>CAMTDV010000021.1:46681572-47281572 GCA_947069175.1 Scalesia atractyloides | reverse complement strand
CACATTTTAGCTCAGCAAAACACCGGTTGTTGGCGATCCATTGTATATGGACCACATGTTCCTATGGTTCCCAGTACAGAGGATCCCAATAGTCAAGTGCCGAAAAATCATAAAAATTACTCCGAGCAGGATTTCCAGAAAATAGAATTGGATGCTAAGGCATTTAGCATTGTTGCATCTGCCTTACCCAATGAAATCTATGCTGGTCTGCTCCACTGCAATAGTGCTAAGGAGTTATGGGATGCACTAAAAGAGCAATTCCGTGGTACTGAAGAAGTGATCGAAAACAATAGAGAAGTTTTGAATCAACAGTATGAAACGTTTTGTCATGTAAAGGGTGAGTCATTAACACAAAAGTTCGAACGTTTTAGCTGTCTCATCAGTGAATTGAAAATGGTTAACGTGGAATTTCCTAATTCGACTGTCAATAGTCATTTCTTAAGATCGTTACCAGAAAAATGGGAGACTATAGCTTAAGTTACTCGAACATCTATTGGGTTTAAAGAAATGACCCTCACACAACTTCATGGTCGACTCCTCACTTATGAGAGAGAGTTGAACCAGAAAAAGAAGTTGCAAGAGTCAGGGAAAGTAACAGACGACTATACCTTGGGTAACACTGTCTTTATAGTCATGAAGAGGGTTCTGGCAATGGAAAGGATCAGAGTTATGATCATTTTATTTATATAACATCTGGAGGAAACTTTAACTCTGATTCTCATCCTCCCAACTATGCTTTTACTGCTAGTGGGGAATGCCAAACCTCTGATAATCTCTCTTTTGAGTTAAATGGCATTCAACACTTTGATCCAAATGACTTAGAGAAATAGACATTTTACATCAAGTTGCTTTGCTAAGTGTGAGATCAAGCAGGTTTTACAAAAGAACTGGTAGAAAATATCCAGGGTTGCATGGGGGGTCAAAGGTTGGGTTAGACAAATCTAAAATCAAGTTCTATAAATGTAACAGGCTAGGACACTTTTCCAGAGAGTGTAGATCTCAAGTTTCAGGACCTATTGTAACACATCCTGGCCCTAGACCTAAGCACACACAAAGCACTGCCCAATATTCCCAATATACCCCTGTCCATCAAGTGCAAAACATTGCTCAATATGCACACCCTGCTGCCACTGTTCCTGTGCACTATGTCCAAACCACTGTTCCACAAATTTAGTATGTCCAAGCATCACCACCTCAAGTGCATGTGCAACAAGCACCACAAAGCACTCAAACTACTCAAACCACTGCTCCGGCAGAGGTCAACCAGCAAAGCTTTTTCACACAAGGCTTTGTGGATTGGAGTAGTTTACCTGACGAATTAACTGATGAAAACTTTGCTCTTATGGCCAAAAATGATATAGAACATGAAAATTTTTGTTTAATGGCCTTAGAGACAATTGTAGAAGGTGATAAGTCTATGGAACAAGTGTCTAAGTCTGATGAAAGTCAAAATTGTAATGAAGCAGTGGTTACACCAGTGATTACACAAAATATTGTTGATGAAGAAAAGAACTCTCTATCTGATTCATGGGATTCAAAGGATGGTGAAGATGATTGCGATTGTGCACTTATGGCTGCTTCTAAGGTATCACCTCAGATCCTAAAGGATCTCTGTTTCAGAAAAATGTATAATAGCTTTTGCTAACATTAAACAGGTGAATGAAAACCTTAGGAACAAAATGATAGAAAATTAACTTAATTTTGAAAAACTTATCGAAGAGTTAAAATCAAAATTATTTTCAAAAGATTATGAGATAAGTAACCTAAAGCATGAAGCTAGCATAACCAAAGACCAACTCCAAACTATGGTAGATTAATATCAAGTTTTCAAAAAGGAGTTAGAGGATACCCAGATCACATGTGAAAATGGGTAGAATCTTCAAAAGGTTTTGAAATTATGCTAGAAAAACAGATCAAAAATAACATAAAAATTGGCATTGGTTTTGAAACTGAAGAAGAAGCCAAAGAAAATGCTACAAAAATTGATTTTGGAATGATTGAAATAGTTCCAACAAATTTGGCTGGAAATGAGATAAAAATCACTGATAAAAATGGTAACAAAATTTCTCTTGGAAAACATAAAGGATCTTCAACTTTTGAAGAAATTGAGAAATACCAATTCAAACCCACATGGTCAGATGAATGTGATATTCTTGAAATTTTCAAGCCAATGGAATTCTCAACTATTGAAGGTGTCAAGGCACCAAAGGCTAGAATCATTCCCATCAAAGACCTTCCAGCAGAGGTTACAACATCTGCTGAGAAGAAATCTGATAAAAAGAAAAGGGAAAAGATCAAACATCTGTTTTGTGAATTTTGCAACAAAAGAAATCATGTAGCTGAAAATTGTTTTCTTTTAAAAGCATATGACATAAACAAAACACATGTAATCCCAAATGATTCAAAATGTTTTATCTGTGGGAAAACAAATCATCTAACTCATGAGTGTGCTTATCTTCAAACCTATGATCAAAAGATAAAAGAGATCAAAACAAAAGCTTTGAGAAAGAAAGTTCAAGCTCTGCTAGAAATAAATCTAAGCAGACCTTTGAACCTGTTGAAACAACTGTCACAAAAGCATTGATCAAAACCTCTGTTCCCAGAGAGGTACAAATGATAGATGCCCCGCCTGCCAACAGGTATCAAAAAGTTCCTATGAGCTATGAAGGTTACAAGAAACCTTCAAAGCCCAATTTAAAAAAAAAGTGAATAGATATCCTCATGGTTACCAACATCTGACAGGAAATGGTTCACAACAGTGGATACAAAGGCAAACTCAAACCACTGACCATATTCCTGGATCTGAGAGTGGACAATCTATGAACCCATCCAAAGCCATCCTGGCTTTGGAACCTCATCTAAACTAATTTTTTACTTCTGTGCAGGGAGCTTCTACTTGCCTTGATAGTTTATGGTATGTAGATAGTGGAGGCTCCAGGCACATGACAGGATGTAGAGCCCTTCTTAAAGACTTCTTAGCTCATGGAGGGGGTGATATATCTTTTGGTAACAATTCAAAAAGGAAGGTGTTGGGTTCGTGGAGCGTCCAGGCTGGGAATCTCAAATTTGAAAATGTTAATTTAATTGACAATCTAAAATTCAATCTTTTGAGTGTCTCTCAAATGAGTGACAAAGGATATGGTTCCTTCTTTACAAAGAAAACCTGTCAAATTGCAGAACCAGAGGTTGTTAAAAAGATTGATCAGATTATTGCTGAGAGCAAAGCACAACTTGTTGCTCATAGGAGTGGCAATGTGTATGTGGTTGATATGTTGAAAGATAACCCTATGTCTAATGCATGCCTATTCTCAGTTGCTTCCAGCAAAGAGACAAAGTTATGGCATAGAAGACTTGGGCACACAAATCTAAAAACAATCACCACACTCTCTAAAAATTGTATTGTCAGAGGTTTACCACATAAACAATTTACTTGTGAAGAACATTGGTTTCCTGTTTAAAAGGTAAACAACATAAAAGTTCTTACAAGTCAATTGAAGAGTCCAAAACAACCCAGTGTTTGCAACTACTGCACATGGATATGTTTGGCCCTGTAAAAATCATGAGTTTAATGAAGAAATATTTTGTTTAGTCATTGTTGATGATTTTTCAATGTTTACATGGACCTTCTTTTTACACTCCAAAGATGAAACAACTGGTATATTGCAAAACTTTTCAAACAAGTTGAAAAACAATATGATCTTCCTATAAAAATTTTTAGGAGTGACAATGGGACAGTGTTTAGAAATAAGGAGTTAGATGCCTTCTTGAGTCAAAAGGGATTGCTAGGCAATTTAGTGTCCCAAGAACTCCAGAACAAAATGGGGTAGTTGAAAGGAAAAATCGAACTCTAGTTGAATCTGCAAGAACTATGCTAGCTGACTCAGGTTTACCCTTGTCTTTCTAGGCAGAGGCTGTAAACACTGCTTGCTATGTTAAAAACAAAGTTTTGATTAACCCAAGGCATCAAAAGACTGCTTATGAACTGCTTTACAAAATCAAACCTCTGATCTCATATTTCAAAGTTTTTGGCTGTCCTTGTTTTATTTTGAACTTAAAAGATTCCATCTCCAAGTTTGCAGCCAAAGTTGACTTTGGTTATTTTCTAGGATACTCAAACACTGCCAAAACCTACAGAACTCTAGGACCAAGTGTGTTGAAGAAACTCTGAATGTGAAATTCAATGAACTTTCATATTTGAAAATCCTAGCAAATCCTGTTGAACTGTTTGATCTAGATTAATTTACATTTGAAGATGTGTCTGTCAAGACTAACACTGTAGGTACATCATAGTCATCACTACATGAGCAGGATATGATTGCATTCTTCCAAACTTCAAGATCTGTCCTTCAAGCAGAGAAGCAGATGTTAGTAAAAATGGTGAAAGCTCTGCTGGTTCAACAGTGGTTAATTCTCAATCCCTGTTTTGCTCTCAAAACCAAAACACTGCTGAAGAAAATCCATCAAATCTGGATGAAAATTAACAAACTATCACTACTATACCACCCATACCACCACCTCCATTCCAATCAGAAGCTGGACCATCAAATTCACCAACAGAGGTTAGCTTAGATGATACACATTTGCAAGCTTCACCTCAAAATGCACTTGTTCCATAACAAGGTGTTTTGATCTTCCTCAAAAGCCATCCATGGATCAAGTTATTGGCAACATAAATGAGGGAGTGCTCACAAGAAGTCAATCCCAAAACATTTGCCTCTTTGCTGGTTTTCTATCACTCATCCAACCTTCAAGTCCCAAGAGGCACCGAAAGACAATAGTTGGGTAGAAGCTATGCAAGAGGAGCTCCTTCAGTTTAGAAGATAACAAGTTTGGGAATTTGTACCGCTGCCTAAGGATGTAAGTCCAATTGGCACAAAGTGGATCTTCAAGAACAAAACAATGAAAGGGGTATTGTTGTCAAGAACAAAGCAAGGCTCGTGGTTCAAGGCTACAGACAGAAAGAAGGCATTGACTATGATGAAACCTTGGCTCCAGTAGCAAGGTTAGAAGCCATCAACTGTTCTTAGCTTTTGCTTCTAACCACAACATCAAAGTGTTTCAAATGGACATCAAAAGTGCATTCCTGTATGGAAAGATCAAGGAAGAAGTGTATGTGTGCCAGCCTCCTGGATTTAAACATGCATTTCATCCTGATCATGTGTACATGTTAAACAAAGCACTGTATGGTCTTAAACAAGCACCATGAGCCTGGTATGAAACCCTATCCACTTTTCTCTTGTCCATAGGTTTTTCAAGAGGTAAAATTGATAAAACCTTGTTTTCAAAATGGAAAGGAAAATATTTGATGCTTGTCCAAATTTATGTGGATGACATCATTTTTGGATCCACATGCACTGCCTTGTGTGAAGAGTTCAGAAAACTCATGCCAACAGAGTTTGAAATAAGTGCAATGGGTGAGTTGCAATGTTTCCTTGGTTTACAAGTCAAACAAATGCACAATGGCACTTTCATCCATCAAAATAAGTATGTCAAAGAACTGCTTAAAAAGTTTGATATCGATGATTGTAAACCATGCAGCACACCCATGGAAACATCAAAGCTGGTCACTATTGTTGATAAAGATGACTTGGTTGATCAAACACTTTATAGAAATATGATTGGGTCTTTATTGTACCTAACTGCTTCTAGGACAGACATCATGTTTGCAACATGTGTTTGTGCCAGATCCCAGTCATTACCTAGAAAGTCTGATCTTATTGCTGTCAAAAGGATATTCAGGTACATAAAAGGTGCTCCCACACTTGGTATCTGGTATCCTTCTAATGTAAATATTGAGCTTTCAGGTTACTCAGATAGTGATCTTGCTGGATGCAAGACAACAAGGAAGTCCACATCAGGAGGTGTCCAATTCCTAGGTGATTGCCTAGTGTCTTGGCAGAGTAAAAAGCAAATTGCAATTTCCACATCCACTGCGATTAAAAACTGCTTTTCTGGTGTGATACCCATGACGAAACCAGGTACACATTAATTGGTCCTAAACTTAAAGCATGATTAAAACTATAATTGCGCGTAAACCTTGTGAAATTGCATGACTTGTGTGTTGTGCGAAATAATATATGTTATATCTCAGGAGGAATCCGAGAGCACGTCATGGTTGACATGACACTATTAAGGACCAACGATGCGAGGTTGGTGTCCTTAGCCCTTAATAACGTGTTAAACGGAGACTGGACGTTTAACAGCGCACTGAACCTTTGACGTTGATTATTAGGTTATCGGTAGCATCATTTAAGATTCCGAGTTCCATGAACAACTTAGTTTTGTGCCATAGACTTTGACATAAGGTTTGAAATGATCAAATCCCGGGAACGCAAAACGAAGCAGCTCCGGTTGGGGAGACACCTTCGTTCCGGGCATAACATAAGGCAACCAAATGTGCCAGGAAAGATCGATCAAGCTTAAAAACACTTAAACGAACGTCAAACGAGACTCCTATGATTAAAACGTAACCATGCTCGGATTTGAAGACGGTTATGCTCAGTTTTTAAAACCAGTCTTTTCACACTAAGAACGCGCAAAACGGAGCCCGTTTGCCAATCGAAGACGCAGCCAGGACCCGAAAACGGAAGATAAACATCATCTTTTGTCACGCCAACCGAAGCACGAGATGTCCCCTTGGGACCCACCTCCCAAACCGCCACCACACCCCCATGTATAAATATATTTTTTTCTTTTTTTCATTTATTTTCATCCATTTTCACCAAAAATTTCACCTTTTCTCCATGAAATCTGCCATAACATCACCTAAATCTCAGCTGATTACACCCTTAACAACTCCAAATCAAAGGTATTCTTCAAGTTCTAAGTGGTTTTGATTGAGTTTTCTTGATTAAACGCGATTTTAGCCGAAAAACTCATTTTAATCCAAGATTTTTAAAGGTTTAAACCTGTTTATGGGATGAATAAGAACACCCTGGTATTTACCTGGTGTTATATGGAAGTCATGGTCACAAATCTTTGGGGTTTGATACCCTAAGCAACACCTATTCGACAAAAATCGCTTAACTATTCGATTAACCGAAAAACATGAAATAAAGCTTGATTGAACTAAGTTCTAGCATATTTGGATTGTACTTGATGTGTACATACTGAATATTAGCCTTCACACACTTCTGGGAGCAAGATAAACGCTTGGAATCGGAAGAATCGCTAGGTATAACATCCGAGAACCGAATTTGGGTTAGGCAGAAAATTGTTTTGCTTACCACTTGGTCCGTTGGTATTGGTTTGAGCTGAAATTTGGTATGGTGATGTAGGGTATTGACAGGAAGGTCCACGTAAAAGTTTAGAATTTTTGTAATTTTCTACGATGTTTGGTGAATTTTTGACTCTTTTACCGAAAGATTTTGGGAAAAATACCAAAAAAAATCAATAACTCACCAAATTTTATAGACACACTAAGGGACTTATTGGGAAAGTTCTGGGAAATTCGAGTCCATTGGTTGAGTTTTGATTTTGGTTAAAAATTCGCGTTTTTGCGAGTTTACGGTAGCCGGGAACGCACAGAAACGAAATCGGAAAAATCTCAAAATTTTGTGAGAAGTTCCTGGATATGTAAAAGGTGTTCTGGAATTTTTTGGGAACTTTTGAACCATTGATGGTATTTAGTGATAATTATGTGGTTAAAAATGGTTTTATATATAATTTATGTAAATAAGTAAAATGCCAAAATAAATTCCCGAAATGTTTCCCATATTTACAGATTTTTACTAAGTTATATAAAAATTTGCAGATTTTTATTAAAATTATAGATTAAATGGGAATTTATGGAATTAAAAATAGATTATTTTAAATAAATTTCGACAGATTACCGTATAACGAACCTGCCAGAACCGGGAACTGACCCAACTCGACAAATACTATAATTGGAACACCGGGAGTATTCCAGGAGATTCCCGGGATTAGGCACTATGGGTATGCCCTAAGGCAGTTCGGGAGAATTCTCGACGGTGAATATGGAAACTCAAATTTGGGCAACCTAGACTCCCCAAACACTCAGACTCCCTTGATGGGAAGTTAATCATTCTTAAATAACCATGTATTGGCACTATTGGTATTCTCGTACCATTATCCGAACACGTTAAACTATTGACTTTGGCTGGCACGCGAAACGGTGCCCGGAAGCCAAACTGAAAACTAACACTACCGTGACGTCCATCACCATACCAGTGTCCTATGGACTCAATCCGGAGTAAAACCTCCTGACCAGATCCAAGTTATAACCATTACCAACTTAGATACTAATTTGAGTCCATACTTGCATGTGTGGTATTAAATTGATCCAGTTGCTTGATCACTCGTGTGTTGAGACCACTACTTGCACTGTGAGTTTCACTTCCACAATTTAAATGATTTTATTGTTTTTGGCGACTTGCATGTTATAAACTATGTTGATTACACCAATCTGGGAGTGAGTTTTACTCTCCCACTTTTAAATTATGATACTGTTTCTGAGATGATTGGCATGTTACGAAACTGTGTTAATTGCACCAACATATGATGTGAATTATCTAACACACGAATTACCCCCCCCCCCACTACAAGACAAGTGATTAACGTAAGCCCGTGGATAGTGGATAGTACTATTGGTTTGACCAACCCAGTGCCACGACTGACTGTGTGTTGGCACTAGGCTACTGCACTCGTCCTAATTTTGTTGTGTTGTTAGGCATACCTATTATGGGGTGTTGAACTGCATGTGACGCAGTTGATGTTTCACTTGTATACTCGTGTAATTCCATCTGCGACTATGACTGTGAGCGTCATTGTGATTATGACCGTTGAAATTAAACTTGTTAACACATATTGTTACACAACAATTAAACCAGTGGAACTCACGCAACGTTTAGCTGACCCTTTCAAAACTAACATGCATTTCAGGTAAATCGAAGCAAGAGTAAGGAATGTGCGTGTGGATGGCTTTAGTAGTGAACTGTAGCAGAATAAGAGCTGTGATAGCTCGTAGTACTGTACTTGAACTTATGGTGTGATATCATGTTTTTAAATTATCGGGAATTACCATGTGTCTGCCGCACCATGCAATTGTCTTCCGCTGCGAGTCGGGGTGTGACAGAAGATGTATCAGAGCCTTCGGTTATAGCGAATTAGGTATCTCAAAAGAACCTAGACTATAATCCTAAGTTAGTCTCCACACGCTGAGAACCTCTAGAAACTGAGTAGTATGGCTATTACCAGGAAGCCCTGGTGGGGCAAATAAATTATTGTGGTCCGGAACACCATAATTTATCTGCTCATACTTGGGGGTTCTGGGAACGTCATTGAGATAGGACGGACATCCGTCTACTAATGTCACCAACCGCAAATAATTTTTTTTTATAAATCTTACAAATCATAACTCCGTACAATACGTGCTTATGTGTATATTTGTGGAATGTTGAGTTCAGTATTTTGGTCAGTCAAATCAGCGTTGTGTGTCGTTTTCTTTCTTACAGGTAGCATGTCTTATAGTTTGAGTCACTAGACTACTTTTCATATGGAGACTGATCCTGAGGAGGATCCGCTAACACCCCTTTTGACCTCGATCAACGAGCCAGATCTCCCTGGCTACTGTTGCGAACCTTACCCACCCAGACCTCGTACTAGGCGCGAGGGAGAGGCCTCGAGCGCCTACCGTTCCCCACCTCAACATCCGACTAGCTCCTCGGAGCATAGTCGTACCCCGGATGTTGCCATACCAATAGGACCTATTCCTAGGAGCCCTACTCCCGCCACGGGGCATTGGGAGTGGGAGCCGGTAGCACCCCGTTTACCGTCACCAGAGACACCGCCTGACCCTTATACTCCTTCCACTCCAAGTACTTATTTACCCTCCTCATCTAGCCCTCTTGAGATACCCACCTTTGGCCTCTGACAGACGGCTTGTCGGAGGGTACTTACACCTGTACCTGTGTTCAGACCACCCGTTTCCCCTATTCGTCCGACACCCATACCCATAGGGACCCAACAACATTTTACCGCTCGTTTTCTTACACCACCTTGGGAGGACCCTTCCTCGTTTTACAGTTACGAGCGAGGTGGCCCTTCCCAGTCGTTTAGAGAGCCTTCCCCACCCGTCTGGGGTATACCTGTTCCTCCTCAGGAGGTGCCTGCTCCCATCATCGAGACCAGCTTGATGGGATTTCTATTTGAGCAGATTTCATTATTACGGATGGCGCGGGATGAGGATGAGCATCACAGGAGGTCGATGGGAGACTACCTGATCGTTTTACAGCAGGTGATCATCGCCTTATAGCAGGGTATGGCGTATGTTCATCATGAGCATGATCATTTCCGTGCGTTGGTATACGGATGTATCGGTGCGATTGTAGGTTTGGTCGCAGGTTTTGGAGGATTGGCATGGTGGATGTGACATTCTTAGTATGGTTTTTTTATATAGATAGAGGTGATGTATCTTTTGTACATCCTACCAAGCACTGGGTTATACCCATGTCGAGGTAGTGATGCAGTCATAGTGTTTTCACGTTTTCCTGGTTAGTAGTCTCGTTGCATCGAGTCTGTACCTCACTTTGGCGACATATTTTGACAGCACATCTAAGCACTGACCTTTATGGGTTAAGTCTATGTGCAAATTTTGACGCTTGTATGATGATGACATTACATATATATATATGACGATGCTTTTGACTATATGTGCCTTGGATTCATGTGTGTGATGAAGTGTGTGTTATGTTTTAGCCGAACATGTAATATGTGTTAACTGGATACGTGACATTGATACCTAGACATCTATTTTTTATAATAGAATGGCCCCAAAACGCGCACCATAGATGACTGAGGCAGAAATTTCCAAATGATGGTGCAACAACTCCAGGCTGTTATTCCCACGATTGTGGCACAGGTAAGCGCCGGTATTAATGCTACCCAACAACCGAATTTGCAACCCAGACCGGTAGGTCAGAATGATAACCAGAATAATGGTAGGCCGGTTTGCACATATAAGCATTTTATGGAATGTAAACCGATGGAATTTTAATGGGACTGAAGGACCAAATGGGTTTGTGAAATGGGTCGAGAAGTCGGAATCGGTACGTAACATAAGTAATTGTCCTGGTAATTGCGCAGTTAAGTATACAACTTGTACCTTTATCGACCATGCTTAAACTGGTGGAACACTATTGTTCAAACTCGCGGACAGGAACGATTAATGCTATGACTTGGGATTATCTGAAGATACTGATGAGGGAAAGGTTTTGCCTAACTCATGAAATTCAGAAGCTTGAACATGAGTTCTGGAACCTGCAGATGCAAGGTGCCGATCATGCAGGTTATACCAACCGTTTCAATGAACTGACACGTATTTTGCCAGACATGGTCCGACCACAGTCCAAGAGGATTGAAAGGTATATCTGGGGACTGGCCCCAGAAGTGAGGAGTATCATTAACTCGGCGGAATACCGAACCATGCACGAGGTGGTAGCCAGGTCAGGTACTGTTACATATGACATGGTTAGGCGTAAGATTCTGACAATGCCGGGAGAGCTGGCTGGGAACAAGCGGGAAGCCCTGGAGAGTAGTCACGCAAGGGCAGCAACACCGAAGAGGGGGAGAAATACGAGCCAGAACTACGCCATGACTACCCCCGCGGGTAACTCTGATGGCTACAAAGGAAAGGCCCCGAAGTGCAACAAGTACGCTTCCCACCACACGGGAATGTGTCGAGCAGTGAAATGCTTGAGGTGAGATCGAGATGGGCATTTTGCCCGGGACTGTAGGGTGCCCATGGAACCCAATCCCAAACCAACCCGTTTCAACCTCCTAGGCCTCAACCTCTTCAACAGCGACTTCAACAACCAACACCACATGTTGCCTACCCTCGTGCATGCTTTGGATGTCGCAGCATGGAGCATTTTCATAATAGTTGTTCAAAGTTAGCCCAGCAGGTGGCAGCAAGGAGCACATAGAACCAAGCATCTTCCTCGAATGCAACTCGAGGTCGTGCCTTTGTCATGGGACCTGGTGACGCACGCAAGGATCCCAATGTGGTTTCAGGTACGTTCCTCGTTTCCAATCAATTTGCTTCAGTATTATTTGATACGGGCGCCGATAGAAGTTATGTGTCGTTTGCATTTTTACCACTCTTGAATATGCCTGCTATTGACCTGAAACAACCCTATACCATCGAACTTGCCAGCCGGAAACCAATTACCAGTCACTAACTTATTGTTAATTGCCCTATAACCCTTAACAGTTACCAGTTTACTATTGACCTTTTACTAGTAGAATTGGGTAGTTTTGATATTGTCATAGGAATGGACTGGTTGTTCAACCATCGTGCGGAGGTGTTATGTGAACAAAAGGTTATGAAGATTCCTTTATCCCCCACGGATGCAATTATGGTACAAGGAGAGAAGTTAGGTGTCACGCTGAACCTCATATCTCACCTCAAGGCGTTGAAGTGTATACGACAAGGATGTGATGTGTTTTTGGCCAGCGTCACGACCGAGGAACCGACCGAGAAACGTATTGAGGACATCCCGGTAGTATGTGAATACCCTGATGTGTTCCCGGAGGAATTGCCCGGATTGCCGAGAAACGTATTGAGGACATCCCGGTAGTATATGAATTCCTAGTGATGCCCTTTGGGTTAACCAATGCACCCATGTTGTTCATGGACCTCATGAACAGGGTATATAAGCCATACCTTGACAAATTTGTCATCGTCTTCATTGACGATATCTTGATCTACTCCAAGAGTAAGGATGAGCACGAGCATCATTTGTGTGCTATCTTGGAGATACTACGGACCGAACAACTTTACGCTAAGTTGTCTAAGTGCGAATTTTGGTTACAAGCCGTACAATTTCTAGGGAATGTGGTGGATCAGTATGGAATCCACGTGGAACCGAGCAAGATTGAAGCAATTAAGAATTGGCCGGCGCCGAAATCTCCAAAAGAAATACGCCAATTCTTGGGATTGGCAGGATATTACCGTCGCTTCATCGAAAACTTCTCGAGTATCAATCCGCTGACCGCATTGACGCAGAAGGATAGGAAGTATGAATGGGGTGAAGACCAGGAAACAACGTTCCAGCTGTTAAAGAAAAAGTTATGGGGACGTTACCCGAAGGCAATGACGACTTTGTCGTATATTGTGACACATCTCGACAAGGACTTGGATGTGTCCTTATGCAAAGGAATAAAGTTATCGCGTACGCTTCTAGACAACTGAAGGTGCGCGAGAAGAATCACACGACGCATGATCTGGAACATGGCGCAGTTATATTCGCACTAAAGATTTGGAGACATTATTTATATGGTACCAAGTGTACTATATATACCGATCACAAAAGCCTCCAACATATCTTCGACCAAAAGGATTTGAACATGAGGTAGCGCAGATGGGTGGAATTGTTGAACGATTACGACTGTGAAATAAAGTACCACCCAGGGAAAGCTAATGTGGTAGCAGATGCGCTAAGTAGGAAGGATCGAATTAAACCCCTTTGAGTGAGAGCCTTGGGAATGATCGTGCAGACAAGCCTGATAGATCAAATCCGGAACGCGCAAATACAAGCCTTGGAAGAAAGGCAGTTACCTGGCGAAGGTTTGCACGGGAATGAGAACAACTTCGTGAGGAAAACGGACGAAGTGTTGTACTTCAAGAATCAAGTGTGGATTCCGGCAAGTTCGGAGCTGAGACAGTTGATAATGGACGAGGCTCATAAATCAAAATATTCGATTCATCCCGGTACAGACAAGATGTACCACGACCTGAAAGAGTTTTATTGGTGGCCGGGGATGAAAAAGGACGTGGCCAAATACGTGAGCTAATGCTTGACTTGTGCGCGAGTCAAGGCTGAGTATCAGAAACCCTCGGGGATGTTGCAACAACCCGAGATACCTCAGTGGAAGTGGGAACAAATCACGATGGATTTCGTGACCCATCTTCCGAGAACGCCTCGTGGTCATGATGCGATTTGGGTAGTCGTCGATCGATTGACCAAATCTGCGCATTTTATTCCGATCCGTACGACTTATAAGACCGACCAGTTGGCCGAAATTTATACTAATGAGATAGTAGCTAGACATGGTGTCCCAATTGCTATTTTTTCCGACCGAGACAACCACTTTACTTCGCGATACTGGCAGAAACTACAAGAAGCATTGGGGACGCGAATCGATCTGAGCACTGCTTACCATCCCCAAACTGATGGCCAATCGGAACGCACGATTCATACACTAGAGGACTTGCTTCGTGCTTGTGTCCTGGACTTCAGAGGAAGTTGGGACAAGCATCTCCCACTAGTGGAATTTTCTTATAACAACAGTTACCACAGTAGCATTCAACCAGCCCCGTACGAGGCCCTCTATGGTCGAAAGCGCCGATCCCCACTTTGTTGGGCCGAAGTGGGTGACACTCAACTGACGGGATCTGAAGTAGTTCAGGAAACGACCGATAAGGTCCATCAGATTCGGAATCGTCTGAAAGCCGCTCAGAGCTAACAAAAGAGTTGGGCTGATATACGTCGGAAACCGCTATCGTTCAAAGTGGGCGAACGTGTATTATTAAAAGTATCGCCATGGAAGGGCGTTATCAGATTTGGAAAGACCGGAAAGTTAGCCCCGCGATACATTGGACCATACGAGATCCTAGAAAAAGTAGGTCCCGTAGCGTATCTGTTGAAGCTACCAACCGAGCTTAGTGCCATTCATAATGTCTTCCACATTTCAAACTTAAAGAAGTGCCTTTCGGACGAGGCCACCCAGATACCATTGGAAGACATCCACGTTGATAATAAACTAAGAGCCGGTAGAAATAGTTGTTGGCAGGGTCAAACAATTAAGGCATAACAAAATTTCACTGGTTAAAGTCCGGTGGAACTCGAAACAAGGACCTGAATATACCTGGGAACGAAAAGATGAATTCCGTAGAAAATATCCTCACCTTTTCCCCTAGCTAGACATGGTAAATTTCGGGGACGAAATTTCTTAACCAGGGGAGACTGTGATACCCATGACGAAACCAGGTACACTATAATTGGTCCTAAACTTAAAGCATGATTAAAACTATAATTGCGCGTAAACCTTGTGAAATTGCATGACTTGTGTGTTGTGCGAAACAATATATGTTATATCTAGGAGGAATCCGAGAGCACGTCATGGTTGACATGACACTATTAAGGACCAACGATGTGAGGTTGGTGTCCTTAGCCCTTAATAACGTGTTAAATAGAGACTGGACGTTTAACAGCGCACTGAACCTTTGACGTTGATTATTAGGTTATTAGTAGCATCATTTAAGATTCCGAGTTCCATGAACAACTTAGTTTTGTGCCATAGACTTTGACATAAGGTTTGAAATGATCAAATCCCGGGAACGCAAAACGAAGCAGCTCCCGGTTGGGGAGACGCCTTCGTTCCGGGCATAACATAAGGCAACCAAATGTGCCAGGAAAGATCGATCAAGCTTAAAAACACCTAAACGAACGTCAAACGAGACTCCTATGATTAAAACGTAACCATGCTCGGATTTTGAGACGGTTATGCTCAGTTTTTAAAACCGAGTCTTTTCACACTAAGAACGCGCAAAATGGAGCCCGTTTTGCCAATCGAAGACGCAGCCAGGACCCGAAAACGGAAGATAAACATCATCTTTTGTCACGCCAACCGAAGCACGAGGTGTCCCCTTGGGACCCGCCTCCCAAACCGCCACCACACCCCCATGTATAAATATATTTTTTTCTTTTTTTCATTTATTTTCATCCATTTTCACCAAAAATTTCACCTTTTCTCCATGAAATCTGCCATAACATCACCTAAATCTCAGCTGATTACACCCTTAACAACTCCAAATCAAAGGTATTCTTCAAGTTCTAAGTCGTTTTGATTGAGTTTTCTTGATTAAATGCGATTTCTAGCCGAAAAACTCATTTTAATCCAAGATTTTTAAAGGTTTAAACCTTTTTATGGACTGAATAAGAACACCCTGGTATTTACCTGATGTTATATCGCAGTCATGGTCACAAATCTTTTGGGTTTGATACCCTAAGCAACACCTATTCGACAGAAATCGCTTAACTATTTGATTAACCGAAAAACAATGAAATAAAGCTTGATTGACCTAAGTTCTAGCATATTTAGATTGTACTTGATGTGTACATACTGAATATTAGCCTTCATACACTTCTGGGAGCAAGATAAACGCTTGGAATCGGAAGAATCGCTAGGTATAACATCCGAGAACCGAATTTGGGTTAGGCAGAAAATTGTTTTGCTTACAACTTGGTCCGTGGGTATTGGTTTGAGCTGAAATTTGGTATGGTGATGTAGGGTATTGACAGGAAGGTCCACGTAAAAGTTTAGAATTTTGTAATTTTCTACGATCTTTGGTGAATTTTTGACTCTTTTACCGAAAGAATTTGGGAAAATTACCAAACGAATTCAATAAATTAACAAATTTTACATAGACACTAAGGAACTTATTGGGAAAGTTCTGGGAATTTCGGAGTCCATTGGTTGAGTTTTGATTTGGGTTAAAAATTCGCGTTTTTGCGAGTTTTCGGTAGCCGGGAACGCACAGAAACGAAATCGGAAAAATCTCAAAATTTTGTGAGAAGTTCCTGGATATGTAAAAGGTGTTCTGGAATTTTTTGGGAATTTTTGAACCATTGATGGTATTTAGTGATAATTATGTGGTTAAAAATGGTTTTATATATAATTTATTTAAATAAGTAAAATGCCAAAATAAATTCCCAGAAATGTTTCCCATAATCTATAGATTTTTACTAAGTTATATAAAAATTTACAGATTTTTATTAAAATTATAGATTAAATGGGAATTTATGGAATTAAAAATAGATTATTTTAAATCAATTTCGACAGATTACCGTATAACGAACCTGCCAGAACCGGGAACTGACCCAACTCGACAAATACTATAATTGGAACACCGGGAGTATTCCAGGAGATTCCCGGGATTAGGCACTATGGGTATGCCCTAAGGCAGTTCGGGAGAATTCTCGACGGTGAATATGGAAACTCAAATTTGGGCAACCTAGACTCCCCAAACACTCAGACTCCCTTGATGGGAAGTTAATCATTCTTAAATAACCATGTATTGGCACTATTGGTATTCTCGTACCATTATCCGAATACGTTAAACTACTAACTTTGACTGGCACGCGAAACGGTGCCTAGAAGCCAAACTGAAAACTAACACTACCCTGACGTCCATCACCATACCAGTGTCCTATGGACTCAATCCGGAGTAAAAACTCCTGACCAGATCCAAGTTATAACTATTACCAACTTAGATACTAATTTGAGTCCATACTTGCATGTGTGGTATTTAAATTGATCCAGTTGCTTGATCATTCGTGTGTTGAGACCACTACTTGCACTGTGAGTTTCACTTCCCCACTTTTAAATGATTTTATTTTTTTTGGGGACTTGCATGTTATAAACTGTGTTGATTACACAAATCTGGGAGTGAGTTTTACTCTCCCACTTTTAAATTATGATACTGTTTTTAAGATGATTGGCATGTTACCAAACTGTGTTAATTGCATCAACATATGATGTGAATTATCTAACACACGAATTACCCCCCCCCCACTGCAAGACAAGTGATTAACCTAAGCCTGTGGACAGTGGATAGTACTATTGGTTTGACCAACCTAGTGCCACGACTGACAGTGTGTCGGCACAAGGCTACTGCACTCGTCCTAATTTGGTTGTGTTGTTAGGCATAACTATTATGGGGCGTTGAACTGCACGTGACACAGTTGATGTGCCGGGAGTGTCTTTATGACACGGTCTGGTGGCCGGGAGTGTCTGGGATGACACGGTCCGAGGAAAAACAGTCAAGGTTTCACTTGTATACTCGTGGAATTCCATCTGTGACTATGATTGTGACCGTCATTGTGATTATGACCAGTGCAATTAAACTTGTTAACACATATTGTTACACAACAATTAAACCAGTGGAGCTCAAGCAGCGTTTAGCTGACCCTTTCAAAACTAACATGCATTTCAGGTAAAGCGAAGCAAGAGTAAGGAATGTGCGTGTGGATGCCTTTAGTAGTGAATTGTAGCAGAAAAGAGCTGTGATAGCTCGTAGTACTGTACTTGAACTTAGGGTGTGTAATATGATACTAATAGTATGTTGTAACCGAGATTCCCTTTTTATGTGATATTATGTTTTTAAATTATCGGGAATTACCATGCGTTTGCCGCACTTTGCAATTGTCTTCCGCTGCGATTCGGGGTGTGAAATCTGGTGATCCATGTGTAAATAGCATAAAAATGTTTAAAAAAATCAAATTTCATCCTTAAAAATAGCTTAATATTGAATTTTTACAATAAATCCTTAAAGTCTGTTTCAAACCACTGATAGCATCAAAACACTGGTCGTTTAGAAAAGTCTATCCATGGTCAAAATTGTATCCTCTAATAGTTTCAAAAACACTGTTCACATCCACTGCCATGATCTCAAACAGTGTTTATCCAAACAACTGTCTTTCATTTTCAAATAGAGGTTACAGGTGGTCAGACGTTATTCGTCGGTTGTTTGCGTCAAATGACACGTCATCGGCACTTTTTCAAAACCCTATTATACCCTGTTTTATCCATATTAGAGGTTTCACTTTACCGTGAATCCAAAATTATCAAAACGGTTTTCTCTTCAATCATGGCTCCCAAAGCAAATCTAAAGGAAAATCTAAACCAGAGCTACCTCCATTCACCCTCATAATCAAAACTCCTAACAACTATACAACAATCCTTGATGCTACCGATTCAAAAATAAGATATCATTCAATGATAAAAATCTTGAAAGAATCAAAATTTTTGCATATGTTAACCGTCAAAGCCCCTATTTATCAAGACGCACAACGATAATTTTGGGCAAACGCAGAGGTTCATTCTCAAAAGGATGTTCCTTATGCTATTGTATCAAGGGTGGGCAAAACACTGATGCAAATTAGCCCTCAATCGATTTCCCAAGTATTCAAATTTGAATGATATGGCCCGTCATGTGTCCTTCTCTACAAATTATATGCATGCCGAATTTCTAGAAAGGGGTTACATTGGGCAACTTAAAGGTATGACAATCTTCAAACCAATTTTCTTGCTGAGATGAGATTTTTCTTCCATACTCTTTTAACATGTCTCTCAAGCAAAGACCTCTACATTTAATGAAATACCATTGAACATTCAGTATCTGGGCTATGTCATCTTAACTAGATCAAATTTTAACTTTTCTCATATACTATTTAATGATCTTGTGGCAAATTTTAATAATATTAAAAAACAAAAACGCTTTTCTGATGCATCCATGATTCTTGAGTGTTTATCTTCATAATCAGTTACCTGATGATGATGTTAAACAAGCGCTGTTAGTCAACCAGCCAGTCTAACTCATGAAACTTTTACAAGAATTACAAATCAGGATAAAGTTTCCAAAACACAAGTAGAGGAGGCTGAACAAGATTTACAAGAACAAAATGTTCAATCTCAACCTCGCGCTACTGAGTCCACTGCTCCTAGTGATCAGGGTATTACAACCGCTGCCCTGAAACACACACCAACAATCTCCAAAAAGAAACCAAGAAAATCTCCAAAAAACCCCCCAAACCCAAAAGGGCCCTCTGGAAGATGAGATCCCATAGGTCAACCCAGTGATAACACAAAAATCACTTGAAAACACTGCTGCTACTTTTTCACAATAAATGTTAGAATCTCAACCTGGCTTTGAAACTCCTCCGTCTTCCTCACAAAAGGAAAAGGTTGTAAACACTGGGACATCAAATTATGAAGCTCTAGGACCATTTGGTTCTATCTTCCAAAGCCCATCTCCCAGGGTAATGTCTCTTTCTGCACCACAACCTTCATCAACAAAATCACTGCCACATACCATAGTGCCTTTGCTGAATGCAATTGAATTAGAACAGACATTAACCAGTTCTTTTCACCAACCTATCAATAAGAATATACTCCAACAAGTGACTGGTCTGATTCTTTATTCTTTGCAATCCCATCAGCAAATGAAGAGGATACATCCCTTGGGTTACATGTAACCCTTGGTGATAGTTCAACAAGAGCAGCTACTACAATTGCTAAACTACCAAGTTTTCAATTGGACAATGGTTACACATATAAGACTCTTTTGAAGGCAACCACTATTAAGGCTACCAAGGTAACCTCTGTTCCAGTGGGAAGTCCCCAGTTCCAAGATTAAGGGGCATCTATGTTTGAAATAGGGGTTGAGACCCTTGTTCATGATGACATAGATAGAACTACCATTTCTGGTAGGAGTTCAGATGATCCTATTAAGTTAGGTGATGATCTAAAATATCAGGATTTGACAGAGAGAGTTACCAAAATTGAAAGATCTGTTGATGAAATCAAGGATTTATTGAAGCAGATGTTAGCTACAAAGTGCCAACCCTCTGTCCTATCAACGGATGATCTCAAACAAGCCTTAGACCCTCTGTTTCAACAGCAAAAATATTATGCTGATCTTCAACACAAAAATCAAATGTAAGAGGTTAGAAACATGGTTGATGCCAGATATATGGACACTGCTGCAGATATTAAGGCAATCAAGGCTCATCTCCTTCAAACGACTGATACTCCTCCTCCTACAGTAATCTTGGTCAACACTGATGATGCCAAAAAGGGGGAGATACCTTTTAAGAAAGAAGTGCTAACGCTTGATGTCAAAAATGCACGTCCAACAGTGGTTATCCCTAGACCAGATGGTTCTAAATCAATTGATGAAACAACTGATATCTTTGCAAGGGAAAAGGAGAACATAAAGAAATGGGTAAGGGTTGAGAGCAGAGCTTTAGTTGAGAAAAAGATAGCTCTGTAAATAGAAAAAGAAAATGTTGGTTCTTCAACAAAGAAAATGCCTGTTAGAAAAACAAGGCAATCGCATCCATACCTTCCAAACCTAAATCAGTTGCTAATCCAATCTTATCCTCTGCTCCCACAAAAACTCCTACACCTCCCGTCTTCAAAAGCAGTTGATACACCAACCACGACAGATGTTACAACACCTGTTGTATCAACATCTGTTGACACAACAGAGGTTATAACAAATGTTAATCCAACCACTGCTATGATCATATTTCTAACTTCCACCATATCTCTACCCACACCTACAAATATTTCACAACCACAATCACCAAATCTCAAGTTCAAAAGGAGGAGAACCACAAATGTTGTACTTGATGACAAGATCATTCCCTCTCCTTTACCTGTGTCATCAAAACCAGTGTCCACCACAACAGTTGTCAAACTTCCTTCCTTTCAAATTACAAAAGTGCCTTTTGCCACTCCATTCCCACTGGAGCTACAAGCTGTTAAACCAGAGATCAAATCCTTCTTTTCAAAAGAAGATCCAGATAAAAGGGAATTTCTATCTCTGAAAGGTTATCCCAAACCAAGAAACTTAGAAGAATATAAGAAGCTTAAAGTCAAACAAGCAGAAGATATTACAAAAAGGGATACTCAGGGAAAGTCTGACAGAGTAATACAAAATTACTTGCAATATCAGTTGAGCAAAGTCAGAAGTTTAGAAGATTAGGCAAGAGACTTGAGCAAAAAACTGTCAGAGAGAGAAGACAAAAGCCTTAAAGAAGACAAGATCAATCACATCATGGAAACCAAGTTATACAAGGCTATAAGGGCATTATTCAAAGACTGGTCTGTGAGAGAGTTGGAAGAAGAAGTACAAAGAATGCAAGATATGCTGAAGATCCTCACAAAAAGACAACTCCTCCAGATAAGAAATTGCCTGAAAAGAACTTAAAGTTAAGAAGAATGAAGGAAGAGTTGATTGCTGCAAATTATGGGTCAAACAACCAAATTATGAGGTGGACAAGGTTAAGGTGGTTGAAACATACAAATGGCTTGAGAAAAGAAGAAAAACTGATCCATCTTTGCCAAAGAAGTCAGTGTATGCAACAGCGGATACAGCTCAACAGAACCAACACTCTTCAAAATCATCATAAACATCTGCTGTATCAATTCTGGCCTTAAATCAAAGAAAAAGGCAAATGGATATGGTAGAAGAAGAGAAGAGAGTGTTTGAGCATATAAAGGAAGGAATCCTAAACATGATTGATTTCCATACTGATGAAACCAGTCAAAAGCTTGCAGAAGATCTGTCTCAGATGGCAAATCAATCAATTCTTCCTACTTCAACAATAACATTCCATCCTATAAAGCCATCAGACCCAAAAATTCTAAAGTGGAAAGTTGACAAAAACTCCCACGAATTGACTCTCCATCATAATGGCACAGCTACCAAGATGAAAATGGAGGATGCATATGGGCTGTGTGTAAAAGACCTTCAAGAACTTATGGATCTGGTACTGGAAAAGGATGATGATGAGGAATCTCTGAATTTCGAATTGCAGTTCAAAGGTCAAATCAGAGATTTACTATTGAGGAATAAAGACCAAATATAAAAAGGGTTTTTGGCATCATCTATTCCAGGGGAGATTGTTGGGATTGAACCCTTTACAAAGGAACAGATGATATAAAGCCAAAATACTCTATCCGCGGTTTGGTCCTTCTATCAGAGTTTAGATCCTCTGATTACCTAAATTCTGCCTTCCTAAAGTCTGTTACCTATGCATCATCTGCTACACCAATTATCAAAGGTCTGACAGAAGAAAAGAAGCAGAGCTTGGTCATCGGAGTTTTAGTTTATTAGTTTTAAATTCAATGTAACAGTAATTTGCAATATCAGATGTTAGGCATCAGTGTTTTGAGTTTGTTAGTTTATTGTTAAATGTCACTATCAACCCTGACATCATCAAAAGATGCTCAGAGGTTAGATAGTTAGTATAAATAGTTAAAGTCGTTGTAACAGTGAATTTCGTCTTCTTAAAAAGATCTTTACACCAATCATCTTCTTCCATTTTTGTACTATCAAACTGTGTTGCAATAGGCTGAGGGGGAGTTTGTGAATCAATGCAAAGTTTACAAACTTGAAAGCATGATGATGATGAAAACAAACGACCTTTAATTGTAGTAAAAGTTTTCCATTCTATTCCGCTGCATTTACTTTCAATTTCAATCATATTTCCATTTTTGAAACAAAAACTACAAGTAAATCAAACTCAGATCCTAATAGGCTTCTTCTCGCAAATACTAAATTGACTCCTGCGTCATTACGATAAGAATATCGTTTATCATTCCGTCAGATAAAGAGCTGGATGAATCAGATGAAGAGTGGGATGACATTTTTGTTATAAAAATGATTGGAGAGAATGTGTGTGTTTAGTGATTGGTGTGTGTTTTAGTTTGCGATTGGTTTATCTAAAAATATATGTATATATATTAAGAAAATTTAATTTATTATTATTTTTTAAACAAAGGACCGTTGCATTTTGACCAAAATTCTCGAACACAACGCATAAGCGCCCTTATCAGGCTGGAGAAACAACAATGGCGCCCTCTTATGGCGCTGGGGAAGTGGGTGTGGGGCACTAAAGGGCGCTATTTTGGTTGAGCTGGCCAGGGCGGTATACCACACCCCCTGGCCTTATTAAAAACTATTTTAATTGAATAACATATGTAACTAGAATTATTATATTTTTGAATTTTTTTAATAACTACTAGTAAATTATGTCGCGCTATGCTGCGATAACTTGATTGGTAATAGTTGAGAAAATTCAAGATGAACAGGTTGTGATATGTGCTAAAGTAAGATCAGTACATAAATAACCCATGTCCCATGCCCTGGAATTTTTGTTCGCAAACGGTGCATGATTTTATGGTAGGATTGATTATGTTGTAATTGGTTTTGTAAGTTAAAATTAAAGATAACAAAAAATATAATTTTCTTTTTCAATAAGCCTATGAATTACAGTTACCAATTAAGGGAAAATATTAAATAGAAAGTTTAGTTTGGCTAGAAATGATAGAAAACAATAGGGTTATGACATGTGGTAAAATTTAAAGATAAATAGGAAGGGTATTTTAGTCAATTTTATCCAATCTCCTTTCTTCTTCTTTCCCTGTACCTTAAAACCCACCATCTTCAACCTTTTCTTCACATTATATTTCTATAATCACTAATTATAGTGCGATTTTCGTCATCAACCAATGATTCAAACACCCAATCAACGTGTTCTTCAATTTTTTTAAGAAACCCAGTTTAATTTCATACACTATCTCATTTTTCCAGTGATTTTAAAGAGGATCACTCAATTCGTTCGATTCAATCGATGATAAGTGTTTCTAGCATTCAAATTTTGTCAATCGTTGAAGAAATCGGCTTCGATCTATGTAAAAAAATTTTGAATTACATATTTATGATCTGGGTTTTCGAATTGAGTCACTGTGTTTTACAAAGAAATGAAAAACACGTTTTCTTTTGTATTTTCAGTTCATTGCATTTTAGAAACAACACATTTTATTATTTTTTAGTCTATGTTTTAAAAAAACCCTCATTTTTTGTGTTTTTAGTCAATTGTGTTTTAGAATAAACACTTTCTTTTATGTTTTTTGTCGATTGCGTTTTAGGAAAAACACATTTTTATGTGTTTTTAATCCATTGCGTTTTAGAAAAAAACACTATCTTTTGTCTTTTTAGTCCATTGCGTTTTAGAAAGAACAATTTGTTTGGTGTTTTTGATCCATTGCGTTTTAGCAAAAATAATTTTTTCTTGTGTTTTTTGTCCATTGGTTTTAGAAATAACACTTTCTTTTGTGTTTTTAATATATTGCGTTTTAAAAAGAACACTTTGTTTTGTATGTTTGATCCATTACGTTTTAAAAAAAAACACTTTCTTTTGTGTTTTTTTGTCCATTGCGTTTTAGAAATAACACTTTCTTTTGTGTTTTTAGTCTATTGCGTTTTAAAAAACAACATTTTTTTTGTGTTTTTTGTGCGTTGCGTTTTACGCATCTGGGTTGTCGATAATTTTTTTTTTTCAAAAGTATAGCAATTTTTTAAAGATAAAAAACGCTGGTTTTAAAGATAAAAAACGCTCGTTTTTATGGTGCAATTTAAAAAAAAATGTCGTATGAAAGAGTTATTAACGTTTAAAAACAGAGAGAATTGGACGAGAGAGAAACTATTGCTTTGGATTGACTAGAATGCCCCTACACAAAACCACACACCTCCTTTTTTTGATTCAATTTCACTCATTTAATATTAACACTTGATTACTAAATAGATGGACAAGATTACTTTCTATTGTTTATACCCAAATAAACTTTCTATTATAACCTAACTCGAGCAATTAAAGGGAAAATAATACATTTTAAACTAGTGAAAACCGAAGATATGTTTTTAGTAATTTAGCAAAAAGAATATAAAGTATATAAAAAGGAAGGTTAGAGAACTCGCTAGTCGGCCAGTGAGGTGGGGACTAGCGACTATTCGGGATTACTCGTGATTAATCGGGATTAAATTGGATCAAGTTTTTTATGTGTAATTTTTAATTTTATGTATACATATACACATTTTATAGGTAAATATTTTAAGTAGCTAGGTTTTTACTCTTACCCAACTCATTTTTTAAAGTATACAATATTAATTGTTGGAATTCAAAGAGTTTGATTGTAAACTGGCCGAATTTAGAGGTTTTGGCCGGAATATATAGTTTTTTTTGCCGGATTCTGACCGGAATCGTCGATTTGTTGGCCGGCCGACTAGGCCCGACTAGAGCCGACTAGCGATTAACGGACTTATTAACGATAAATTATTCAGTTACTGGCTGACTATCGATTAGTCGCATACTAGTCATGATTTTTACAACACTGATAAGAAGATGGTCAAGATACACTAAGAAGATAGTTTTTGGCAGGAAGGTTAAAAACAATCTTATCCATTAGATATAAAGTAAATGGTCAAGATTAAATGTGGAATTCAACAAAAAAAAGGAGGCACGTGTCATCCAAACAAATAGTTTCTTTTTTCTTCCAGTTCCCTCGTTTTTAAAACGTTAATAACTCTTTCATACGACACTATTTTTTTTTGTAAAAATTAAACCATAAAAACGAGCGTTTTTATCTTTAAAACGACTTTACTATTTATACTTTTGAATATTTTTTCGAAAACCCAGATGTATAAAATGCAATGAACAAAAAACACAAAAGAAAATATTCATTCTAAAACACAATGGTGAAAGTTGGGAGTGATGTGGTACATATTGTAAGTCGGGAGCGTTATCAGCTAAATAGTGAAAGTTAAGGTTAATATTTAAATCCAATATCCGTTAAAGATTAGTAAATTAGGTTATTTTGTTAACATTAGCTTGAAACTTATTGGTTGATGAGAATTTAAGCGTATTTGTGTTTTTGATAAATAGTTGCTTAAAATTGTTTCTTTAGATAATGTAATGATTTTGTTTCAAATAATAAAAACTTGTATAGAGCAACTATACAAATGTTGTATTTATGTTATGCATTTTTAATAATGATTGATGTACTTTATGTATTTGGAATTAATTGGTTTATATTATTATATTATTATTATTATTATTTTTTTTTTTTTTCAGGTCCGACTAACCATATACTTTTCTTTTAGTTTTATTATAATAGAGTATAACCCGTCTCTAAAAATTTTTGATCCTATAAAAAGAATTCTAGGTCCATCAATGACAAGAAAAATGCCAAACCATTTAGTAGTTTGGATTTTGACAAAATAGGGACATGCTCCTTTGCCGAGTGCAACTTATAATGTCGGGGAAGGGACAACATCTAAATGTATTTTAAGGTCGTTGAAAGTTTCATATAAAATTTTGTAAAGAGTCATGCAATCGATTCACAAACACAGAAGATAATCTACAATACAACATACAAGACATAGACACCAAGCTTCTTGTCAATACGACCAGGGCTTAACCGTGATCAACCAGAGAAGACAAAGAATAACGAAAATAACCGTAGATGGGTTCACTTCAATCTCCATCTAAAAACTTAATTATATACTTCAACTATATCAGCTCCAGCCCTCCAAGAATACAAAGCACCAACTTCAGTCCTTCCAAGAATCAAAACTGACATAACAAACCTTTAAATAATTCCTAAGTTATATGCCAACAATATTATTTCAGTTTTATATTATACTTTGCAACATGTTTTTTTTAATGGCAAAGAATCTCATGTGTAAACCTACCTTACTCGGGGCTATGTCAAAGGTTGACTCTTCGACCGCCATGAGACCGTGCCCCCGGTCAAGTTCGAACCTGGGATTAAAACCCTGATTGTCCCTTGCTTAAGCGAGAATCAAACTTACGTCTCCACTAGAAAGGGTAGACAAATTTACCATTAGACGAAATTATCAGGACACTTTGCAACATGTAAAATGACTATTTTCAACCAATCCAAATGAAACGTTAAAAATGACAAGGATATCAAGGTTTAAAGGTGCAAAAATGGAGAGGATACTTGAGGAAAACAATAAACTAAAATACAGACTTTACGATAACTTAATAATGTAGAAAATAATTAGTCAAATTTGTAGACTACCCTCATGTTTGACTTGATATCGGATTGTACCTTTCTTCTTCTTTTTTTCCTTTAAGTTTTTACTTATAAGCATTGTATTTTAGTCACATTTGTATTGTCGCGGTTTATATATTCTTAACTCTTTTTAAAAGGTTGCAAACTTAAATTTGCTTTTGGCTCTAAAAGGTTGATAGATCCACATGCATTGGTTTATTATATGAATTTATGGTTTCTGAAGTGGGAAAATCAGGGCTCCAATTTTCTTTATAAACTAAACAGCATCGGTTAACAAAATACAATCTTGCACATGGGACAGAGGGAGCACGGCGGAAGACGATGGCGGTTGGTGTTGACAGCAAGTCCACTTCAAGGCCACATGAGCCCCATGCTCCACCTTGCCACCTTCCTTCATTCCAAAGGCTTTTCCAACATGTTAAAACCCACCGGACCCTTCAAACCATCCTGGTCTCACCTTCCTCCCTCTACTTGACAACATATCTGCCACCTTGGATTTCACCAACGCGATCCACTTCTTGCAAACTCTCAATCCTAACTGCAGGCCCCTTTCCAGGAACACCTTGTTCAGATTATAAACAAACAAAAAGACCCATCTGATAAGGAAACAATCATTATTATCTATGATAATCTCATGTATTTTGCTGGATCTGTCGCTGGCGATTTGGGTCTACCGTCTATCATCTTGCGCACCAGTAGTTCGTCTATCTTTCCTGCAATCAAGATCATCCCTCAGCTTCATCAACAAGGTCGATTTCCTATACAAGGTTACCGTTTACCCCGAACTATACTCATAAACATTTATTTGATATTTCTATTTTCCTTTGTCTTGGGTAATAGAATAATTACTAATTCACCAATTTTTATTTGACATTTCTATTTTCCTTTGTCTTGGGTAATAGAACAATTACTAATTCACCAATTTTTAGTTTTTGTATTTCTTGTAGGGTTAATCTTGATGTTTCGGGTCGGTTCGGGTCGAGTACAGGTCAAAGTCGGGTAGTCGAACATGGGTCGAAGCAATGATCGGTTTCAACAGGTTATAACGACCTAATCGGTAACGGGTCAGGGGATAGAATTGGTCTAAGGTGGACCGAGTTTGCAGGAAACGGTTTGGAAAAGTGAACGTTGGTTTGTTCCTTCAATACAGGAGTTAGTGGCCGAGCTAGTGGGATTTATGCACGTGGGTTTAGTGTGTTTATTTTAACATAAATAGGAGTAGTATGTATACTTTATTAAGTACCGTTTTGTAATTGTTTTGAAGTTCAAATATACAGAGTATTACGTGAGCTTTAGTGTGTGTGTATTGAGTGTTTTTCTTGGGCCTGAACCAACATTTGGTATCAGAGCGAGGTTGAAACGAGGGTCGAGAAACGAGAGCCGGTGAAGACGGTGTTCGCCGGTTTGAGAGTCGAGTGTTAGAGAGGAAGGGAGCAGACCCTTTTAAACTGCAGGGCTGAGATGAGAGGTAGAGATTAATTGTTGTAGTGGAGAAGAAACATGTAAGAAAGAAGACAGGTTCTGTGTGAGCCCGAAGCGGTTCTGCGTGAGCCGTGCGTAGACGAATTCGAAACTTGAAAAGAGTTCTTAGTGACCCTATCGGTTCTTAGTGAGCCGGAGAAGATGAGGAAGGAGAAGATCTGTGTGATCAATGTTTATCTGTGTGAAGCGAAGCGAGATGTACCGGAGATCTTGTGTGATCGGAAAAGAAGATAAAGATGAGATTCTGTGTGATCCATAAAGAAGTTCTGTGTGAATGGTGCAACGGTTCTGAGGGAATCGGTTGAGAGGTGTAAGTGAACGATTTCTGTGTGAAAAAAAAGTAAAAGAGAGAAGAATCTAAGTGATTCATGGTGGTGATTCTTTGTAAATCTAGTCAAGAGCGAAATCTGTGTGATTTTATGGTTCAGCCGAAAAATGTGTGGAGACATGTGGCGAACAAAACTTGTGTGGTTCGGTGATTCGAGTCGAGAAAGACCTGTGTGGTGCGGTTGCGGAGAAGACAACTGTTAGAGAAACGTGTGACCTAGAAGCAAATGTGATGTGTGTGGGTTGTATGTGTGGTTAAAGGAACAAAGAATCTGTGTGATTATGGATGTCGATCAAGATGTTTTAGTGTGAACAGAAGGGGTGTTTTGTGTAGTGAATGACATGCTTACAAAGAATAGGTTTTCTAGTATGATGGTGATAACTACGTAAGGCCTAGGTGGTGCATGGGCTTAGTTGTGAGGATTTAAAAGAAAGTCAAGTAGTCAACCAGCATGATGACCTAGACAAGTCAAGGCCGCTGGTGGAATAGTTATTGAGACAGTAATCGACGCAAAGAGGGTATTCACAAGTAGATCAGCAACGTATTTCTCTCGCAGCAAGTAGCAGTATTTTTGGATATTTTCGGGCAAAATTTCGAGGTGAATCGGTGAGGAAACAATATCGATTTGCAATTGAATGGGCTGCTAAAGGTGTGTGCGCAAGAAACGGAACCTGTGTGGTTCGTAGCAAGATTAGCAAGAGGGAAGTTTCTGATAGCAAGAAAAGAGAAATTGAACGCGACAAAGAAACGAGCAAGTAACAAGAATCGACATCAAGATTAAGGGGTGAATGTTGGGTTAATCTTGATGTTTCGGGTTGGTTCGGTCGAGTACAGGTCAAGCTTATCAGCAGGAATTTCAGCGATGAAATCTGCCAAAACTTGGCCTTTGATAGCTGGTCTAGGTTTATAACATATGTTATAACCTCCCTATTCTATTGCCCATTTCGCAAGTCGTCCAGAAACGTCTGGTTTGGCCAGGACTTGGCCTATGTGAAAGTTTGTTAAAACTGTGATAATGTGTCTAGAAAAGCATCTTCGCAGCCTGCGCGAAGCATGGACCACTGCTAAAACTAATTTTTCCGTGATTGAATACCTTGTCTCTAGGTCGTTCAACATCTTGCTGATATAATAAATTGGAGACTGGACCCCTTCGCGTTCTACCAGCAAGACAACACCTACTGCTACCTCAGATGCAGCAAGATATAAGACCATGGGTTCTTTTTCTCGAGGAGCAGTAAGTGTGGGAAGTTGAACTAAACAATCTTTCATCTGCTGGAAAGCTTGATCAGCTTCAGGAGTCCATGCAAACTCTTTGCTCTTTGTACAATTGCGCAAGGTTCGAATGAATGGATAAGATTTTGCAGCGTGATTGGCGAGGAAGCGGTTTAGCGCAGCTAACCTTCCAGCCAAACGTTGCATCTCTTTGACGGTAGTCGGAGAAGACATTTTTTGTTTTGCATAGACCTTTTCGGGATTAACTTTGAAACCATTTTTGGTGACGATGAAACCCAAAAATTTGCCCTCCTCCATGCCGAAGGAGCATTTGCTGGGATTTAACTTTAGGTTTACCTCGCGCAGAGAATCAAAAGTTCTTTGGATGTTATCTAGCATAGTGTCTTCTGAATTACTCATAATGACCAAATCATCCATGTAGACTTCCATAGTTTTCCCAATGTCATCTCCAAACACTGTATCCATCAATCTTTGATAAGTAGCTCCCGCATTGCGGAGATCCAAAAGGCATCTTGGTATAACAAAAAATTCCCTTCTCCGTGCGAAAAGCGGTTTTATCTTGGTCTTCTTTTTTCATCAAGACTTGATGATAACCTTTGTAACAATCTAGGAAACATTTCCAGCGAAAGGAAGCTAATGACTCAACTTTTTTGTCAATCTCAGGAGAGAATAACAATCTTTCGGACATGCCTTGTTTAGATCCTTAAAATCTACGCACATCCGCCATCCGCTATTATGTTTCTTTACCATGACTGGGTTTGCCACCCAGGTCTGGTATTTGACTTAGCGCAGAATACCAACATTTAATAACTCGATGACTTGCTCGTTCATTGCCGCTGTCTTTTCTGACCCGAGGCTGCGCTTTTTCTGCGCAACCGGCTCTGCTGATGGAAATACATTCAGGCAATGTTCCGCAACGTCCGCGGGACACCAACCATGTCGGCAGGTGTCCAGGCGAAAATGTCTTTGTTGCGAAACAACACTAGTTTAAGCTTTGCGCGAATTTCAGTACTGACTGCAGGTCCTAATAGGATTGTCTGCTCAGGTACTTATTGTTTAGTATCCACTTTTCTGGTTCATTGCTAGGTAGTGTCTTGCCAGCCTTCATAACTGGTTCTTCAATTGACATGATTTCTTTTCCGTGCATAAAGTATAGCTACGCCATTAGGTGTCGGGAAACCACAAGCAGCATGCGGAGCGGAAGTAATCATACTAAAATCATGTTGCGCACGGCGTCCCAATATTACATCGTGACGGGAATTTGCTGGCATCACCATGAAGTTGGCGTTACTCGTTCGAGAGCATTTTCCATCAGATAAAGTGACATGATAGAGGATTTGTCCTAGAGGAAAGACAACCTCATTGCAGAACCCAGTTAATGGAAAATCAACTGGTTCCAAGCGTGCCTTATCCTCAGGATCTAGTTGTTTGAAACACTGCTCATACATGATATCCATGGAACTACCTAGATCTATAAACATATAGTCTGTTTGGTAGTGCCCAAAGATACCAGTGATGACTACTGGCCGGTCTTCTTGAGGACCTCCTGGAACGATAGGAAAAATGACTTGTCGTTCGCGCCAAGTATTGTTTTGAAAATGTTGATGGCTAGCTTGCGCGATGATCCACCTTGAATCATGGAAACATGCTGTTTCATTTTCTTGGTACTAGGCCCTTCGTTCTCGCGCGTAATCTGCATAATCTCTTTGTGCACGTTTTGGACTAGATGTGTAAGCTTCCCACTCTTTAACGCTTTCTCAATCTCCGTGCGCAGACTAATGCAATTATCTGTTGTGTGGCCGGTGTCTCTATGATAGTCACAGAACAAATTTGGGTCTTGCCCTTTTTTGTTTTTCATTGGTTGCGGCTGTTTAAACTGATAGTTCTCAGTGCTGAGAACCTCAGCCGGAGATTTCATTAAGGGAGTCCACTGACGTTCCCTATTCTCCTGTTTAATCGCTTTTTGAGTTGTTATCTTGTTGATTGTTGCTCGCGCATCAATTGGTGAATACGGAGAAAACGAATTCTGACTTGTCTCTTTCCAGTTCCTCTTATACTTGCGACTACCTCTACTCAGGTCTTGCGGACGGTTCTGAGGTAGAGGTGGCCGGTTAGAACTTAAGTTGCGCTCAGTCTGGGCGTAAACCTTGGCTGCCGCCATGAGTTTATCCCAGTTTTTTGGAAGGCCAGTTGTACCGAACAACACTTTAATCATTCGTCGCACCTTACCGCATACTTGAACTGCGCGCGTATAAGGTCTTCATGGACATATCCAATTTCCAACACCTTTTTATTATAACGTGTTATAAAATCTTCCAGGCTTTCATCGTCTCTCCGCCAGATGTTCATTACATCTGAGGAGTCGTGCACGTATCGCCGTTGCTGACTAACGTGTGTAAGAAAATTTTCTTTCAAGTCATTCCAAGAGGAAAGTTTACCTTCCGGAAAATTATCAAACCAAAGGCGCACAGCGCCAGTAAGGGTTTGCACAAATAAGTGACACCACATAGGCAGTGTCCAGCACCCGAGTAACCCTGCACCGGTAAAGAGGCGCATGTGATCATCAGGATCAGTTAGACCGTTAAACTTTCCGACGTTGGATGGTAATTTTACTCACTCCAACAGAGCCAATGCTATCTCTCTAATAAACTTTGATTGTTCAGCTGCTTCGGTTGGGCGATACACCAAATTGTAATTATGCTTAGCTTCTGGATTGTATACTGCGCGTACTTTTGGCTTGTAACTAGCTTGATCTGCAGATATTCAATTAAAAATACTTGCACTATCCCCCTCCTCATAGTTTCTATCAAGCTCATCATGTTGGGTGTCCCGTTTCTGTGAAGATCGCGGGCCCAAACGAGAGTGGACAGATGCGCGACGCTGAACGTTGTCTTCTTGCCTTCTATTACCAGAATGAACAGGATCATTCCAGGATTTAGAATGCATTTTTGTTCCATCTTCAGGCATGCACGAAGGGGAACGAGCATGACCTTGAGTATTATAACTCAAAACTCGAGATGCCGGCGAAGCACGGACCTGAGGAGCGCTAACCGGAGCTTGAAAAGCTGGAGTTCTGGTTTGGGCACATAACTGAGCATACATAGCGTTTAGAGTTGCTTGAGATTTGATTAACCACGATAATGGAGTCTCTCCAGGTGGTAAAATTGACGTAATATCAACCTGAGGAGCCGCCGGCGTCACAGGAATACTCGCATGATTAGGATCATACTGAGCATTAGCTTCGCCAGAAGAATCCTCAACTATTTGTCCGTTGACCTGAGGTCCGACAACAACGCATCGAATCCCTGATTGAGGACCTTGAAAAGATGATCCATCAGCCATGACGCTGTAGATCTGAGTGAAACGAAATGAAAGGTGAGAGAATCGAAATCGGTGGGCGCCAATGAAGAAACCCTAGATCAACTAGACTAGAATCAAAGTAGATCTATGGAATGGGCTCTGCATAAAAGGGTTAACCCTCCGTTTGGTTTCACGATGGATGCTGAATAGAACAATACTCCGGCTGATCCTGCAAAACAGAACACCGTTAGTTCGCCACGGGGAGAAGGGGGGTTCTCTCCGTGACCACCCTCTGCCGTGAGAATAAGTACAGGTAGTCGGAAGTAAGTATTGTAAGTGAGAGAGTAGTTGAGTGTGAATACCTTTCCTTGAACTCGAAGTTACTTATTTATAGCCGGTGTTTGGCGCCAAAAAGAGAGATTGTTAACGTTAACGGAATCTTTTGTTATTTCGTTAGGGTTTGTTAGAAATCTGTTAGTGCACACGGATCGTGAGCTCATCAGCGGTTAGGGAGGCGCCACGTGTCAACATGAGATCACAACATCTTATGAATGTGAGCATGCCATCACCGTGATCTTCCTCAGCCGTCCAGATGCTGCCATGTGGCAATTGGTTATAATCGAAAAGATGCTTGCACGATTGGGTGTTAATGGCTTCTAGAAGGTTTCACAACTGTTATCCATCTATCATTCGCCACGTGTACATTCTGTTACAACAGAAAAGATTCCCCTTGCTTCTGCACCAAGTTACGGATTTTGCTAAGGGAAAGTTTCAGGATTTACTGTTCCTTGCGCAAGAAGCGCAAGTTAGTTAACTGATCTTCCTTCTTTTCTTTGCTGCTTGGCGCAACGTTTGGTGGATTCTTTCTTTGATATAAATATCTATGCAAGGTTTGCGCATGGAGCATTATCAAGCAAGAATGTTCAAGGTTAACTTTGAACCTTACGGGAGCCCGCGCAAGGTAGTTAAATGAAGCATTTATCGGACAAGAATGTTCAAGATTAACTTTGAACCTTGCGCGAGCCCGCGCAAGGTAGTTAAATGAAGCATTATTAGACAAGAATGTTGAAGATTAACTTTGAACCTTGCGCGAGCCCGCGCAAGGTAGTTATATGAAGCATTATCAAACAAGAATGTTCAAGATTAACTTTGAACCTTGCGCGAGCCCGCGCAAGGTAGTTAAATGAAGCATTATCAAACAAGAATGTTCAAGCTTAACTTTGAACCTTGCGCGAGCCCGCGCAAGGTAATTAAATGAAGCATTTATCCAAAGAGAGTGTTCAAGGTTAACTTTGAACCTTGCGCGAGCCCGCAAAAGGTAGTTAAATGAAGCTTTCCTCTCTTGGATATTTGGCGTAAAGTTCTAATAAATCTTATTTTGGTAAAGAAGTCTGCGCATAGTTTCTTTAGAAGTTATTAATGGGTATGGTTTCCTTGATTGGCGCAAGGTTTTTGGGACCATACCCCTTCACACCCCCTCGGTCTCGCTCTCCTCTCTCTCTCTCTGTAGTTGTGTCGCCGGCCACCTTACGGGTGGCGGCGCAGCAGGGACGACCTAGCAGCGGTAGCAGGGACGACGTAACAGCAGCGGCAACAGAAAGGCCGTGTTCGCAGGCGACATCCAGCGGCGGCAGCGCTACCACGTCTTTCCGTTCTCCGTCCAGGTTAGTTTTTGGTTCGGTTCCCTTGATTCACTTCTTTTGCTTCAGTTTTGGTTTCGGGTGTATTTTGTCAAGTTTCGATTCAAGATTTGGTGGATCGTCCAAAAACAAAGAAAACTCTGTCCGATTTTCGTAAAAATCTATAGTTCAAAATGCTTTAAAGTTATAAAACTAAACGTATCGGATCCAAATAATTTTTAAAAAAATAAACACAAATGTATATTTTCTTTTTTTTTTTAACAAAACTCCTATAATACACTTAATGGATTTAATTTACAAATTTTACGCAAACTATGTAAAAATATATAAACATACATATCATTAAGTTATACTCTAAATTCCAATTCAAATCATTTGTCATAATCCCTAAATACTCATACACCCTCGTTTGCTCGTTAAGGTGACCTCGATGTTCCATCCTCCTAAACTCACTCGCTTGTCAACACTTGGATAATCAGAAAGCATGCAATTTAGTGAGTATACTCGAACCCATTTTACTTTTGAAAACTTTTGGGTGCAACATGTATTCTATATAAAACGCACAAACTTTTGAGAGTATTTGAATCACTCTCTATCCATGATGAAACATGAAACTATATGATGCTTGTTAATCTCGTATGTTATGTAAACTTTTCGTGTCTTTATGCTCATTAACTTCGTACAAGCCAACCTTAACAATTATAGCGCTATAGGAGTAATGCACTGCCTACTAGTCTTGGGGTATTGTTAAGTTAAACTATGTACCTCCCGTATTCTTTGGGATAGGCTATTTAACGCATTGTATTCTTGGGTTTGAACATATACTTGACACCGTTTCAACATACTAGTAACTTGCATATTGTGATTCATGTTGGATACGAGCCGTTAGACTATTTTAAACTATTTTATGCTATGTATCAAACTTGTATACTCGCCAACTTTTTGTTGATCATATTTTAATACATGTTGCAGGTTCGATAGACAAGATGATGCTAGGTGAAGAAACAAGATTTAGGTGGACTTAGAACACAATTAGATTAAAGTATTAGTCATTGTATGTTTGAAACAATGTTGTTCGTATATGATTCTTGTATGACATCTTTAGCAATTTATGAAATTCAATTTAAATTCATATCGTCACATAGCGTTATGAAGTTTTGAGCAATTAGTTCGTCTCATCCTGATGTTTCCGCCATTGGTTGGGGTGTGACAGATTGGTATCAGAGCCATAACTATAGGGAATTAGGAAAAGTAGGAATGCTTTTATCTAGTCTATAGTTTTAGAACTTTATTTTCTTTAGTTTTGCTCGGAACTACTTGCAATTCTCTCATTTCAAACTCAAGTTTCTTTCGAGATTATTTTCTTATATACACATCATACTAGATCTTTTCATACATTTATACATATGCATGATTTCAAAACGTCACTCAATTTTGTTTACACTCTTAGTTTTGCTCGGAACTACTTGCAATTCTCTCATTTCAAACTCAAGTTTCTTTCGAGATTATTTTCTTATATACACATCATACTAGATCTTTTCATACATTTATACATATGCATGATTTCAAAACGTCACTCAATTTTGTTTACACTCTTTGTAACACCAGAATGGAGACCCATCATCAAGATAGGAGTGATTTCCTTACCTTGACAATTAACTCCGCTTCTTTTTCTCATCTTACAACGACCTCACCAACGGGTTAGGGGTGATTCCCTTACCTAGGTGATCTTTACCAAGACCTTCTTTCAATAGACTCTATTATGTAAACACGATCATGTTAATACCTAAATCATTTATCATTAGTCAAAATCCCTATTTATTTCAAAATGCATGGTTTATTTAAACATATTTCTTATCCTACAATCTATTTCCACATAACTCACAAACATGAAATTTTGATCATACCATAAACGCTTTTCCTCGATTTTCAAAATTTTGCGAAATGCTACTTATCAACTTAGTCGGCCTAATAAATCCATTACACACAAAATTTCGTATTCAACGTAATTATTAAAACACACTCATCTCATATCATTATACTAAAGATTTTTACTTTCAATTGGGAATCAAACCAACTTTTCGTACACACCTACAAAATATTACAAATATCGTTCGATCGTCTACTAAAGCTCCTTTCAGAACCAACAAAAACATTTCATTAAGAACACTTTTCAATGATCACTAAGTTCTTATGACAAATTTCTTTTCTAAGGGTCAACATTTTCACAAGAACCTCTAAACCTCGAAAATCTTCTTTAATGTAAGGTCATTTAAAACGATGCAAACTTAATAACTTCTGGAACCTTCTCAAACATCACTCAATACGTTAATTGAACTAAAAAACACGTGGGCAAGAAAACTTCATAGGAACCGGCAATTTTCAACTTATGTAAATTCTTTTAAAACAAGAGTTTCATTTCCATTCTTTCACAAAGTACAACACACATAACCAATAGATGCTTGTAATTTCTTTACATTCACAAATTAGATTCTACATTCCATGACAACTCAATCTATTTTGATTCAATAAACTCCACGGTTTGCTCAAACAACTATATATGCATATCATCTTACACGTTTTAGTCGATATATGTCACTCATTTTCTTTTCTTTCATACTCAAAACTTCTTGATCTTTCACGTGCTTAAATTCGTATATTTCGATTGATACCATATACAAAATCACTATTTCTTACACTCATATTCATATCGTATTCGTATTCGTATTTATAAATTTTATGTTCACGCTCATATTCATACTTTCATTTCTATGTTTATATTCAATATCATACATTTTACATTATACTCATATTACAATTACACTTATATTCAAATTTATCCTCATATCCATACAATTATACGTCTATGCTTATATTCACCTTTATACCTTTACGTTTATACTTATATTCATATTCATACATTACACGCTTAAACTTACATTTATCCTATTGCATGTATGTTTACACTATATTCATATTCATGTTGACACTCATGCATTTTACTTGTATTCATATTTATGAAGATTATGCTTCCACTTATATTCATGCTCATACCTTTTATTTATACTTATAACATTATGATTACACTATTATTCATACTCACACCTTTTATTCATATTATACTCTTATGTTTACCCTTACATTCATGTTCATATTTATATTCATACAGTTTACGTTTATACTTGCATTTATACTCATCCACTTATGTTTACACTTATATTCATATTCACAACTGTACTCATGCAATTTACGTTTACACTTATATTTACGCTCATACCATTATGTTTGTGCTTATATTCTTATTCACACTCGTGCTCATGCTCACACATTCTATGTTTATACTTATACTCGTACCCCTATTCATGTGTTTTATGTTTATACTCACATGCGTATTCATACTTAAACTTATACTATGCTCATACTCCTATTTATACTCAACATACATACATTTGCACCTGTACGCGAGCGAAAACCGAGGGATTCGTTTGCGTGGGTCTCATGCTTATTTGAACTAAAACAAGCTTATACTACATTCTTGCATGCACACATTATTGTTTTCAAAATTTATGTATACCCTAACACATACGCAACTAGTACAAACTATGTGAATCATGCGACGATCGGTATAATCACGGGTGCACACAGGATTATAGTGATAAGCGCATGAGAACCATAGGGTGCACTACCGCGTATGGTAATACACGGGACGTAACATTGCATCGAGTAACGAAATGGTCGCTACATGGTCAAAACATGGTGGATACGGCTCTGGTACTTCCTATATAAGTGTTTTCACCATGTTGCCAAACTTTCATAATACGTGCCATGAGAAATTAGGTGTTTTACTGACCCTAGTAAGACCTGATATGCAAACTTTAAACAACTCACAACTGCATTGCTAAGTGCGCGATACCAGAACATCCACGACGAGACTTCATTCCTAACGCAGCGCTCTCGTTGTCTTTATACGCATGCCATTCTTATACTCGTATTCGTCTATTAGATCATTTGTTCAGTATTATGCCCCCTTAAACCCGTTAACCTTGTCTTTTATACAACCTCGCGTACTATCAATCGTGTAATCATTCAAGCCCTAAAATGATTCTTGCTTTAACACTATCTTTCATACTTGCTGGGGATTTCTTAATCCTTTGCCTTTTACTTCTTCTTTGCTCACCCTCTTCAACCTCTGATCGTTCTTGAGTTTCATATCGAACAATCTCATCAACCATTGTTGATGAACTTGCATGATTTGAAGAACTCGTATGAGTTTGTACTAACATAGGAAACTCTTCTTCAAAGTAAGTCACATTTCCTGGCCTTGTCTCTATGATAGAGTCCTTGTGCACATCAGGATTCTTAGATTCATATACAAGAAAACGATGTGAACTACCATTTTTGGCATATCCATTGGAAATGCAATCAACAGTTTTGGGCCCTATTCTAAGTGCCTTAGGGGGTGCAACAATCACCTTGGCCAGGCACCCCCACACTTTCAAGTATTTATAGGATGATTTATGTCCCCACCACAACTCATGAGGTGTTACATCCTTATTCTTGAAAGGTATTTTATTCAACAAAAAAATTGGCCGATAAAATGGCCTCCCCCCACATTTCCTGGCTCATCCCAGAACTTATCAACATGACATTCATCATTTCTTTTAATGTACGATTCTTTCATTCTGCAATACCATTTGATTGGGGTGTATAAGTAGGGGTACATTCGTGTATGATGCCACTTTGTGCACATACTTCCCCAAATGGTGAAACATATTCACCTCCACGCTTTATTTTCTTGTTGAGTTGATTCTCAACTTCAAAGTTAAACTTGTCAATTGCTTCATCTTTACTTTTAAGTAAGTAAACATAATAATATCTTGTATTGTCATCAATAAAAGTAATAAAATATTTATTACCGCCTCTTGTTGGAATTGATTTTAAGTCACACACATCATTGTGAATCAGATCAAGGGGTTCAGTTATTCTTTCAACTGATTTGAAGGATTATCTTGTTTGTTTGGCTTCAAAAAATGTTTTACATTTTGTTTTAGAGTCAATGGCAAAATTTGGTATGTAATAATTTAATTAAACGACGCATCGAATTAAAATTTACATGACCAAGACGTCCATGTCAAACATTAGGAGACTCAACCAAGTAAGCAGAAGTACTAGCATTTTTATTCATGTTTTTCTTAACAGCCATTACATTAAGTTTAAACATGCCATTTTGGGCATATCCCTTTCCAACAAACATACCACGCTTACTTAAAACAAACTGGTCACTCTAAAAAACCAAACAACCAAACTTGTTAAGCATCCAACCCGACACAAGACTCTTGCGCAGGTCAGGAACATAAAGCACATTCTTCAAAGTGAGCTCTTTCCCAGAAGTCCACTTTAAAATCACATCACTTTCTCCCTTGATATCAGCTATAGCAGCATTTCCCATGTACAGCTTCTCTTCTCCCACCACCTCTTTAAATGTATTAAAGAGGCTCTTGTCTGGGCACACATAGCGGGTTGCCCCAGTATCAACCCACCACCCTTTTGGCTCATTACCCACCAAGTTTACCTCCTCCATCATGGCAGTGAGGTCTGAAATCATGGCTATTAATGGCATATCATCATCAACCATAAGAGCCTTGTCACGTTTAGGCTCTTTGCATTGGTCAGCACGGTGACCAGTTTTTCCACAATTGTAACACTTCCCTTTAAAGGGACCAACCTTCTTCTTCACACCACCTTTCTTTGGCCCAAGGTCGACACCTTTGTTCTTTCCCTTGCCATTGAACTTGTGGCCTTTGTTACCCTTGTGACCCCTTGAGGATTGACCATGTTCCACAAGGTTTGATTTTGCTGAAGCTTCAACTTAACTTCCTTTGTGTGACAGCCTATTGTCTTCCTCAATACAAAGACGAACCGCAAAGTCTTCAATTGTCATTTCCTTTCGCTTATGCTTAAGGTAGTTCTTGAAGTCCACCCAACTAGGAGGCAACTTTTCAACAATGCTGCCACTTGGAATGTTTCACTAAGATTCATTCCTTTAGACAAAATGTCACTAAGAATAATCTACAATTCTTGAACTTGACTCATAACAGTTTTTGAGTTAATCATTTTATAGTCCAAAAATCTTGCCAAACAAACTTCTTAGTACCCGCATCCTCAGTCTTGTGTTTGCATTCCAATGACCCCATAATTCTTTGGCAGTTGGAACTTGAAATACACATTATATAATGCATCTGAGAGGCCATTCAACACATAGTTACGGCATAGGTACTCAGAATGTTTCCATGCATCAACTGCACTCACAGATTGGGCATCACTGGTCCCTTCTGCAAGAACAGGAGGGGTCTCAGTTAAGAACCTCACAAGGTTCAAGGAGGTCAGATAAAACAACATTTTCTATTGCCACCTCTTAAAGTTCAAGCCAGTGAACTTTTCTGGCTTCTCAGCATGATTAGCCACAGCTTGGGCTGCTTGGGTACCAACTAATGGTCCTATGGTGGTGGATGTGGATCCAACAGTGGTTGATGTGGTTGCTTGAACAGTAGCCATTTCTGAGACAAGATACAAAAAAATTAGTGAAGGCAAAATAAATTGGTTTACATAAACCAATGCAAACTAAAAAAATTTGCTAATAAAAAAAATAGTTTATAAAAACTTTTAAAAACCAAAATAGTGAACGTGTTTTTAAAATCTGTTTTAAGCTTGTAGGACACCCGTTCACAAAATAAATAAAATACCAATTTTATTAATCACGATTCTGATTACAATACACAAAATGGCTAGAGCCAAAAAGAAGGAAATACAAAAAAATGTAAACTAAAGAAAAACACATTACAAAGAAATAAAGGAACACAAAAACAAATGGTGACTGAGGCCGTGAAGATCACGCTTCCCTTAAAACAGATTTCGGGCCACCCAGGTGAACCCGTCTGCTTCCCTGGGTACAACAGCCTAAGCAGATTGTACTGCCGGGATTAGCCTAGCACCCTAAAGTATACCTGAAACAAGAGTGCGTAGAGAGTCGAATTTAGGGAATTCGTTTGTGTGTGTTGTATCAACCATACGATTTCTAAGTTCTGGTATCTAAAACAAAGCACAAATCTTTGTATATAACAACTGAACAGAACTTGAAGTGATAAGTCCCTATTGAATACATAATTCAATAAAAATAACCTCTAGAATTCAATTACACAATGAATTCTGTGACTTAATCACTTGTCAGTTAGGAACTTGAAAAGTCTCTAGCTGACCACACCAAGACCCATCTAAAAAATACTAAAGGCGGCTCCAAGCGGCTCGAGGCGATGCGAGCGTGTAGAGAATTCTAATTATAAATCTACAAAAGATTTATCTCTCCACCAATGTGGGACATGCACAATTCCCCACACATTAAGGTTCCAACACATAATTAAACCTTATGATCTCTCATTCAATTGCTTTAATTACTAAATAATTATTATATTAGTTATTAATATAATATTATTTTTCGTTAATTTCCAACACCCATCGGGGCAAACAGATGGCATCCTAAACCGGTTTACGTGAGATGTTACAGAAATATGATTACCGAACTACCGCACCGGAAGGTAACCACCGAACCACCGAGTGACATGTGAATTCCAAATGTGATTATGTGATGCATCGAATGTGAACTAACTACTCACTGAACTACCGAATGTGGCTAACTGAATGTGTTACGTATATTGTTTGATATATAGACACTGTTAAAGAAATGTGTATATTGTTTACGAGAGGCGTGCATATGTCTTTTATGTACGTTAGGTTATATTTTATTTGAGAAGACTTGGGAAGAGAGCTCGGGGGATTAAAGACTCACAGGATTTTTCTTATAAAATAAATGATGTTTTCTTATGTAATTTAGTATAAACTGTTATAACGTTTTATACTATTTAATGGAATGATGTTTGATGTGATTACCGTTATAGTGACACGCCAGCCACAGTCGAGGCGGTGTGTTACATAAGGGGCATGAAATGCTTTACACTCTAGTAAATGATACTTCTTGTGTAAATTCATAGACTAATTTAGCCGGGATTACAACAGACTTGACATGAGGCTTCTTCACTTCGGTTTTGGGTACCGTAATTGTGAGCACTTCGTTTTCCATAGCCGCTTTCACCTCATCCTTTTTAGCATTCTCCGGAAGCCTAACTATGTTCCACACTATGCCACGTGTCATTCTTATCATATTTCTCGACACTCCTTTGGCCGTTGATCTGTAAGACGTTTCCATCTTCCACCTCCACCTTCACTTCTTCTTTCTTTATCCCTGGAAGATCGGCTTTGAACATGTGAGCTTTGGGTGTTTCCTCCCAATCCACACGAGTGTTTACCAAAGCAGAGGTTTCATTTGAAACATCAGGAAAAGAAGAAACAGGGATGTCTCAAAGGGGTCCTAAACGTAGAATGAAAATGGTTCAAAGACGCTGCTTTGTCGGCCACCAAAGAGTCTTGGAATGATGGACATTTTTAAATGATTGTAGAATTACCTGAAACAGCGGTAGGAAGTATTCGATTAACTCAATCAATGTGCAACTGAATATGGGAGCAGGATTAGAATTCATATAGTTGATTAGGGAATCTTCAGGCTGGTTCCATAGGATCTTTGTTATATTTGATGGAAATATCACGAACCATCTCGATCTCGCAAATTTTGAGGGTTTACTCGCAGAACTATGAAATCCCGAATATGTATATAACCAATGTTTTCATAAACGGACCAGACGTCGAACCGGTCGTCTTACTGGTAGGATTGGATTCAAGAATCGGGCAACGCTACTTATTAAAATGTGTACTATAATAATAAACTTACAAATATATTTATATTTATAGTGAATTTTGTTATTTGATATAACTAATATATAAAGTTGGTAAACTAAATTATAAATTCTAGTCCATCGAGAGTAATCTATGTAGCTGTTTTAAGAAATATTAAAAAGATAAAGATCCATTCATAAATTAAGCCCAAACCTTAATTAATATTCATTTATTTTGAACCCTAAAAGCCCACCCAAATAAATTAGGTTAAACATCTTGTTACAGTGTTATACAGTCTTATCCCAAAAAGCAAAATAAGGTTTTAAGTTTATCTTCTCCTACCCATCTTCAATGGTTACACTTCTGAGTTGAGATTCCAGATCGGGGACGTACGGTAACAACAAATGATGAAGATCCAACAATATTGATTTTGTTGGCCGAAGCTAGTTTGCTTTCTTAAATGATGACGGAAGATCGAACGGAAATGGAAAAACGAAGATGAAATCCGGCCCGCTCGTCCGACCGAGTCACTGATTCACCCGCCAACTGCTTCCGACCGGCCGGTTTCTTCAAGAACGGTCGAACAATGCAAGCCAGACCGGTATTGTTATCGAATCACGGTCGCCGGTCCGGTCGTGAAAACCTTGTATAAAACTAAACTAGGCATCCTCCGTGAATACTTACCGGGTTGTCCATTTAAATTATGTTATACAACACATATAGAATAAAAAGACTATCTATAGCTATCCAAACATAATAGAAAAATAACAATTATTGCAGAGTGTCCACCAAATTAGTAGAACTTGTTTGAAAATTGGTCAAATTAAAAACACTAAACTTCCAGATATTTAATTAAAACAAACATTTACAATACATAGTCTTAAAATGTTCATCATGATCGAAGCATAAAATAATTTAAGTAGCTAAACACATTTTGTTAGAAAAAGTTTAGGACAAATGATTAAACTACATATTCGTTAGATGATATGCAATACTCTGAATGAACTTCTAGTGCAACAACCTAATAATATGAGTTTTAGAGACATCCAAAATCAAATCATAGTACTCCAAAATTAAATCAAGTCTACTTCATTGAACTCAAATTTCAAATCATAGACCCGATAGAATCAAACCAATAAGTATTTAATTTTATAGTCACATTTTTTAATATTTTACAAAACACAAACAAAATTGACTTAGTAAATCATGCAAGACCAACCTGGGTGCCAATCATTTCCCCAACTTCAAGTCCAACCACTACGTGTAAAGCTGACGTGTGTCGAGTGTGGTATAATTTTTATATATATATTTTTAGCACTTTTTACTCGTTACCAAGCTTTAAATTTATAAACCATGATACAATACAATCACTCTCTACAACACGTTAGGGCAAGTGCACCCATTGTTGGCGCAGCATAGTGATGGTAAGATACCGAGGTCGTCTAAGGACACAAGAGCTTTTAATGCCAGAATGTCATCGACGTCTAATCTTACCAAAAATTGGAGAAACGATGTTAGTAAGTTTAAAAAGATAAAAGAGAAAAAATAAGAAAAAAATGAAATGTTAGTAAAAACTATAAACAAGATAGAATCACTTGGTTCTAACCCCTCCTTTATATATCCTTTGATTATTTCCGCACTTTGGGCTTTTTAAGAGATTATCTTACTTATTGTGGCATGTCCCTCTTTTGGAGGCAACCCAAACCTCATCCGTATTTGTCGGAGTCAGCAGGGATACAGCCCTGTAAGGCCGGATTATCAAAATATAACTAAGTAAGTTATTCATGCAAAATGTGGCATCTCTCTTTTGGAGGCAACACTACCAGTGGCGAAGCTTGTTGTCGAAAACCGGGGGGGGGGGGGGGGGGGCGAAAACGTATATACCCAAAAATTTATGTAGAACCGGGGGCGAAAATGTATATACCCAAAAATTTCTATACGAAAACTACATATATAACACTACTGAGCGAAAAGTTCGGGGGGCGGGCGCCCCCTCCCGCCCCAATAAACCTGCGCCCCTGAACGCTACCCTCGACCATATTGGTCTAAGTCAGTAGGGATACAATCCCACAAGGCCGGGTTAAAGTTTTAATATTAGTTTATTTATAAAGGATTCAAGCCGTTCTTAGTTCCCCCGATTTGATGCTATTTGCCTCAAGAGAAGTCCTAATAAGCTTGAATCAAGTCCCCACAAGATCTATACACTAAACGAGGCAAGAACTTTACTAAACCACCCTTCTAACCCCTTCCAGACAGTTAACGTGCTTTATATAGACCGTAAAGACACGGATGAGTGAATCAACAAAAAAATGAAGAAATGATAGAGTAAAGTTCACTTTTAATATAAAAAACTAGTTATTAAAGTCATTAATACAAACCTAAATAAAAAGTAGCCAAAGCATGGAAATCAAAAGTAATACATAAAAAAATTGTCTTCACTAAGTGATGTAAGAGATTAGACAATAATGGCCTTTGATTGAAAAGAACTCTTACGATCAAACTTGGATCCCGAGACTACTACACACACTCTAAAGGTGGATACTAGAGGAATGTGGTGCATGATGGTGTTGGAGTGGTGGTGAAATGGTGGCAAGTGAGACATAAGTGGTTTGCCAAGTGATGGGTTAGAAGTGAACCAAGCTCCTCTTATTATGGATGTTTCTACAATCTATGAAATTTCATGTTAAAGTATATATATTTTCTTTAAATGATTTCTAAGTTAAATAAATCAAATAATAAGGCAATTTTTTTATTTAAATTTAGATTTATTCACCAACATTATGTTGACCCAAAAAAAAACTTTTTACGCATGATACATGTACATGACTTGAGAGGATTTGAAGTTGAAGACACGTAGGATGTGCCTTAGTAATTGTATGAGTTTTGGATATTGTATGAGTTTTGATGAATATATTCTATGGTTTTATGTGTGACAATTTATATTTAGTGCCTTTAAATATTTAAACTTATAATAATGTCTAAGCTATGGACAATTATCACGGTAAAACCATATCCATTGCGGTCGGGGTGTGACATGGATGATACAGTGCGCATTAAACAAAACCGAAAACTACTTTGTTTAATGTGTTTGCTACGTGTTAAGGCCATAAAATCCCTATGTTATAGTCTAAAGATCATTTTTACATAAATCCATACCCCGGAATCATTTACGCCACGTAGGGTTTTCTTTCGTTAGTCGTGTAAACACAGTGTTTCGATTTATGGTTTGCCTGAATTTTCACGAACGTCACGTTCTCCATCGGTTATAAGAATTTCGTCCTCAAAATTCAATTGGTATCGGTCTTCTTGTTGGGTAAAAAATGAGAGTATTTCTTTTTGAATTGGTCTTTACGCTCCAAGGTAAACTTTGTGCCTCGTTGTGAATTACGTCGTACCTTAACTATCGAAATCTTGTTATTCCATAGACTTTTGACTTTTCTGTTTACAATTTCCACCGGTTCCTCCACAAAGTTAATTTTGTCATTCACATGTAATTCTTCTAGTGTGACGATTGCCACATCGTCAGTAAGGCACTTTTCAGGTTCGGTACGTGGAACAAATTCTTCTACTGTTGAATTCTTGCGGTAATTGTAACTTATACGCAATCGGGCCTAGTTTTTCGATGTCCTCGTAAGGTCCAATGTACTGTGGGGCTAATTTGCCTGCTTTCCCAAATCTGTTCACTCTTTTCTAGGGCGACACTTTCAAAAATACTTTGGCACCTATTGCGAACTGTAAAGGTTTTCTATGGTGATCGACAAAACTCTTTTGTTGGTCCCGAGCTGCCTTTAGTTTATTCTTGATTTTGTAAATTTTGTCAGTGGTTTTGTCACACCCTCAATTTCCACTTGCGGAGTTTTACCGCGAGGCGTGTGAACAAACCAAAATCTGAAACACTAGTACGTCGAACGACTCTATATGATTCGATAATACGTTTTCCAAAAATCATTTGTTTAACCATTCATCGTAAATTTTATATTGTCTTAGTTAGTTACCAATATTTAGCGGAAGCATTGGTTTTTATGGTTGAGCGGAAGCATAAAATAAGTAGAGAAACGGGCGCCAACACAAACGCCAAAACAAATGAAAAACTCAAAACAAAGTTTGTAAATGAGACTCGATAAAAGATGTCTTGTTCAATGCGTGTGAGTGCACCTAGAGCTCCTAGCGTCCTGAGAAACATGTAAAGAAACAAGTGTCAACATTAAAGATGAGTGAGTTCACAGGTTTTCATAAATTCGTTTGTTCGGTTATGAGTTTGTTTCCCCCGTTATCCCTAACCCGGGATAAGATTTAGTTCCATTATTCCCAACCCGGAATAATACCGATAGTTCCATTATTCCTCAACCGGAATAATAATGATGTTGGTTCCACTATTCCAAACCCGGAATAATATAGTTGTTGTTTCCATTATCCTCAACCCGGGATAATATAGTTGATTCGTAATTAAGTTCAATGTTAACATATATAGGTAGCTAGCCTAAAGTTATGTCACGTAAGAGTTCGCGATCGAAGCTGACTGTTGTGCCTCCGTGTTGCCAGGCCTATCACTGACCGTGGCGAAGTTAGGCCAAATTATTCACCGTTGACCATACCCGGTCGGCTAGCGCGACTAGCTCGGATGGGGCTTGTCGGGCCCAGTAGTACTACTTATAATTCCCCCGCTATTAAAACCCAATACTAACGATCCGAGAGATTGACGAGGACTTAAGTGATATAGCTGCTTAGTGACCATAACATTACATTAACATCAACTTAGTTACCGAATAGTTATGTGACGTTAATTTCGTATAACGTAAAGAGATTGAGTTTGAAGAGTGTATACATGTTTCTCCCCCTGTTGTTTAAAAACCGGATAAAGTTAGGGGCCGTGAACTCACCTTTAGTTGCTCGGTTAGTGTAGCAAAGAAGTTGTAAGGGATGGGACCGCTAATTGCGTCCTAACAAACCAATTGATTTCAAGTCAGTGTGTGAACACACCAATACAAATTCTACACGTAATTTACGCACAAAGTGATACACACAACAAAATACCTAACACTCAAACATGCATGCAAGTATCCTCATGTGAACATAGTAATCAAAACAATTTATCATGAACATAATCCAATCCATGCAACACTTTGGTGCACACAATCACAAGTTATCAAATTTCAGCTTACACACTCATAATTCAGCTGTTTTCTAGGGTTTTTATAAAATAGTTCCAACGTTCCAAAAATTCCAATTATTTTACAGCAGGTGACATTTATACTGTAGAAATTTATATAAATTTTTCAAGTCCTAAATCTTTACCAATTAACCATAAATATTAATATACTAGGCTGCAGTCAGATTCGTCGCTTTCTGACTGCAGTCCACGGAAGAATTTATTTAAAAATCACTGATCGTCCAATTAACAAAATTCCAGTTTGAGTTGCCCGGAAATTTCCGTACCTAGTTGCTGTACAAATTTCATGATTCGACTCCCTACTGATTATGAAATCCAACTCGATAAACAACTAACAAAATTTCAGGATTTTCACAGCTTTAGTTACTGAACTTATTTGGCCACTTAAAAATATCAAACGACTTCAGAAAAATATGAATCCAGTGCCATTAGATTCGTTATTCAAATCTCTACGTTCTAGACATCAGAAAATCCGTTTTTCGACAACTAATGACCGAGTTACAGCCAGTTGAAGTTGGCTGTAACTATCACTCAGCAACCTGTTTCAGCATATTGTTACCATAAATTCGCATAAACCGTCCATATAATTAACCTAGGCGATCAAGAACCGGTTTTTCTAATCATAAATCAATACATATATTACATCCATGCAAACCCTAATCAACATCTCTAGTTTTTATAAACAAACACAGCCTATGATTTTCAGATTTCGAACAAACATCACTTGCAAACATTTTTGACAAATCGGCTAACATAACCTTGCATTCAAACATATAATCCGAAAACAAACCAATCACTTCATTCAAGCACATATATCCGAATATGATCTTGTAATCAAAAGATAAATCCTAACCTTTACTATCAAGCTTAATGAACCGCGAGTAGACGAGGAACCGATGATCAAGGATAGTTGCGACCGAGAGGATGAAAGGAACAAGCTGCTCGCAACCGAGAAGGTGATGTAGGGCTGATCAGATCAAGATGATGAAGAACGAGGTTGTTTGCGATCGAAGAGATGAACAAGTGGAAGAGATGGACTGTTTGCGATTGGAGAGATGAAAGATTGGCTGCCGTCGGCTTCTTTCTCACTAGGGTTTTCTTGTGTTGTGAAAGAAGCATGCATGGTTAGTATATATAGGCGCAAGATGAAGGGTTACGGTTTGGGTTTGATCTTGCGGCCGAAGGCTTGGGTTTAAGGTTTGGGTTGTACGCGGCCGAAGGGACTTGGGTTGGTTTGATTTGGGTTGCACGCGGCCGAATAGTTTGAGTTTAAGGTTTAAAACTTGGTTAACTCCTAGAGTCACAAGGAATCGAGGTTGGTTCGTGTCGTGGTTCGGTTCGGTTCGTCTACATATTACTATAAATATTTTATAACTAACACAATCACATAATCGCACATTACGTATTCACTAACTCGTACACGTTTACTACGTAGCATATAATTTATTCGACAACTATTGCGTTTAAGTTATCCGAAAAACCGGGATGTCACAGGTTTCCTGAATAAGTTCAGTTCTGGTAATTTGTTTATCACCCACTTCTTCGCAACATAATGGGGATCTACAATTTTTTATATATAGTGCCTTGAATGGTGTCGTCTGGATGCTACTGTGTTAACTATTATTTGTTTGAGAATTCAATAAGTGGGTGGTGTCGATCCTAGCTATCTCCGAAGTCTAGTACACATGCATGGAGTAAATCTTCCAAAGTTTGAATGGTTCGTTTAGATTGCCCATCAGTTTGAGGATGATAAGCTATGTTTAAGTCGATTAGGGTTCCCTATGTTTCTTGTGATTCTTGCCAGTAATGTGAAATGAAACGACTATCTCGATTTGTGATGACAGCAACATGTATTCCATGTCTTGGCAAATTTCATTAGTGTAGATTTCCATAAGTTTCTCCAATTAGTAGTTAATGTGAATAGGTATGAAGTGTGTGGACTTGGTTAGTCCATCCACGACTACCCAGATTGCATCATGGCCTAGTGGTGTCTTAGGAAGGTGGGTTACAAAATCCATAGTGATTTGTTCCCATTTCCATTGGGGAATTTCAGGCCCTTGTAACATTCCTAAAGGTTTTTGGTATTCCGACTTGACTCGAGCACAAGTTAAGCACTTACTAACGTATGTAGCCGCATCCCTCTTCATGCATGTCCATCAGTAAAATTCCATAAGGTCGTGGCACATCTTATCCGTGCCCGAGTGAATTGAATACTTAGATTTGTGTGCTTCATCCATGACTACTTCTCGTAGGTTATGAGGAGTCGGAATCCATATTCGATCCTTAAATATCGTACTTGATCCGATTTGGTTTCAAAATTGTTTTCGTTCTCATATAAGCCTTCGTTTACTAACTGTATTTCACTTAGCACTTTGTCCTGGGCAACACAGATTTGGTCCTTAAGACTTGTCTGTACAGTCATCCCTAGTGCTCATACATGAAGCGGTTTAACACGTTCTTTTCAACTCAGTGCATCGGCTACCACGTTAGCCTTACCCGGGTGGTACCAAATCTCACAATCGTAGTCATTTAACAACTCCACACATCTCCGTTTCCTCATGTTCAACATCTTTTGATCAAAGATGTGCCGCAAACTTTTGAGATCCGTATAGACTGTGCACTTTTTTCCGTACAAATAATGCCGCCATATCTTAAGTGCAAAGATTACTGCTCCCAACTCTAAATCATGGGTGGTCTGATTCTTTTCATGTATTTTCAATTGTCGGGAGGCCTATGTAATAAATTTGTTCCTTTGCATCAACACACACCCAAACCTTTCGGGATGCGTTGCAATAAACTACAAAATCATTAGTTCATCGGGGATAGTGAGAATTACGCATTGCATAACCTTTGCTTAAATAGTTGGAAAGTTGTTTCTTGTTCTTTTCCCTACTCAAAGGTTCTGTCCTTATGAGTTAGGAAAGTTAAAGATTGCACAATGTTGGAAAATTTTCAATAAAGCGTCGATAATAACCGGCTAAGCCTAGAAATTGGCGAATTTCTATGGGTGATTAAGGCGCTTGCCAATTCTTGATGGATTCAACCTTGATGGGGTCTACTTGTAACCTATGTTGGTTCACCACGTGACCCAAATTGCACTTCCTTTAACCATAAGTCACACTTTGAAAGCTTCGTATATAGCTTCTCCCATCAGAGTAACTCCAAGATCAGCCGCAAGTGTTGCTCATCCTCTTCCCTACTCTTGGAATAGATCAGAATATCGTTAATAAAGACGATGACGAATTTATCAAGAAAAGGTTTACAACCCGATTCATCAGGTCTATAAACACGACATGTGCATTAGTTAGCCCAAACAGCATAACTAAAAATTCATAGTATCCATATCAGGTTCGAAAGGTAGTTTTTGTATAATTTTCCTATTGATGGTGACCTTATTTAGCTCCTGATAATCATTACACATACGAAAAATTCAGCCCTTCTTCTTGACAAGCACCACCAGTAACTATGGTCACAAATATGTGTTTGGTCGGATCCTACGATCGACCGAACAGGTCGGATTCAAAAGTTAAAGCGGTGGTCAAGATCGCTCGACTTACGACCTTATATAAGCACTAAACTAGAAGTGACGAGTTAGACATGTCAAACATGTCTAACTAAGTTTATAAAACTGATTTAGTATCAAAACTTGGCGTTTTAATACCCAAAACTAGTTCCATCGTAAAATATACATAATGCACATTTTTGACCGAAACTTTAAGTCGTCACTTTGACTAGTAAACGTGGTAATCAGAAGGTGCAATCACTAGGCATTATAACCTTCGTGATTACGATCACGTTACAAAGTTCAATTAAACTTTGACTTGACCAATTATGGTCAGAACCGAAAGTCAAACAGAAAGTCAAACTTTTTGACTTTTGGCTCAAAATAGCCAAAATAATGAAAGAACTAAGGAGAGCACTTACTTGCGTGAAGAACACTTTCAGAACTCAGAGTTGGAGGCCTCCAATAGCTGGAAGCAAGCTCCAAAGAGATGGGAGGAAGAAGAATGGAATGAGCAAAGAAATTGGCAAAACTCTTGGCTATTTATAGTGTTCAAGAGTTCATAGGATATCCAAGTGTCCAACAAGGTGACATGATCCTAGGAGCGTGTTAACTTGTGTCAAATGGAGGTACAAAGCTGGCAAATTCGAGAACTTGGAGCCCAAGGCTTGCAAGGAGAATCTGCCAAGTACCAGCCATGAAGTTGTTGATCTAGGGACCCCTTATGGACCGTATGGGGTTGTGCCTTACGGTCCGCAAGGCCTAGTCTAGGGCAGAACTTTGAAAAATGGCAGGAATGGCGCCTGAACTTGTTTTGTTTACGTTTTGTCACTTCAGACACCCGTTAACCTCATTTTTAAGCTCTATGAGGAAGTTATAGAATATGTAACTTGAATTATGCTAAAAAATGTCATGGATGTCGGTTCGTTCGGTTGTACGGTTGCGTTTTTCGCTTAATTATAACGAACGCTTTAACGTATACGAAATGGCCGAAATTTGGCAACGATTGATATTTTTTGCATTCTATCATAAAATACAAGATTTATTGATTACAAAAGTTTTTGGATGTGTAAACATGGTTCATATTGAAAATACGAGAATGGGCATAGTTTCGTAGTTTGGCGAAAAGAGTCCCTGAGCTTGAACAAGTATGTTTTTTCCATATCAAACCTTTCAAAACTTATTTCTAAGTTATGTAAAGGATATTTAGGGTATGTTTAGCTTATGTCATTGTTCCGGAGTGTACGTCTCATTAAACTGAATACGTTTGCGTAACAGTTTACGTAAAATTTCCAGAATAGCTTTGAGGTGTCGAAAATGTACTTAGACTGAAATGTGTGAATGTCACATGTAAGTATACATTTCCCGGGAATGAAACACAAGGTTTCATTGGATTCGAAATCGTTCGGAATTGTTTGATGTTTGTAAAGGCACAAATGTCACAGTCTCCCCTACTTTAGGAAATTTCGTCCTGAAATTTAAATTTAGAGGAAACTTGTGAAAACCGATGTGAGTGTATCGCTTTGAAATGATCCTTCGTTCCCTGAGTAAAACTTTGGGCCATGTTTACATTCCAAGCAAAGTTTATTAATTATACTCGTCTATTGTCTATAGGAATGAGTTCATATTCAAAATTTTAAACTTCAGTCCAGTAGGTAGGGGAATGACACCTTTAATTTTACCGAGTCTCAGAAGAGAGCCATGTAAATGTCAAAGTGGCATTCTTGTAGTAGAAGAATTCAAAGAGGGTGTGAACTTTGGGGTTTCGAACAACGTACGGAAGAATGTTTCCTATGAAGACTATTATAGGAAACTTGTGTGTGTTCGAAGTTGGATTCGGAAGTGAAAAATTAAAACAACATTGGTTAAGTTCCAGAACTTCTAGTAACTTAAATAACGCCACGCTTGCAGTGTAATAAGGAATACTTATATATAGGAATTACCAACAACGCATTATTCACATTTCGTTATTCTTATTACTATGGTTCTTACACATGACAAAACTTGCTATGGGTTTCCATGCAAGGAATTTTATAATTATGTATGCATCCATAATTACTCAATTCGTTGCATAGTCTGCATAGTTCATTTTTATGACGTGTAGGGGAAAAATCAAACGAGTAAACATGCGATGACTTTTTAGACCACAAAAGGGTCTTTTTAAATAGACCACCAAAGAGTCTCTTTAACTAGATCATCACATGATCTCTTTAACTAAATTGATGAACAATCTTTTTAACTAGATCAACACATGATTTCTTTAACTAGATTAACGAACAATCTATTTAACTAGGTCGACACATGACCTCTTTAACTAGACCCTGAAAGGCCTCTTTAACTAGACCCTGAAAGGCCTCTTTAACTAGATCAACGAATGATCTCTTTAACTAGGTCAACACATGACCTCTTTAACTAGACCCTGAAAGGCCTCTTTAACTAACCCTGAAAGCCTCTTTAACTAGATCAATGAATGATCTCTTTAACTAGGTCAACACATGACCTCTTTAACTAGACCCTGAAAGGCCTCTTTAACTAGACCCTGAAAGGCCTCTTTAAATAGATCAACGAATGATCTCTTTAACTAGCTCAACACATGACCTCTTTAACTAGACCCTGAAAGGCCTCTTTAACTAGGCCCTAAAAGGCCTCTTTAACTAGATCAACAAATGATCTCTTTAACTAGGTCAACACATGACCTCTTTAACTAGACCTTGAAAGGCCTCTTTAACTAGACCTTGAAAGGCCTCTTTAACTAGATCAACAAATGATCTCTTTAACTAGGTCAACACATGACCTCTTTAACTAGAGTAGTGCTTTGGAATCCAAGGGTTTAACTATTTTCATAGAAAAGCCCATTATCGATTTAAGATAGTACTTTGGATATCCTTCTAAGAATCTAACACATAAAGATGTAGAAGATTCTACAAGGATTTGGATAGTGAGCATTTTGAATCGTTTGATCATAAAAACACATAATCATCAACTTGGTCAACAAACTCGTACATACGTGTTAAAGTACACAAGAAATCCAATCAAGGATTTCAACCTAGTACTTTAAACATCCACAAGAATCTAACTATGAAGATAAGAAGATACTACAAGGATTTGGGATTTGTGAGACAAAAGTGTCTCGAAAACCATGCACTAGGTATGTTAGGTCAACATACGAAGCAAAGTGTCTTTGAAAACCATGTATATGGTATGCTCAGTCCACATACGAAGCAAAATGTCTTTGAAAACCATGTACTTGATATGCTCAGTTAACATACGAAGTAATATGTCTTTGAAAACCGTGTACTTGGTATGCTCAGTCAACATACAAGCAAAATGTCTTTGAAGTCCGTGTACTTGGTATGCTCAGTCAACATACAACCAAAATGTCTTTAAAACCCATGTACTTGATTTATTAGGTAAATATGGAATGTTAAAAATGTTTTGAAATCATGTGAAATGTCTTTGAAAGTTTTTGAAAATATGTATTTTGAAATCATGCACTTTGTATATTAAGTAAATATGCTATGTTAAAATGTTTTTAGAATCTTATGAAATGTCTTTGAAATCATGAAATTTTGAAATCGAGTATAATGATTTTTGAAATCATGTACTATGCAAAGTGTTATGAAAACTAGAGAGTTATGATATGCACATAGGCATATTGCATAAGACCATTTAAGGACTCATGGAAGTACCCTTAGGTATCCATTCAAGGATTTAAAGTGGTACTTTTGTTAGGATCTGAGTTTGAATTACTTGTAGTTTTTGTTTCAAAAATGGAAAATGATTGAGTTTTAAAAGAGATTTGCAACGGAAATACATGGAAAATTTTTACTACAAGCAATGGTCGTTTGTTTTCATCATCATCATGCTTTCAAGTTGGTAAACTCGCATGTGATTCACAAACTCCCCCTCAGCCTTTGCAATTGAAGTTTGGTAGTAAGAAAATGCAGAGAAGTTGATATGCGAAAGTTGATCTTTTGATAGACAAGTTAAACTGTTAAACAAGTTACCTATTTATACTAAACTATCTAACCACTGAGTATCTTTGATGATGTCAGGGTTGATAGTGACAGGAAACTATATGTAACTAACTACAAATACTGCTAATGCTAACTATCAGTGCTTAGCACTGTTACATTGATTATCTATCTAATGACTAAGCTCTGATCTTTATCCTCTGATCCTTGTAACTCTTGCAGACCTTTGCAACTTTGTGAAGTCAGATGATAAGAGAGTAGTCTTTAGGGAAAGAAGTGTATATACAACAGAGATTGTAACCTCTTATAGTTTAACCAAAGCTTGGATAGTGTTATCTGGCTTTGTATCATCTGTTCCTTTCATAGGGTTCAATCCTAACAATCTCCCCCTGGAATAGATGATGCCAAAAACACTTTATTTATGGTCTTTATTCCTCAGGAAGAAATCTCTTATTTGACCTTTGAACTAAAGTTCAAAGTTAAGAGATTCTATGTCATCAGCATCCTTCTCCAGTTCTAAACATAATAAATCTTGGAAGTCTTCTACTGTAAGCTCATAAGCAGCTTCCATAGATAGTTTAGTGGCATCACCGTCAGACTTGAGCAGTGTCAATTCATGGGTATCTTTGTCGACCTTCCATTTTAGAATTTTTGGGTCTGAAGGTTTTCTTAAAGGAGCTTTTATTGCTGAGGATTGAGAATGAGCTATTTGTGATAAATCTTTAGCCAGCTTGGCACTTGAATCATCTGTTGGAGAATCAATCATGTTCTGTATACCTTCTTTGATAAATGTATCCTGAAACTCTTTGTCAGTCTATTCAGACATCTCCCCTTACCTTTTTCTGTGTAATAGGGCAAGTGTGGAATGGACAGATGTTGTGCTGGACTTTTTGGAGAGTTGAGCTTTGAGAATAGCATCTTCTTTTGAATAATCAGGTTTAGGAGGCATGGATGGATCCTTTTTCCTCCTTTCTTCCAAATTTTTGTAAGTTCTATCACCCTGACCTCACCCCATCTCATCACTTGATAGATTGAACCATAATGGTTCTGAATTAGTTCTTCCTTCATTCTCTTCAACTTTAAGTCTCTATCAGGCATATATTTCTTGTATAAATCCCAGTTGGGAGGAATTGAGTTTTTGAGAGGATCTTTCAACATTTCTTGCATTCTGTTGATTTCTTCTCTTAGCTCATCTATGCTCCAATCCTGAATTGTGCCCTTGTTGCCTTATACTTCTTGTTCTCCATGATATGCTCAATGAGTTCACTTTTGACCAGCTTATCTTCCCTTTCTGACAACTGGTTGCTTAGGTTCTTGATAAAGTTTTGTAAAATGTTGAAAGGACATGGCAATCTGTATTTCTCTATCATCTTTACTAGCTGATTCTCTTTTGGCAATATCCTCTACTTGCTTCGTTTCAATTTCAGGTAATCATCAACATTTGCAGGTCTTGGATAGCCATCAAGGGATAGGATTTTTTTTTTCAGGGTCTTCCTCTGAATAGAAACTTAGGATCTCTTCCCTGACTGCCGGTAAATCAAGAGGATACAACTTTGCTGCAGGAGTTACTTCAAGAGTTGAAGATGTTGTAAGCACTGATGTGGAGAATTGGTTGTGATGATAGTGGAAGAGGTGCAGGAATCTTATCATCATTTATCACTTTTGTGATCTCTCTCCTTTTAAACCTTAAAGTAGGTGATGGTGGTAGTGGGATCTTAGGTGGTGTAGATAATGGAGGAGTTGATGTGGGAAATGTGATCATGGCAGTGGATAGAGTTGCATCTGTGGCAACCTCTGCTGTATCAACAGATGTTGACACAACAGGTGCTGTAACATCTGCTTGTGTGGATGTGGGTTATGGTTTTGAATATGTGATAGGTTTTTGAGAGGCATAGGTTTTAATGGTTTGATTGGTTGCAGGCTTAGTTTTAGGAGGTGTGGATGTTGGTTGCCTGGCTTTTCTAGCAGGTATCCTCTTTGATGAAGTACCAACCTCTCCTTTTTCTTTTTGCTGTTCAATCTTTTTATCAACCAACACTCTGCTCTCCTTGATCACTGTCTTCTTGTGATAGCCCTTGCCTTGGCAACAATTTCATCAGTTAAATCTATTTTCTTTGAACATCAGGCCTTGGAATATTTAAAGTAGGTCTGGCCTTATCATCATCTATTTTCAGCTTTTTGTTTTCCAAAGGTTTCTCCCCCTTTTTGGCTTCATCTGTTGTAACAAAGATAACCGTTGGAGGTGCATGGCTAGTGGTTGTGAGTAGATGAGCTTTGATGGCTTTAATGTCTGCTGCAGTGTCTTGATACCTTGATTCAACCATGTTTCTAACATCATTCATCTGGTGCTTGTGTTGTAGATCCAAATAATGTTGTTGATGTTGAAACAGAGGGTTAAGAGCTTCTTTGAGATCAGCAGTGGATAGAATAGAGGGTTGACTTTTTGTAGCTATCATCTGCTTTAGTAAACTTTTGATTTCATCAACAGAATTTTCTATCCTTGTCACTCTCTCTGTCAAATCCTGGTATTTTAGCTCATCACCTAATTTAATTGGATCATCTGAACTCCTACCTGAAGTGATAGTTGTATCTATGGTATCATTAGCAGTGGTTTTAGTACCAGCTTCAACCATAGATGCCCCTTTGTCTTGGAACTGGGGACTTCCCACAATAGAGGTAACAGTTGTTGCCTCAACAGTGGTTGCCTTCAACCAAGTCTTAGTAATGAAACCACTTTCCAACCGAGAACTTGGGAGTTCAGCAATTGTAGTGGCTGTTTGAGTTGAACTATCACCAAGGGTTACATGTAACCCAAGGGATGTAGCCTCTTCATGTGCTGATGGGCTAGCAACGAATAAAGAGTCAGACCCAACCTCTTGATGAAGTATATTCTCAGTAATAGGTTGTTGAGAGGTGCTGGTTTGTGTCTGGTCTAATTCAATTGCATTCAGCAATGGTAAAATAGTAGGTGGAAGTGTAGTCATCGGTGAAGGTGGCTGTGTAGAAAGCGACAGTGCCCTGGGAGAGGGGTTGTGGAAGATAGAACCAAGTAGATCTAGAGCTTCATAATTTGGTGTCCCTGTGTCTACAACCTGATCCTTTTGTGAGGATGCAGGAGGAGTTTCATAGCCGGTTGGAGATCTTTGATCCATCTGCTTTGAAGAAGTATAAGCAGTGGTTTGTGACTTTGGTGCTGTCACTGGGTTAACCTCTGGATCTCATCTTCTAGAGGACCCTTTTTGGGTTTGGTGGGCTTTTTGGTAAGTGTTTTGGTTTTCTTTTTAAGGATTTTTGGTGTGGGCTTCAGAGCAGCGGTTGTGGTGCCCTGGTCACCAAGAGCAGTGGACTCAGTAGCAAGAGGTTGAGTTTGAACATTTTGTTCAGGTAAAACTTGCTCAGCCTCCTCTACTTGTGTTTTCGCAATTTTATCTTGGTTTGTTATTCTGGTGAAGGTTTCATGCGTGAGGCAGTCTGATTTAGTCACAGCGCCTATTTTACTTTCAGGACCTTTGATTTGATCTTGTAAGTAAACACTCAGAAAACATGGATGAATCAAAAAAGCTTTTCTTTTTGCAATATTTTGAAAATTATTCACAAGATCATTGAACAGTATCTGGGAGTAGTTAAATTTGTGTCAGTTAAAATTGCATACCCCAAATATTGCATGTTCAATGGAATCTCATTGAAAGCAGTGGTTTTTGCTGAGAGACAAGTTAGAATTGTGTGAAAGAAAAATCTCATCTCAGCAGGAAAGTTAGGTTTAAAGATGGTCATACCTTTCATCTAGCCTACATAACCTCTTTCCAAAAACTCTGCTTGGATCTCATTTTGGGGAAATGACACACGGTGTTCTGTGTCTTTTAACTTGAAAACTTGAGAGATTGATTGGGGGCTAATTGCATCAACACTCCCCCTACTCTTGAGATTATTGTATAACGAACACCAACAGCAGTTGAGTGAACCTTAGCATTATTCCAGAAGTCAGAAGAGAATCAATGTAAATTGGGGCTTTGACTTCTAACATGTGCTTGAATTTCGACTTTTGCAAAATTCGAATCATTGGATGATAGCGAGTACTTGCGTTGTTTGCTTTAAGTATGGAGGTGTAATTATGTGGGGTTTTGAGTATGAGAGTGTAGGGTGGAAGTGCTTGTGTGGATTTCTTGAAGATTTTGATTTAGGAGCCATGGTGTTAGAAAGAAAAACTGTTTTGAGATTTTTGAAATCGACACAGTTTAGGGTAAACATTGGTGACAGATAAAACAGGGTTTTTATATGGTTTTGAAAAAGTGACGATTACATGGCATCTGTTGCAAGATCTGATGGCTAACATCTAGCCACATGTAAACTCTGATGAGAAAAGTACTGATTTTAACACTATCAGTGGATAGCTATCAGTGTTTTGAAAAAGTGGCAAAAATGGAAGTCAGAGGATACACTTTAATAGTGGGTAAGATTTTGAAGTCTATCAGAGGTTTTGAGCAAACAGATGTTATGAGCAGACTTTTAAAGATTTATTGAAAAATTTCAACTTTAACTATTTTTAAGGACGAGTTTTTGATTTTCTGAAAACATTTTGATGCTATGTATGCATGGATTTACAAGAAAACTTGTTTTTAATCCATGTTTAGCATTCCAATTCTTGAGATCAAGTTTTCAAAGGTAGATGTATCCAATGCCTTGATTAAAACATCTGCCAACTGATCTGAAGTATGGACATGATGCAAAGAAATCAAACCTTTTTCATAGCAATATCTCACAAAGTGATGTCTGATGTCAATGTGCTTTGTAGTTGAGTGAGAAACTGGATTTTTAATGATGTTTTCAGCAACTTGACTGTCCAATCTGAGTGGAGTTAGTGTAGTTACACCAAATCCAGCAACTGGTTTTGAAGCCACAAGAGTTGAGCAGTGCAGCTAACAGCAGCAATATACTCTGCCTCAGCAGTGGATGTTGAAACTCAACCTGCGTTTTGCTTTGCCAAGACACTAGACAATCACCTAGGAATTGACATCCTCCTGATGTGGACTTCCTTGTAGTTTTGCACCCAGTAAAGTCACTATCTAAAAAACCTGAAAGCTCAATATTCCCATTAGCTGGATACCAGATACCAAGTGTGGGAGCACTTTTATGTATCTGAATATCCTTTTTACAGCAATAAGATCAGACTTTCTAGGTAATGCCTGTGATCTGGCACAAACACATGTTGCAAACATGATGTCTGGCCTTGATGCAGTTAGGTACAATAAAGACCCAATCATGCTTCTATAAAGAGTTGATCAACAAGGTCATCTTTACCATCAATGGTGACTAGCTTCGTGGTTGCCATGGGTGTGCTACATGGTTTACAATCATCCATATCAAACTTTTTAAGCAGTTCTTTCACATACTTGTTTTGATGGATAAATGTACCATTTTGCAATTGTTTAACTTGGAGACTAAGAGAACATTGGAGCTCACCCATTGCACTCATCTCAAACTCTGCTTCCATGAGTTTTCGAAACTACACATAGTAGTGCTTGTGGATCCAAAAATGATGTCATCCACATAAATTTGGACAAGCATCAAATCTTTTCCTTTTCATTTAAGAATAGGGTTTTATCTATTTTACCTCTAGTAAACCCTATGGATAAGAGAAAAGTGGATAAAGTTTCATACCAGGCTCTTGGTGCTTGCTTCAAGCCATACAATGCTTTGTTGAGCTTGTAGACATGATCAAGATGGAATGTATCTTCAAAACCTGGAGGCTGACAGACATACACCTCTTCTTTGATTTTTCCATACAAAAATGCACTCTTTATATCCATTTGATACACCTTTATGTTGTGGTTTGCAGGAAAAGCAAGAACAGGAGAATAGCTTCCAACCTTGCTACAGGAGCAAAAGTCTCATCATAGTCTATACTTCTTCCTATCTGTAGCCTTGAACCACGAGCCTTGCTTTGTTTTTGACAACAATACCCCTTTCACCAGTTTTGTTCTTGAAGACCCACTTTGTGCCAATTGGACTTACATCTTTTGGCAGTGGCACAAGCTCCCAAACTTGTTGTCTCTTGAACTGAAGGAGTTCTTGTTGCATGGCTTCTACCCAGCTATTGTCTTTAAGTGTCTCTTGGTACTTGACTGGCTGTGTGAGTGATAGAAAACCAGCAAAAAGACAAATATTTTGGGATTGGCTCTGTGTGAGCACCCCAGATTTGATGTTGCCAATAACTTGATCTGCTGGATGGCTTTTGAGATAAATCAAATCACCTTGGTATGGAACAATAACATTTTGAGGTGATGGTTGCAAATGTGTATCATCTGAGCTAACCTCTGCTAGTGAATTTGAACTATCAACCTTTGATGTAAATGGAGGTGGTGGTATTGGGGGTATAGAGGTAACATTCTGATGATTTTTGTGCCCAATTGTAGGACTTTTATCAACAGATGTTTGATTTTGTGAACTGGCAGAGGTTTGAGGATCAACCACTGTTGACCCAGAAATGGTAGAGTTTACACAAGAGCTTGTAGCACCTGATCCTCTGTTGGAAGAATAGACTTTTGTTTGTGGAAGCACATAGTCATACTCTTGATCTTGATCTTCTCTAGATGGTTGTGGTGTACCTGCATTGTCTAGCTTGATAGAAACATCATCAAATGTGAATTTATCTAAATCAAAAAGCTCTGCAGGATTTGCTGGGATTTTCAGTGATGAAAGTTCATTGAACTTCACATTCAGAGTTTCTTCAACACACTTGGTCCTAGAGTTAAAAACTCTGTAGGCTTTAGCAGTGGTTCAGTATCCCAGAAAATAACCATAGTCAATTTTGGCTACAAACTTAGATATAGAATCTTTTAAGTTCAAAATAAAGCATGGATAACCAAAAACTTTAAAATAGGAAATCAGAGGTTTGATTTTATACAAAATCTCATAGGCAGTCTTTTGATGCCTGGGTTAATCAAAACTCTGTTTTGGACATAACAAGCAGTGTTTACAGCCTCTGCCTAGAAAGACAAGGGTAAACCAGAGTCTGCTAGCATAGTTCTTGCTGATTCAATTAAAGTTCTATTTTTCCTTTCATCCACCGCTCTGGAGTTCTTGGAATGCTATATTATCTAACAATTCCTTTTAACTCACAAAAAGCATCCAACTCCCTACTTTTAAACTCTGTTCAATTGTCACTCCTAAAGATTTTTACTGGAAGATCAAATTGCTTTTCTACTTGTTTAACAAAGTTTTGCAAAATGACTGCAGTTTCATCCTTAGAGTGGAGAAAGAAGGTCCATGTAAACCTAGAGAAATCATCAACTATCCCCTAGGCAATACCTTTTGTGTTTTAAGCTCATGATTTTCACTGGGCCAAACAAGTCCATGTGAAGCAATTGTAAACACTGGCTTATTTTGGACTCTTCAATTGATTTGAAAGAACTTTTATGTTGTTTTCCTTTTCAGCAGGAAACACAATGTTCTTCACAGGAAAATTGCTTGTGAGGCAAACCTCTTACAAGACTTTGTTTTGAGAGTGTGGTGATAGTTTTGAGATTTGTGTGTCCAAGTCTTCGATGCCATAACTCAGTCTCTTTGCTAGAAGCAACTAAGAATAAGCATGTTCCAGACATAGGATTTACCCTTTAGCATATCTACCACATACACATTCCCACTTCTGTGTGCAGTGAGTTGTGCTTTGCTCTCAGCAATGATTTGATCAATCTTTTTAACAACCTTTGGTCCCACAATTTTACAAGTTTTCTTAGTGAAGAAGGATCCATACCCTCTGTCACTCATTTGTGAGACACTCAGCAGGTTAAATTTCATATTGTCAATTAAATTCACATTTTCAAACTTGAGTTTACCACCCAGAACCGACCCAGACCCTAAAACCTTTCCCTTTGATTTATTACCAAAAGATATATCACCCCCCATGAGCCATGAAGTCCTTGAGAAGGGCTCTACATCCTGTCATGTGCCTGAACATCCACTATCTACATACCATAAGCTATCAAGACAAGTAGAGGGTCCCTGCACATCAAGTAAGTAGATCAGTTAAGATAGGTCTCCAAAGCGAAAATGTTTTGGATGGGGTCACAGAGCCTCAAGTCTAGGACAATGGTCAGTGGTTTGGATATTTTCTTGTAACATCTGCTCTTGACCATTTCCTATCAGATGATTATATCCATAGGGATGCTTATTCACTCTTTGATTTGAAGGCTTTTTGTATCCTTCATAAGTAAGAGGAACCCTTTTATAGGCTGGTTGGCCATACCCTCTTGGAAACGAGTTTGATGGTGGGGCATCTGTCACTTGCACCTCTCTAGGAACAGAGGTTTTTTTTAAAGATTTTGTAATAGATGTTTCAGTTGGTTCAAAACTCTACTTATATTTATTTCCAGCAGAACTTGAACCTTCTCTTTCTAGTGCTTTTTCCTTGATCTCTTTTACCTTTTTCTCATAGTTTTTAAGATAGGCACACTCTTGAGTTAAGTGATTTGTTTTGTTGCAGATGGTGCATCTTGAAGAATTTTTGATAACACAAGTTTTGTTAATGTCATAGACTTTTAAAAGAAAACAACCTGCAGCCAAATGAATGTTTTTTTCACAAAATTCACAAAACAAGTTTTTAATCTTTACTCCTCTTTTCCTATCAGAACTTTTATCAGCAGTGGTTGTAACCTCTGCTGGTACATCTTTGATAGGGATCACCAGGGCTATTGGGGCTTTAATACTATCAGAGGTTGCAAAGTCCATTGGCTTAAAGTTTTCTAAAATATCACATTCATCAGACCAAGTTGGTTTAAACTGATATTTTTCAATTTCTTTATCTTTTGTTGAAACCTCTGATTTTTCCAAAACAATTTTGTTTCCAGCTTTATCTGTGATTTTTATTTCTTCACCAGCCAAATTTGTTGGGACTATTTCAACCAACTCAGAATCAATTTCAGCAACATTTTTCTCATTCTGGTCATAGGTTCTAAAACCTACGCCAAACTTAATATTGCTCTTGATCTGAGTATCAAGCATAATCTCATAACCTTTACAGGACTCAACCCATTTTTCACAAGTGATTTGGGTTTCTTCTAACTCCTTTTTACACACTTGGTATTTTTCTACCATAGTTTGGAGTTGGTCCTTGATTATGCTTGATTCATGTCTCAGGCTACCTATTTCAGAATCTTTTTCACTTAACTTTGATTTTAACTCTTTAATCAGTTTTTCAAAATTAAGTTCATCTTCTAAAATTTTGTTCCTCCGGTTTTCATTCACCTGCTTAATGTTTGCAAAAGCAATGATGCATTTGTCAGAATATAGATCTTTAATGATCTAAGGTGATACCTTTGTAACAGCAATGAGAGACAATCACACTCATCTTCACACACATCAACATTCCATGGGTCAGCAGGAGAGTTCTTTTCCTTATCAGCAACATTTTTCTTTTATTCACTTGAAACCAGTGTTTCATCACAAACTTGAACTTCATCAGTTTTTGACACTAACTCCACAGATTCAACATCTTTAGCAATTGTCTCTAAGGCCATTAAACAAAATTCTTGTTCAACATCATTTTTGGCCATTAAAGCAAAGTACTCATCAGTCAAATCCTCAGGCAAGCTACTCCAGTCAACATAACTTTGTGTGAAAAAGCTATGTTGACCAACCTCTGCTGGACTAGCTGTGGTTTGAGCAGGTTGTGTGACAATAGGTACTTGTTGTATATGCACTTGAGGATGTGATGGTGCCTGAACATATTGAATTTGTGGAGAAGTAGGTTGAACATAATGCACTGGAACAGTAGTAGCAGGATGTGCAAAGTGGGCAGTGTTTTGAACATGTTGAGCAGGGATATATTGGGAATAATGAGCAGTGTTTTGTGTGTGCTAAGGTCTAGGGCCAGGATGAGTCACTATTGGTCCATAATTTGGAGACCTGCATTCTCTGGCAAAGTGTCCTAACCTATTACACTTATAACACTTGACTTTTGATTTATCCAGCCCAACCTTCAATCCCCCATGCAATCCTGGGAATTTCCTACCAGTTTTCTAATAGAATTTACTAGCCCTAACACTCAAGAAGGCCAGTTGGTGCAAAATATCCATTTCTTCAAGATTAGAAGGTTCAAAATGCTGCAGGTCATTCAGCTCAAAGGATAGATTATCAGAGGTTTGGCTTTCCCCACTAGCAGTGAAACCATAGTTGGGTACATAAGTTTTAGATCCAAAGTTCCCACTAGAAGTAATATCTATATAGTGATCATAACTTTGGTCCTTACTGCTGCCAGATCCCTCTTCTTGGCCAAAAAGAGTTGTATTACCCAATGAGTAATCATCAGTCATTTTGCTAGAATCTTGCAACTTCTTTTCGGGTTTAACTCTCTCTCTTAAGTGAGGAGTATCCCATGAAGTTGTGTTAACGACATTTCTTTAAACCCAACAGACTTTCGTGTTAGATAAGCTACAGTCTCCCACTTATCTGGTAATGATCTAAGGAAACGACTATTGACAGTCGAATTAGGAAAAACCACGTTAACCAGTCTATGTTCACTGATGAGATAGTTGTAACGTTCGAACTGTTGTGTTAGAGACTCTCCTTTCAAGTGACAAAACGTTTCATACTGCTGATTTAGAACTTCTCTGTTACTTTCAATCACTTCCTCAGTCCCACCGAATTGCTCTTTCAGTGCGTCCCATAACTCCTTTGCACTATTGCAATGGAGTAGACCAGCATAAATCTCATTCGGTAAGGCCGAAGCAACTATGCTAAATGCCTTAGCATCCAATTCAATTTTCTGGAAATCCTGCTCCGAAAAGTTTTCAGGATTTTTTGGCACTTGTTTAGTTGGATCCTCTGTGCTTGGAACCATCGGAGCATGAGGTCTAAAAGCAACAGATCTCTGCAACCGGTGTTTTGCTGAGCAAGGATATGACCCATTCGTCGTTGCCAAATGAAATATTCATTTCTTTTGAGCATTGATGGTTTGAACAAGGATCCAGAGTTGGCACCTGTGTGTTTTGAAACATTTTCAGTTGATTTTTCACAGATTTATGTTTTAAAAACTTTGAACGTAATAAAACTCTGTTTATCAAGCAAAAACAACCAAACTAAATAGCAGAGAGCTGATTTATTCGAATTAGATCGATTGTTAGATCGAATTTGATGAATCAAGCTCTGATACCAATTGTTAGGATCTGAGTTTGAATTAGTTGTAGTTTTTGTTTCAAAAATGGAAAATGATTGAGTTTTAAAAGAGTTTGCAGCAGAAATAAATGGTCGTTTGTTTTCATCATCATCATCATCATGCTTTCAAGTTGGTAAACTCGCATGTGATTCACAAACTCCCCCTCAGCCTTTGCAATTGAAGTTTGGTAGTAAGAAAATGCAGAGAAGATGATATGCGAAAGTTGATCTTTTGATGGACAAGTTAAACTGTTACACAAGTTACCAATTTATACTAAACAAACTAACCACTGAGCATCTTTGATGACGTCAGGATTGATAGTGACAGGAAACTATATGTAACTAACTACAAATACTGCTAATGCTAACTATCAGTGCTTAGCACTGTTACATTAATTATCTATCTAATGACTAAGCTCTGATCTTTATCCTCTAATCCTTGTAACTCTGGCAGACCTTTGCAACTTTGTGAAGTCAAATGATAGGAGAGCAGTCTTTAGCGAAAGCAGTGTATATACAACAGAGGTTTTAACCTCTGATAGTTTAACTAAAGCTCGGATAGTGTTATCTGGCTTTGTATCATCTGTTCCTTTCATAGGGTTCAATCCCAACAAATTTGAGTATATGTTAAGAGTTATAACGTGTACCTAATACTTTGTTTCTTAGAAGAAACGAGTACTTAGGATTTTTGTGGAGATCGCGAACGATCACAAAATGGAAGAAACTACGAGAGTAGTTTGCTTCGCAAGGAACCATGTCCTTGGTATTGGTATTGGTATTGGTATTGGTATTGTATGGGTGCATCACACATATATGTAATCACATTGATTTTGAAATAACAAGTTTATTTATAAACCAAATGGAATTTTTCGAGTTGTTCAGATACATAACAAGGAAATTATAAAAAGTTTAAACATTCATAGCTGCATTGTCATTACCACAAGTCTTGTTTATGTTAAATGCTTATCCACGGGCTGGATTTGCATTAACAAGCTTCGGGCAGTTGTTTTTAAAATGACCCATCTCGCCACTGTTGTAGCAAGAACCTGGTGGAAATTGAGCTCAAGCAGATCGACAAGCGTTAGCTAAATGACCAAGTTGCCCACATGAAATGCATTGACGACACTATAGATGAGCTTGGTGAGGAGCGTTGCACCTGTTGCACAACGGTGTTGTACCAGCATAAGGTTTTCTCGCAGGAGGTTAAGCTGGTTGGTTTGGAGCAGCTTGGTTGTTATGTGCAACTACTGCAAAGTTCGGTGAAGCTTTACGCTTCTTTGACTTCTTGGGGGGTTTCAATTTTAGTGTCCTTGTCAGATGGTTTCTTGTCGCCTTTGCGAAAAAGTTTACCCTTCTTGATTTGAGGCTTAGTTAGGGTAGCAGATAGTTCGATAGCCTGTCGAACGGTAGTAGGGTTGCTACCAGTAACAATGTCCTGAACGGGGTCAGGCAGGCCATCTATGTACTTTTCGATTGCTTGTCCAAAGACGTAACCATAGCAGGACACAACAAACTTAGCTCCTCATATTGGTCAGTGTAGGCACGATGTTCTCAACTATCTTTTTTCAGATCGTGGAATTCATTCGCTAGTGCTCTTTGCTCATGACGTGGGCAAAACTCTCATCATAAGAGCTCTAAGCTCTTCCCATGTTTGAGCCAGTGCTACATCATCACCTCTATCCCTCATAATTCCGTTCCACCATGTGAGTGCTCTCTTTTGAAAGACACTCAAAGCAAACTCTACTTTACGCTCGTTTGGACATAAAATGGCGGAAAATGCTCTCAATACTCTCAAACCATTGTAGGAGCCCATAGCTCCCTCAGACCCACTAAAATTGAGTGGTTTGGCCGAATTGAATTGCTTAAAGTTGAATGGAGTAGATGCATTGTTGTTGTTATTGTTATTGTAGGCTTGATTAAGTTGGGTTACAAGATTTGGGAGTACAACAGCCATCTGTTGAGCAATTAGAGGTGCCATTTCGGCATTTTGAGTAGTGTTGTCACGAGGAGACATTCTAAAAAGAGCAGAAAAATATAGAGAGAGTAAATTAGATTGATAAAATAATAGTCAACATGAATGCTTAAAAATATCGACGAAGTATAAGGATTATGTACATTTTTTTGTTACCTAAAACAAACAAACGACACAGTGACTAATCAAAGTAAATGGGTATTTATAATGTATCTCGAAGGCATGCTTTATCCTATAAGTGGACACTCACCCTAAGAGTTCCCAGGTAAGAGTGACTGGTCCGGAGATACGGATTTGTACGAACACTCTAGCCTTAGACCGAAAACTCCGAGTACAGGCATCCATCCTTCCGGATTGCACATGAAAACTTTGAAGGCATAAAGCCCAGAAACAAATCAGCTAGGGATAGATGATTTCATGTGAAGTTTTGGAAAAAAAAATTTGACTTTCAAAAGATGTATTGTGCTTTGTTTTTGGTAATCACCTAAGGATAGGTGATAGTAGTGTATTAAGAATCTAATCGCAAGAAAACTCGCGTTAGGGTCATAGAAAGGTTATAAACTAGGTCAAAGTATTACTAATAACCTAATTCCCTATAACCATGAGCTCTGATTCCAATCTGTAACACCCCAAATCGCGTAGTACAACAACACGCGGCGGAAACACTTGGGGAGTCACGTTACAAATTGTTTCACAACACATGGTACTTAAAGTTTTGTTTTATTAATTATCGGATTACAATGTCTGGAAATAATTGAAATGAAATACTATCATATTGTTTTTCAAATTTTAAAGTCGCTAAGGCCCGAGTCTATCCTATATATAGCATGCAGCAACAATCATCATGTAAATAAACCTGAAACATATGTGAAAATAGGTACGTCATCATAAAAATACCTGTGAGTAGCATAGGTTTTGTGTGTGTCAAATTCATGGCTTTGTATTTATATTGCAAAACCTCGTCCAACTTCGAGAGTCGACGAGTATGAACCTTGAAAACAAAAGTGTTTAATTTTGCAATATATATAATCAACTTAACAAGTTGAGAAAGTGAAAGAAAACCTTGTAACCATGAATCTGGACCGAAAACTTTTCTTTTGTAAAACCGAGTAATTAGTCGATTTAAAAGAAAACATTGTATGATTTATATCTTTAAGTGAAATCATTGTGTGTCATTGTTCAAAACCATTTGTCCTTGTTATAAACCAATCGTCCGTGTTATAAACGATTGTACATGTCATAAACCATTGTTCTTGTCATAAACCATTGTCCATGTCATAAACCATTTCCCGTGTCATAAACCAATCGTCCGTGTCATCAGTTAATCGTCCGTGTTTTAATTGTGAGAACTTTTGGTCGTTCTTTAATGAACACATTCAAACCTGTGTGACTCGACTATACCCAAAGGGTATCTTTAATAGACCCTAAAAGATCTCTTTAACAGGACTAACAAATCAACGAATGATTTGTCAATCAGAAACAGTTTCTGTCATTCCCTAAACTACCCACCAAATTCCAGTGAATAGCCTAGTAACGGGATTGTCAGTCCTATGGTATCATAACTTACTACCGGTCGGCTTGGCCAAAGTTAATGAATGTCATTCGTGTTATGGATAACGCACCAACAAGTTCGTTCACATTATTGAAATCGTTGAGTTTTATATAAACCATAGACTTTGTTTTGAAAACTTGAAAACGGTTTAGCACATATGAATCACCCCAAAATATTTGCAAAACATAAGAGAGGGGAGCTATGTACTCACTTTGGAATGCGTATAAGCCTTGTATGAATGTGTAAACAAAGCCCAAAAGATCAAGGAATCAAGTGTGTCCTAACATCGGGTAACTATGTTAAAATACGGGACATAATCGGGAGAATCGGATAGAATGAGGTTTTGTAAACCAAATGAGTGTTGGAACTCATATTAAATGGTTTAACAAACTCAACATTCTTATTTGGAATGAATCCTAAGTGTTTTTGACCCGTTATGACCCGTTAAGGTAGTTTAGGCTACTTTAACATGTCATATGCTTAAACGCGTGTTCGGATGGTTAAATATGTCCTATGATAAGTCTTAGATGTCTAAACATGTTTCAAAATGTTATAACAACAATTTACATATCAAAATTTTGGTTACATATGTTTAAAATGGATTTATACGCAAAAAGGGCATTTTGGTCATTATTAAAGAACATAAAAGCGACTTATCGTATAACTAACCAAACGAAGTGACCATAAGGTATAACCTTGGTAGCTTATTCCCTATACAACTATGGTCACAAATTTGTGTTTGGTCGGACCCTAAGATCGACCGAACGGGTCGGAATCGAAAGTCAAAGCGGTGGTCAAGACCGCTCGACTTATGACCCTATATAAGCACTAAACTAGAAGTGACGAGTTAGACATGTCAAACATGTCTAACTAAGTTTATAAAACTGATTTGGTATCAAAACTTGGTGTTTTAATACCCGAAAATAGTTCCGTCGTAAAATGCACATAATGCGCATTTTTGACCGAAACTTTGACTCGTCACTTTGACTAGTAAACGTGTAATCAGAAGGTGCAATCACTAGGGATTATAACCTTCGTGATTACGATCACGTTGCAAAGTTCAATTGAACTTTGACTTGACTAGTTATGGTTAGAACCGAAAGTCAAACAAAAAGTCAAACTGTTTGACTCTTGGCTCAAAATAGCCAAATAATGAAAGAACTAAGGAGAGCACTTACTTGTGTGAAGAACACTTTCAGAACTCAGAGTTGGAGGCCTCCAAAAGCTGGAAGCAAGCTCCAAAGAGATGGGAGGAAGAAAGAATGGAATGTGCAAAGAAAATGGCCAAACTCTTGGCTATTTATAGTGTTCAAGAGTTCATAGGATATCCAAGTGTCCAACAAGGTGACATGATCCTATGAGCATGTTAACATGTGTCAAATGGAGGTACAAAGCTGGCAAATTCGAGAACTTGGAGCCCAAGGCTTGCAAGGAGAATCTGCCAAGTACCAGCCATGAAGTTGCTGATCTAGGGACCCCTTATGGACCGTATAGGGTTGTGCCTTACGGTCCGCAAGGCCTGGTCTAGGGCAGAACTTTGAAAAATGGCAGGAATGTCCCCTGAACTTGTTTTGTCGCGTTTTGTCACTTCTAACACCCGTTAACCTCATTTTTAAGTTCTATGAGGAACTTATAGCATATGTAACTTGAATTATGCTAAAAAATGTCCTGGATGTCGGTTCTTTCGGTTGTACGGTTGCGTTTTTCGCTTAATTACGACGAACGCTTTAACGTATACGAAAATGACCAAAATTTCTTAATGATTGATATTTTTGCATTCTTATCAATAAAATACAAGATTTTATTGAATACAAAAATTTTGGATGTCTAAACATGGTTCGTATTCAAAATGCGAGAATGGGCATAGTTACGTCGTTTAGCGAAAATAGTCCCTAATCTTGAACAAGTATGTTTTTGCCATATCGAACCCTTCAAAATTTATTTCTAAGTTTTGTAAAGGATATTTAGGGTATTTTTAGCTTATGTCATTGTTTCGAAGTATACGTCTCGTTAAACTAATTGTGTTTGCGTAATAGTTTACGTAAAATTTCCAGAAAAGCTTTGAGGTGTCGAAATTGTACATAGACTGAAATGTGTGAATGTCACGTGTAATTATACATTTGCCGGGAATGAAATAGAAGGTTTCATTGGATTCGCAATCATTCGGAATTGTATGATGTTTGTAAAGGCACAAATGTCTCAATTTGTATACTTTCAGCACTTCACAAAAACTTGTTTATGATCTTGCTTAACTTAAATCTGACCCGTACATCATGTATAACCCCAAATACATCAGATTCAACAACAATCAATTATCAATGTCAAGTTATAAACAAAAACCCTAATATTTAAATCATAAGAAATATCAAAATTGATCAAGAAAACTTACTTGTAAGCATTAAAGGGTATTGAAAGCGATCAAGAAAGCCACCAATTTCAAGATCCAAGCAACAAATCAAAGTGGAATGGTGTTTTGAAGGCACAAGGTCGAAATTATGGTGGAGGTGGGGCTGCCATACGTATTTGGGGGTTTAGGGTTGGGTTATGTTTTTTTTAACTAACTAAAACCGATGGGTGGGCTTTTTGGTGGGCTTTGTAATGTTTGGTGGCCCTTTATAGCTAACATAGGCCCACCAAACTATTTTTACAATTTTTAATAGCCCAAGTGTGATACCTAGCTATTTTTAGTATGTACCGTACTAATGTTACACGTTTTATCAATGAACAAAGGCAATATTATATGGAAATTTATGTAAAATGATAGTATTTGATGTGTTGGTATGTCCAAACTTTGTTAAAAATTATGTTGGCAAAAATAAGATATACTTTTATCGCGTAACGCACAAAATGCAAAACAAACGTCGGTGATTGCCTGATTAATATTAAAATCCTAAAAATATTCCGTTATGAGTAATTCTATTTTTAATCATATCTGTGAGTAAAACTTAAGTAAAAATCTTAAAAACACTGTTTTGCGAATTTAAGCGCGTACTGCGCGATACCGCGCGTATCTTACAAAAAATAAATGACGAAGCCAGTCCAAGTAAATAATATATTGTTCAGAAATATTATGGCGAGCTAATTTTTATAGAATGATAAAAACAATTTAAAACGCGATTAAAACACGAGATAAAATACCTGGTAATCAGTTAAATACCTGTTTTAACTACATATATTATATATATATATGTATATGTATATGCATCTATGTGTGTGTGGATTGTAGGTGGCGGCCCCATGGGGTGCCCACCATTTCTCTCTCTTGACATGTGTTGAGCCTAGAATTAGGAGGTAATCATTTAAATCCCAATACCCACAATATTATCATTTTTCCAAGAACCAAACTCTACATCTCTTTCCCTTTTCTCACCTATGGCCGAAACCACCTCTACCATCTTCCATTTTCAAAATTTTGAAATTTTCTTGAAGAATCAAGGCCATTCCAAGGAGTTTTCAAAGGTGTTTGAAGACCTAAAGGTGTTTCCAAGTGAAATCAAAGAAGAACAAGCTCCATATCATCAAAAACCTACTAAATTCTTGTAAGGTATAAACTTACTTTTAAAATTTATATTTTTGTTTCTTGATGATGATGCTGATGGAAAGTTTCTCAAAAGATTGGAATTCTTCACAAACTTGAAATCTAACAACAAATGGTTTTAAACATAATAAAAATGGAAGCTCATGTGTGTGTGCATATGGCCGAAAATATGAGCATGTGTGGGTTAGAGATTGTGTTTTGATGTTTCGATGATTCTTGATTGATATAGTTTTAAAAAGATGGTTGCATGCATGATCAACAATGATTTTTATAAAAGTTCTTATGATTGAAGATGAATATATGAAAAGTTTATTTTTGAAAGTATGTATATGTGTGTGTCGTGTGTGTAATATATATATATATATACATATGGGTTTTGTTTGGATATTCATAAATGTGAAGGATGAATGCATGCAATGATTTGATTAGATGAAGATGATGTTTTGGATTATATGAAAATGAAATAAATGTATATTTGAATGCATTTAAGTTCTTAGATGATGATGATGATATGATAATCATGCATTAAGTACTTGTACATAAGTGTAGATGATGATTAAATGGTCATATGATGGTGATCTTAAAATGATATGATAAAAGTGAGTTAAAACAGAATATGAACATGATAAATGATATTATATGATGTGTTATGATGATATAAAGTTATTTCATAAGTTTGGTAGCTTTGCATGTTATACATGTAGCTTAAAAAGCAGTAAAATGGGTGAAAATATGATTTATATGTTATGTTAAAAATATGAAGTCGTGACAATTTTGGATGATTATAGTAAAGTTTGGTACAAGGGTATGCGTTAAAAATGGTAAAAATCGGCTTTTAAAGTGATGTTAGCAAAACTGTTTTAGAGCATGTTATAAACTAATAATTTTATGATAAATATAAGTATTTTAACTTATATTAAGTATCCATAGTGTTTGGCTAGTCATGCGTGACTTCCGATGCCTAAAAACATTACCGAAACGTTAAATACGCATATTTCGACGTACTCAAAAACAAGTTGTTCAAGAGTGAACTTTGCATGTTGTGATAAGATATGTGGATATGAGTATGTATTATGTGAGGATAAGTGATGACATGATAGTAGGAGTTCAGACTATGCATGTGCACTTGTGCGGTTGAAACGGTAATTTCGTTAAAAGTCACGTTAAATGTGCAACTTATTTGTCGAGCATGAAAATAATACATAGGTTAACTTGTTAAGTTATTTCTTGTATAAATACTTCAAAAATAATAAAATATGTACGTTAGCGAAATACGTGTATTACGATTTTTGATGATATGTTAATGTTTGTGTAAATATGTTACTAAGCGCAAATCGTAGTTATATTGTACATAAACGGGTGTGATAACGGATATACCATAATAATGGTCACCAATAAAGTCGATCAAGTCGCAAAAATCTTAAAAAATATATATATGAAACACACACACACACATATATATAGGGTAGGGATCATGCGCGAACAACCTTTATTGTGAAAACCACGAGAACCAATGTGAATACAAAAAAAATATCTAAAAAATATAAAAAAATACACAAATAATTTTTTTTAACAATTTGTCTTAAAAAAAAGCTTTTTTTTTCGAGTAACAATTACAGATGCACATGTGCATATGCATCATTTCTTTAACAAAATTCGCAATACATTACGATGTAGTAGACAATTGCACTTTCATTTAAACTATCATCCGTAATACACTACGTTTTACATCACCAGTATTAGAATGCACATGTGCATCATCATGTATAACCATGTTATAACGTATTTTGATACAAAAAGTTTAAAAAGTTTATGATTCTGAATGATGAAGCAGGCACATATACATTTTTTTGGTTAGTTATATCTAGTGGTTGATATAATAGTTATATTTATCATTTTATGATTTAATATGTTGTTTGGATGGTATGCAGGTGTTGATATACATGTGCATAAAGGTGAAAAGAGTATACATATTGGTAATGGTGTTGTATTATTGTTGGTAGGAGATAATGGTATTGTATTATGGATGGTAAGAGGTAATGATAGTGTATTATGGATGGTATGATAGAAGATAGAGAAAGTGTATTCAAAGTATTGTACCAAACATGTTATATCATGTTCATACATATACATGCACATGTGCATTCTAATATTGGTAATGTAGAAGTAGTGTACTATGGATGGTAATGTTAAAGAAAGATCAATTTTCTATTGGTAATGTGCTACGGAATTTGTCAAAGAAATGATACATATGCACACGTGCATGGATGATTGTTACTCAATTTTTTTTAGTTTTATTAGCAACGAAGTATAGTGTTTTTTATTATTAAAAATTTTTTTTGCGTGTTTTTTAGATTTTTTTAGGTAATACTGGCCGTGTTCAAACTGGTTCTCGCGGTTCTTGCAATAAAGGGTGGTTCTTAACGGATCATTCTCCTATATATATATATATATATAGGGAGAGGATCATGAGAAAACTAGATATGAATGAGAAAACTAGAAAACTAACTAAAAAAAAGCTAAAAAAGCATAAAAAACATACAATTTTTTTATTTTTTTTATAAAAAATCGCTGCATAATATGTATAAAAAAACTTTCTTTAAAAAAAAAAAAACTTGTAATGCACATGTGTACTATATGTAGGGCTGTTCATGAGCCGAGCCGAGCCGAGCTAGGCCAAGCTCGGGCTCGGCTTGATTATAAACCCAGCTGGTTCGGCTCGGATTTGAAACCGAGCTAAAAATCAAAGCTCGGGCTCGGCTTTAAACCGACCTAGCTCGGCTCGGTTTGGTTTGGCTCGATTTTAAAAATAAAAATTAATATATAGCTTTAAAAATTAAATACTCTAAAATATTATTCAATACTTTAAAATAACATATCCAAAATAAGTTCAACCTAATACGTCACAAGCCAAAATCAAGTTAAACAACACAAAATAAGTTTTAAACTTCGACGAAATACATTATTAGTTCATTAGCATGGTAATAAACATTCCAATAAGTCATAGATATCAAATCACAAATCTAAATACGTGTAAATAATAATTCATTTTTTGCAATATATTATAATGTATAGAAAAATAAAATATATTATTAGTAATATAATCCGAGCTAAACCGAGCCAAGCTAACAAACGAGCCAAACCGAGCTAATCCGGCTCGTTCGAGCCGAGCTAGACTCACTTTCTAACTGAGCCGAGCTGGCTCGGCTCACATTCAAACGAGCTATATTGAGCGAGCTATTTTCGAGCTAGATCCGAGCGAGCTTCGAGCGAGCTCCGAGCTTTTTGAACAGCCCTAACTATATGTGTACTACACATGTGCATTATATGCTTTTTTTTATTTTTTTAAAGTTTTTTTATATAATATATACAGCGAATGTTTATAAAAAAAATCAAAAAAAAAAATTGATATGTTTTTTAGGCTTTTTAGTTAGTTTTTTGGTTCTCATGATCTATCCCCATATTTTATATATATATATATATATATGTGTGTAGGGTTAGGATAAAATGAAAACTCATGTGAGTTGTGAGAACTTAGATAACTCGGCCTTACGAAAGGTTTTTTCAAAAAAAAGCTTTACCAAAAATCTTAAAAAAATTCAACTTTTCCAAAAACACCACTTCAAATTTTCTTTTTCTTTTACGGCACCCGTAAATGCTGTAAAAAGTGATGTCATGCTTATGTCATTACTTTTTATGGCTGCTGTAAGGGGCCAAAAAACACCAGTTTGAATTTTTTTTATTTTTTACGGCAGTCTTTTCTAACATTTTAATCTAGGGTGTAAAAAATGGGGTCAAAACTCGCAAGGGAAGGCCAAAGTCTCTTAGTCCTCACAACTCGTAAGGGTTTTCCCTTGATCCTAATCATATATATATATATATATATATATATATATATATATATAAACACCAACATAACCAAAATAAAGACTTTTTGAGAAAATTTCAAAGTTACGTGAAAATCCTAAGTGTTGGAGAAACTTAGGAATTTATAGAATAATGTTAAATCGCTCCATTACTAGCATAGGAACCTAAATTGTATCTATTATCCATATAAGCGGAAATTATATGACAAGTTAACCGAATATGCAAGATTTACTGTTTAATCATTGTTTTATTGATCATAATAGTTCAATATATGTCGAATCCAGATCGAGCAGAGCTTCGCGGTCAGAGTGACAAAGTTGCAGAAGTTCCAAATGAAAACATCAAGGCACCTATATATAGTATCACAAGTTCGCTGGGAGGAAGTCAAGTTCGGGCGAACTTGTTCTGACAATACATTTCCGGGCGAACTTGATCTACCATTTACATAAATATCACTATTTCTGACATAATCTAGTCCAAAACAAACGGACTCGATCCAAGACTAAGACATAGACATTATGTACTAACAGACTCCCCCTAGATATCGTCTTCATCTTGATCAGTCTTCAAAGCTCTATCTCTGTCTGACTCTTCCAAAGAAGTCTTTATCGACTTTTTTCTTCGCTCTTGCGATGGAATCGACATTTGATCTGTAGGTGGCACTTTTGTCATGAACTGAAACCTTCTCAATCTTGCCTCCTTTGTTCTTTCTAGAAACTGTTCCTGACGCCTTTCTTCTTTTAGAAACTTTTCACGTTCAATTTCTCTCCAACTCGACTCCCACATTCTTCCAGAGTTAACTTCATGCGCATAACAGACATTCACAACTCTCTGATTTTGCATAGCTTGTTCCTTTTCACGTTCTTCGTAACAAATCTTGCTGAAGAATAAACATTTAATATCCTCCATTCGAGCAGTTTACTAGCCACATCGGGTCTAGTATCCGTATCTTTCTCCACGATCCTCTTAAACCTTCTGCCCCAAACATTTCAACCCTTTCCTGAGTGATATCCAAATGATCTTCAAACTTTAGAACAATCACTGCTTCACAAGTCGTTGGATCAACCTGCCACCACCTAAATAATGGATAGAAATTTTGTTTAATCGGCATTAGGGGCATATTCCTCATTGCTCTCGGACGCTTCATAATCAACGTGATATCTTTAATCCCAGTTTTCTTATCTGTTTTGATTCTGCGCTTCGGAATGAATGGCTTCCAATACCTGAAACCTTGCGTCGCTTCAAACTTGATCATCTTCCATAGGAACTGATCAATAAACTTCATAAGATATGTAACATTACGCGTCTGTACCAACTCTTCAACATCCCAATACGGAAGAGTTTTGAAATCTGCCAAGTATTTGAAGTATTGAACTCCAAACTCACGTTTAATAGCATAAACGTTCAACTCTTTAAACCATCCCCAGCTCAAAGTATCTCCCAATGAAACATCTTTATCTCTGGTAAAGAATGCTAGTGGACGTTGAAACTTTCGTTCTCTTGGCATTTCTTTAAACCAGGATTTCTTTGCTTGCGTAATCTCCTCTTTCGTCATTAGTTTAGGGATTTTGCCTTCACGTACAGACTCTTCAATCTCTTCTTTCAACATATCTTCGTTTAACTGTTCACACATTTCCTCAAAAGTTGGAAAACTATCAGTGTTCTGACCAATATATTTCTCAGCTTCATCTTTCTCATCATCCTAAGACCAATCTTCAACAAAAACTTTGTTGTAATCATCTGCTTCATATCTACGTTTGTAATGATATTCATTCGGCTCAAACGTATTCACATTCAGAACTTGCTCTTCGAAATCAAAATCGAATGTTTCAGCATCAACATCAATCAACTTAGCCAAATCTTCTTTCGAGTAATTATGAACATACTCGCCTTCCTCAACATTGTGTTCGAGTATCAGAATCAACGGCTTTGTAGGAACCGCAGCAACAGTCACAGCCGTAATAGCATTAGACATATCAACATCATATTTCTGACCTGTTCCCCTGTTTGCTCCCCCTGAGTTTGATCCTCCATTCTGTTAGATTCATCATTCAGCAACGAAGTAAAATCAAACTCATCATTCACTTTAGCGTCAACTACTTTCAGACCAACTCCTCCCTGATCATTATTATCACCATCATCGTTGTCGGAGTCGTCTTTAGTATCATCTGCATGTTCATCATCATCTTTATCCTCTGCTTCTTCATCGTCTTTGTTTTCTGTTTCTGTTTCTAGAACAATCATAGACTCATAAGCTTTTGCAAACTCTATCACGGGTTCTGTAATCTCGGGCATACTTTCAATCACATTCTTGCCTTTCCCTGTTCAGCCATCTCTTTTTTCTGCCTTTTCTTTAGCTTCCTGCAGATCTATTCGAGCATATTCAGTATCAAAGTCAATACCAAGACTGTTCATCAAAACTTTCTGCAGTCTGGAGAATCTTCGATCATTTATTTCACGTTCTGATCGCGGTTCTGCTATCTCTTTGAGCAATCTTTCGTTTGCATCTTGCAAGCTTTCAATTAGTGCCTTTAAATACCCTATATCGCCTTCCAAGAATTTGACTTTGTCAGATAGAATTTCTTTTTCCACCTCGCTCTGCTTCACCAATTTTTCTAATTCAGCTTTCTCTGTTTCATTCTTAGCGACTTTGTCTTCCAGAACTTTCACACGTTTTTCGAGCTCTCGACATCTGATTCTTGAAAGAAATCATTTAAATCTTGAATATCCACCGGCTCGTTCGGAATATCTCCAAATAACTTTAACTTCAGAGTAGTCTTAGGTGTAGACTTCGGCGTACTCCTCGGTGTAGACACTTTAGGTGTTGATCTTTCAGGTTGAGAAGCAGTTGGAGGATCTTCTGATTGAATAACTGGAACCTCAAGTAATTCAGACTCAGGAGGTTCTTGTGTAACTCCTGTCTGTACTAACGTTTCACCTGCAGGAGGTTCTTGTGTAGCTCCTGTAGATTTTGCACCAGAAGGTTCTTGTGGGACTTCTTTGCTTTTCGGCTTTCCAATATAGCATCTGCTCTTAGGCTTTTGACTATTCTTGCCTTTCATCTTAGAGAACCAGTAGTCTTCGTAGATATTTTAGTTGTAGAAGACTTTACTCGTTTCGTTTTCTTCTTTGGTCTCTCCTCATCTGAATCTTTTTCGTGTTCTGGCTTGTAATCTGCATCATTTTCTTTTACTTTCTCAGCAGCTTTTTCGGCGACTGATTTCTTTATTTCTTTCTCTAATGAATCATCGCTATCTTCATCATTATCTGATGTAGCCGATATAACATCGTCTCCCTGCGTTGTTTTCTCTTGACTTTCAACAACAATTGCTGCACTAGAACCAGCTTCAGTTTGAACTTTTTCCGGCTCATCTTCGTCAACTAACAGTGTATCCAACTTCTTAGGCTTTCGCGATGCTTTCTTTTTCTCTTGGACAACAATCTTTTTCAAGAACCAATCACTTCTTTTCTCTTTGAAAGTCGACAACCATTCTGTGACTTCTGTGCTTTCCGGCCTTTATATTTTATCCGACAATGTTATATCAATAAAATTTTGTGTTACATTTTAAGAGTTTTGTATATTTACTTATGACATTTGTGTATTTTTAATCCTTGTTCAAATCCGATCCTTTAAACATTTTCTGGATGTGAAATCGCAAACCGTTACGTAAATTTAATCAGTTTAACTCAACGTATGCTCCAGGACACGGGAATAAGTTGAACATACCTTAAATAACGCTAACATAACTTATAAATAAGTTTTGAAGGGTACGGTATGCCAAAAACATGTTTATTCAGCTCTAGGGGCTATTTTGCAAATTCTGTGAAACTACGCCGTTACGCGTATTTCTTAATCCGGAACACGTAAGGACATCCAAAAATTTTTGTAATCATTAAAATATCATATTTTAGTGATTGGAATGCAAAAATACTTTTTGTTTTGCAATTTGAATCGTTTCGCGTTCGTTACAACTTTCGTCGTAATTAACCGAAAACCGCAACTGTACGACCGAAAAAACCGACAGCCAGGACATTTTTAAATATATTTCATGTTTCCTATTCTTTAATATCCTTATGAAGCTTGGAAAGTTGGTTAACGGGGGTTAATCACGTCGAAAAACAAGTTTAAAGGCTGAAGGGACCAAAACTGCAACTTTTGCAAACTTCAGCCCCTGATAAGGCTTACAGACCATAAGCATGGACCATACGGTCCGTAAGGCCTGTCTAGAACCAGAATTGTTAGCAGCCCTTGTTTTTATTCTTGAAGGCCAAGTTATGTGATCACCAAGGCTTTTATTCCTAGCCTAACAAGTGTATGGTGTAGATTATTCCTTTTTCACCACACAAAACACTTGGCATGATCCAATGGTTCAAGAATTCCTATAAATACCCATGATCATCTTCACTCCAACTTGGTTATTTTCTTTCCATCTTCATCTTTGCTCTAAATTGGAGGCTACCATCATTGTAGAGGCTTCCTACTGAGCATTCTTGGATCCTAGAAACACAAGTAAGTGTTTTGTCTTGATCTTGTTTAGTTGTTTTAGCTATTTCAAGCGAAAAGTCAAACAATGTTTGACTTTCGGCTTTGACCATGTATTGGTCAAGACAAAGTTCGTTAGAACTTTGCAACGTGATCGTAATCACGATGGTTATAGTCCTTGCGACGATGCCTACTGATTACCACGTTGATTAATTGTAGTGACGAGTCAAAGTTTCGGTCAATAATGCGATAAATGCGCATTATCCGATGGAACTATTTTTGGAGATCAAAACACTTTGTTTTGATATCAAACATTTTTAAAACTTAGGTTAGACATGTTTTAGCATGTCTAACTCGTCACTTCTAGTTTAGTGCTTATTTAGGGTCGTAAGTCAAGCGGACTTGACAACCGCTTAGACTTTCGAACCCGACCCGTTTGATCGATCATTAGGATCCGACCAAACATATTTTGTGGCCATAGTTGTATAGGGAATAACCTCCAGGGGTTATACCTTATGGTTACTTTGTTTAAGTAGTTGTATGATAGGTAGTTATATGCCTTAGGAAAATGACCAAAATGCCCTTTTTGCGCATAAATTCAATTTAAGCATATGTGACCTAAAAAAAACACTTAAACTGATTGTTCAACCTTATTAAACATGTTTAGGCATATAAGAGTTATCATAGGACTAGTAAGACCATCCGAACGCGCTTTTGCGCAAATGACACGTTAAAGTAGCTTAAACTAACTTAACGAGTCGTAACGGGTCATCAGCACTTAGGGTTTGCTTTCAAATCAGTATGTAGGCTTAGTTAAACCATATCATATGAGTTCAAACACTCATTCGGTTTACAAAACCTCATTTTATCCGATATCCCGATTTAGGTTCCGATTTATTAACATAGTGATTCCATACTGGGTGCCACTTGATTCCTTGACTTTCCGAGCATTGTTAGATCACTAGATCAAGGATACTTGCAATCTCATGTGAGTACATAGTCCCCCTCTTTTACGTTTTCAAATGTTTTGGAGTGAAACATATTGTGCCTACAATTACTTTCGTGTTTTCATGACATATTACATGCTTTGATTACTAGTACATATACTACATGACTTTTTTTTGCATTTAATTTACAAGTTGATTTGCATAATCAACACATTGGTTTTTCAAAGACATTTTTGCTATGTATGTTGACGTAGCATACTAGTACATGCTTTTCAAAGACTTTTCAAAAGACATCTTCAAAGACATTTTCAAGACATTTTCAATACATGCTTATATTTGTTATTGACATTTTGGTGCGTTGAACTCGACGATGATACATTCATTAACGTTGACGACGCCGACCGGTAGTATGTAATGGAACCACAGGATTGACAATCCCGTTCCCGCTTCCTAGGTTTGTTTGGAATTGACCTTAGGGAATGACATAATCCGGTGAACATTGATAAACCCTTGACCGGATAGGGGTTTATCCGATAGTAAACAAGACTTGAATGTACTTGCCAACCACCCATAATATATGTCTTAACAATAAAAGCAAATGGTCGATACAACTCGACATTTGGTTTACTCGACATTGTTTACATGACATTGATTTACTCGTCATTGTTTACGTGACATTGGTTTACTCGGCATTGTTTACATGACATCGAAATACTCGACATTGTTTACATGGAATTGATTTACTCGACATTGTTTACATGACAATGATTTACTCGACATTGTTTACATTACTTTTTATTACACAAGGCCTTTGATGATTGGTTTATAATGAATGATTTAAATAGCGTGACGTATGTAATGTAATAAAATCATGGTGGATACGCTGATGGTACTTCATATATATAAGTGCTTTTATTACCTTACATATTGTGGCGTTATTTAAATCATGTTAAACAAAACACAAGACAAAACTTACTTTTGGTTATCTATTTAACCATATATTATTTCTTTTATATCATATTGATTTTCATATGGTTTTTATAAAAGAGACTTTTTATGGTTCATGGCAACTTTTGTATTACTTTAAAATTTTCTTAAAATAACCAAAGCCATGAAGCATCAACGCAAAACCTATGTACTCGCCGGCATTTTTTTGCTGACTTTATTTTCACATATGTTTCAGGTGCAAATGTTTGATGTCAAGTTAGCTACACTTAGGGTGGACTGGGCCTTAGTGACTATAAAATCAGAATAATAGCTTAACTTTTGTTGTATTTCTGTTTTTATCTAAGACAATATGAACAATATTAATTAATGAAGTCAGAATAATAGCTTAACGGTTTGTTGTTTTACGTGGTCGGGGTGTGACAGAAAAGAATGGTATCAGAGCCAATGGTTGTAGGGAATTAAGTTATTAGTGAACTTTGACCAAGACTATAACCTTTCTAGGACCTTAACGTTAGTTGTCTTGCGTTTAGAGTCTTAAAACAACACTGTCACCTATCCTTAGGTGAACACCAAATATAAACATAATTTCCAAGATGATTTTTTTTTGAAGTCAATCATCCATCCTTGGATGATTTGTTTTTGGGGTTAAGCCTTTGATGTTTTCAAAATCTCATCAAAGTTTGGGTTTTAATAATGTGAATACGTGCAATCTGGAAGGGTGGGTGCCTATACCCCGGGTTTTCTGTCTAAGGCTAGAGTGTTCGTACAAATCCGCATTATCGGACCAATCACTCTTACCTGGGAACTCTTGGGTGAGCGTCCACTTATAGGCTAAAGCATGTCTTCGTGATACATTATAAAGACCCATTTACTTTGATTAGTCACTGTGTGTCGTTTGTTTGTTTTGAAGGAATGAATAAATGACCATCATCCTTACATTTGTCGATATTTTGTCATTCATTTTAATTATCCAACATTCATCTAACTCGCTTCCTTTCATGTTTACTCTCTTTTAGAATGCCTCCTCGACGAGACCCAAATACAAATCCGGACGCCGCCATGGTAGCTATGATATCTCAACAGATTGCTGCTGTACTACCGAATCTTGTAACTCAGATGAACCAAGCCAACAATAACAATAATGCACCTGCTTCGTGCAACTTTAAGCAGTTTAACTCGGCTAAAGCATGTCTTCGCGATACATTATAATGACCCATTTACTTTGATTAGTCACTGTGTGTCGTTTGTTTGTTTTGAAGGAACGAATAAATGACCACCATCCTTACATTTGTTGATATTTTGTCATCTCATTTTGATTATCCAACATTCATCTAACTCGCTTCCTTTCATGTGTACTCTCTTTTAGAATGCCTCCTCGACGAGACCCAAATGCAAATCCGGATGCCACCATGGCAGCTATGATAGCTCAGCAGATTGCTGCTGTACTACCGAATCTTGTAACTCTGATGAACCAAGCCAACAATAACAATAGTGCACCTGCTTTGTGCAGCTTTAAGCAGTTTAACTCTGCTAAAGCATGTCTTCGCGATACATTATAAAGACCCATTTACTTTGATTAGTCACTGTGTGTCGTTTGTTTGTTTTGAAGGAACGAATAAATGACCACCACCCTTACATTTGTTGATATTTTGTCATCTCATTTTGATTATCCAACATTCATCTAACTCGCTTCCTTTCATGTGTACTCTCTTTTAGAATGCCTCCTCGACGAGACCCAAATGCAAATCCGGATGCCGCCATGGTAGCTATGATAGCTCAGCAGATTGCTGTTGTACTACCTAATCTTGTAACTCAGATGAACCAAGCCAACAATAACAATAATGCACGTGCTTCGTGCAGCTTTAAGCAGTTTAACTCGGCTAAACCGCTCAAGTTTAGTGGTTCTGAGGGAGCAACTGTGCTCCTACAGTGGTTTGAGAGTCTCGAGAACACTTTTCATCATGTGCAATGTCCGAATGAGCACAAGGTTGAGTTTGCTTCAAGCGTGTTTGAAAAGAGAGCGTTAACATGGTGGAACGGAGTGATGAGAGAAAGGGGTGTTGACATTGCTATGGGTCAGACTTGGGAGGAACTCAGGGCCTTAATGATGAAAGAGTTTTGCCCCCGACATGAAAAGAGGGCACTTGAAAATGAGTTCCATGACCTGAAGCAAGACAGTTGTGAGCACCGTGCGTATACTGACAGGTATGAAGAGTTGAGCTTGTTGTGACCTGAGATGGTGACGCCTTTGGATAAGGTAATCGAGAAATACATAGATGGTCTTCCTGGGTTCAGGATATTGTCACCGGCAGCAACCCCACTACTCTTAGACAAGCCATTGAGCTATCTGTGACACTGACTGAATCGTAGATCAAAACGAGTAAGCTCCACCGAAAGGGTGACAAGAGATCGTCTGACAAGTCTGAGAAACCAAATGTAAGAAAGCTGAGTAATCGAAGAAGTCGAGGAAGCGCAAGGCTTCTAAACTTTTTTGTCATTACACAGCCCAATCAAGCCGCTCCTAACCAGCCTGCTCAGCCTCCTACCAAGAAACAATATACCAGCACTGCACCTTTGTGCAATAGGTGCAACATTCATCACCAGCCTCATCTACCATGCCGTATTTGTACTAACTATGGTAGATCTGGTCGTTTGGCAAATGTTTGTCGCTCGCCTCCTAACCCGAACAATGTAGCTCAAAACCATGTTCAGCAGCTAGCCAATCCTGCACGACCACATTACCCACCAGGATCTTGCTACAACTGTGGGGATCTCACCCACTACCGTAACAATTGCCCGAGATTGGAAAATGCAAACCAGGCTCGTGGACGAGCTTTCAACATTAATGCGAACGAGGCACGGGCAGATAACAAGGTGGTAAATGGTACGTTTCTCGTTAACAACCATCCTGCTTCTATTCTTTTTGATTCGGGTGCCGATAGAAGTTTTGTGTCTCTTGCTTTTGAACCTTTGCTTTCCATGCCTAGAACCAAACTAGGAAAGCCCTTGACAATCTAAATAGCTAGTGGTGAACCCCTTGTACTTGATTCTGTCATTCGTAGTTGCTAATTTAACCTTAACGGCCATCTCTTTCCTATTAACCTCACGCCATTGCAACTAAGAAGCTTTGACATCATAGTGGGAATGGATTGGTTAACTAAACATCATGCTGAGGTGGTCTGTTTTGATAAGATCGTTTATATACCTCTCCCGTCGGGTAAAATCTTGGAGGTTCGTGGAGACAAAACCCGCTAGTAGCATTAAACTCATGTCTTGTGCCCAAGCTCACAAATACCTACGAAAGAATTATGTTGCATTCCTGGCACATATCGTAGAGGATAAAGGCAAGGGCAAGACTATTCAAGATATCCCTGTTGTTCGGGATTATCCTGAGGTGTTTCCTGAGGAGCTACCTGGTTTACCACCTGCTCGTCAAGTTGAGTTCCATATAGACCTTGTATCTGGTGCCAACCCGATAGCCAAACCCCCCTACCGTCTTGCACCGTCTGAGATGCAAGAGTTATCGAAACAGCTTCAGGAACTTTCCGACAAAGGATTTATCCGTCCGAGTTTTTCACCTTGGGGTGCTCCAGTTTTATTTGTGAAAAAGAAAGACGGATCTTTTCGCATGTGAATCGATTACTGTGAGCTTAACAAACTCACAATCAAGAATCGATATCCCCTACCTCGCATTGATGATCTTTTTGACCAACTACAGTGTGCTACTTGCTTTTCAAAAATTGACTTACGTTCTGGGTTTCATCAGCTTCGTGTACTCGAGGAAGATATTCCCAAGATAGCTTTCCGCACTCGTTACGGTCATTATGAGTTCACTGTTATGCCCTTTGGTTTAACCAATGCTCCTGCCGTCTTCATGGACTTGATGAATAGGGTTTGTAAGCCTTATTTAGTCAAGTTCATCATTGTTTTCATTGATGACATCTTGATTTATTCCAAGACATGAGACGATCATGGAAAACATCTTCGTTTAACAATGGAACTCCTAAAGAAAGAACAACTTTACGCCAAATTCTCCAAGTGTGAATTTTGGCTTAAGGAAGTTCAGTTTTTGGGATATATTGTCAACGAACAAGGTATTCATGTGGATCCCGCAAAGATCAGTGCAACCAGGTATTGGAATAGACCTTCTACTCCTATTGAAGTTCGTTCATTCTTGGGTCTCACGGGTTATTACCACCGTTTTCATTGCTAACTTCTCCAAGATTGCGGTTCCCCTCACTGCTTTAACTCAAAAGAATAAACCTTTTGAGTGGGGACCCAAACAGGAAGAAGCTTTCCAGACATTGAAACAAAAGCTTTGTGATGCTCCTATTCTATCTTTACCCGAGGGTAACGACGAATTCGTTGTATATTGTGATGCGTCTAACTTAGGTCTCGGTTGGGTCCTCATGCAAAGAGAGATATTTATAGCCTATGCATCAAGACAGTTGAAGGTTCACGAAAAGAATTACACCACTCATGATCTTGAGTTAGGTGTTGTTGTGTTTGCTCTTAAGATTTAGAGACATTACTTATACGGTACGAAATATGTGGTTTTCACGGACCACAAAAGTCTTCAACACATCTTCAATAAAAAGAACTTAATATGAGACAACGACGTTGGGTTGAGCTTCTGAACGACTATGGCTGCGAAATTCGTTACCATCCTGGTAAGGCAAATGTCGTAGCTGATGCTCTTAGTCGTAAAGAGTGTGTCAAGCTACATTGTATTCAAGTTCAATCTGATATCCAGACACGCATTCTTAAAGCTCAACGTACTTGTGTTACGCAGGCATGATGGTAATGAATTACCACAACATCTTGAGCTTCATCTCGAAGCGAAAGACGATGGGTTGCTTTATTATCTGAACCGTTTGTGGGTTCCAAGTCAAGGCAATCTCCGCACCTTAATAATGGATGAAGCACACAATCTCGTTATTCGATCCATCCTGGTGCAGATAAGATGTATAAGGATCTTTGTACTCAGTATTGGTGGCCGGGTATGAAGAAAGACATTGCTTTATATGTATCTAAATGCCTTAGTCGTCTGAAGGTAAAAGCAGAACATCAGTGTCCTTCTAGTTTGCTTAAACAACAAGAGATTCCGGTTTGGAAATGGGAAAACATTGCTATGGATCTCATTACCAAATTGCCGCACACTTCTAGAGGTCACGATGTCGTTTGGGTAGTTGTTGATCGTCTAACGAAGTCAGCACATTTTATAGCCATTCGTGAGGACTTCTCTGCTAACAAACTTGCTAAGATCTATGTAGATGAAATAGTATCTCGTCATGGTGTCCCTTTGGATATCATATCGTATATGATCGTGATGCTCGATTCACATCTCATTTTTGGAGAACCATGCAGTCTGCCATGGATCCAGGTTTAAATTGAGCACTGCTTATCATTTTCAAACGGATGGACAATGTGAAAGAACGATCTAAACACTGGAGGATATGCTTAGAGCCTGTGTGATCGAGTTTGGTGGTAGTTGGGATTCGCATCTACCGTTGATCGAATTCTCCTATAACAACAGTTATCACTCCAACATTGACATGGCACCTTTTGAAGCTCCTTATGGTCGAAAATGTCGTTCACCTGTTTGTTGGAATGAGATCGGTGAATCTCAATTCACTGGACCTGAACTTATTCAAGACACAACGGACAAAGTCAAGTTAATTCGCGAAAACCTTCTGACAGCTAGAAGCCGTCAAAAGAGTTACGTGGATAAACGACGCAAGCCCTTGGAATTCCAAGTCAGTGATCACATCCTACTCAAGGTATCCCCTTGGAAGGGAGTGATTAGATTCAGGAAGAAAGGAAAACTTGCGCCACGTTATGTTGGACCATTTAAGATCATTAAGAGAATCGGAAAAGTGGCCTACAAACTTGAGCTACCTCCACAACTTGGAAACATTCATCCAACATTCCACGTATCTAGTTTGAAAAAGTGTTTGACTGATGAAAACCTCCACATTCCTCTTGATGAAATTCGTGTTGATGACACGATACATTTTGTTGAGAAACCCGTGGAAATATTGGAACGTGAAGTCAAGAAGTTAAAGCGCAGACGTATACCGATTGTTAAAGTTCGCTGGGAATCCAAACGTGGCCCAGAGTTTACTTGGGAATGAGAGGACCAAATGAAGGCGAAATATCCGCATCTTTTCTCACCAGTTTCCTCAAGCTAAATTTCGGGACGAGATTTCCTGAAGTAGGGGTTACTATGACATCTGTGCTTTCCGACCTTTGTATTTTATCCGACAATATTATATCAATAAAATTTTGTGTTACATTTTATAAGTTTTGTATACGACATATGTGTATTTTTAATCCTTGTTCAAATCCGATCCTTTAAACATTTTCTGGATGTGAAATTGCAAACCGTTACGTAAATTTAATCAGTTTAACGTAACGTACGCTCCAGGACAAGGGAATAAGTTGAATATACCTTAGATAACCCTAACATGACTTAGAAATAAGTTTTGAAGGGTACGGTATGCCAAAAACATGTTTATTCAGCTCTAGGGGCTATTTTGCAAATTCCGCGAAACTATGCCGTTACGCGTATTTCTTAATCCGGAACATGTACGGACATCCAAAAATTTTTGTTATCATTAAAATATCATATTTTAGTGATTGGAATGCAAAAATACCTTTCGTTTCGCAATTTGAATCATTTCGCGTTCGTTACAACTTTCGTCGTAATTAACAGAAAACCGCAACCGTACGACCGAACGAACCGACACCTGGGACATTTTTTAACATATCTCATGTTCCCTATGCTTTAACATATTTATGAAGCTTGGAAAGTTGGTTAACGGGGGTTAATCACGTCGAAAAAAAGTTTAAAGGCTGCAGGGACCAAAACTGCAACTTTTGCAAACATCAGCCCCTGCATAAGGCTTACGGACCGTAAGCCATGGACCATACAGTCCATAAGGCCTGCCAAGAACCAAAATTATTAGCAGCCTCTTGTTTTTATTCTTGGAGGCCAAGTTATGTGATCACCAAGGCTTTTATTCCTAGCCTAACAAGTGTATGGTGTAGATTATTCCTTTCTCACCACAAAAACATTTGGCATGATCCAATGGTTCAAGAATTCCTATAAATACCCATGATCATCTTCACTCCAACTTGCTCATTTTCTTTCCATCTTCATCTTTGCTCTAAATTGGAGGCTACCATCATTGTGGAGGCTTCTTACTGAGCATTCTTGGATCCTAGAACACAAGTAAGTGTTCAATCTTGATCTTGTTTAGTTATTTTAGCTACTTCAAGCTAAAAGTCAAACAATGTTTGACTTTCGGCTTTGACCATGTATTAGTCAAGACAAAGTTCGTTAGAACTTTGCAACGTGATCGTACTCACGATGGTTATAGTCCTTGCGACGATACCTACTGATTACCACGTTGACTAGTTGTAGTGACGAGTCAAAGTTTCGGTCAATAATGCGATAAATGCGCATTATCCAACGGAACTATTTCCGGGTATCAAAACACTCTGTTTTGATATCAAAACATTTTTAAAACTTAGGTTAGACATGTTTTAGCATGTCTAACTCGTCACTTCTAGTTTAGTGCTTATTTAGGGTCGTAAGTCAAGCGGACTTGACAACCGCTTAGACTTTCGAACCGACCCGTTTGGTTGATCATTAGGATCCGACCAAACATATTTTATGGCCATAGTTGTATAGGGAATAACCTCCAGGGGTTATACCTTATGGTTACTTCGTTTAAGTAGTTGTATGATAGGTAGTTTATATGCCTTAGGAAAATGACCAAAATGCCCTTTTTGCGCATAAATTCAATTTAAGCATATGTAACCTAAATTTTGACACTTAAACTGATTGTGCAACATTATTAAACAAGTTTAGGCATATAAGACTTATCATAGGACTAGTTAGACCATCTGAACGTGGTTTTGCGCAAACGACACGTTAAAGTAGCTTAAACTACCTTAAGGAGTCGTAACGGGTCATCAACACTTAGGGTTTGCTTTCAAATAAGTATGTAGGCTTAGTTAAACCATATCATATGAGTTCCAACACTCATTCGGTTTACAAGACCTCATTTATCCGATCTCCCGATTTAGGTTCCGATCTATTAACATAGTGATTCCATACTTGGTGCCACTTGATTCCTTGACTTTCCGACCATTGTTAGATCACTAGATCAAGGATACTTGAAATATCAAGTGAGTACAGAGTCCCCCCTCTTTTACGTTTTCAAATGTTTTGGGGTGAAACATATTGTGCCTACGATTACTTTCGTGTTTTCATGACATATTACATGCTTTGATTACTAGTACATATACTACATGACTTTTTTTTGCATTTGATTCACATGTTGATTTGCATAATCAACACATTGGTTTTTCAAATACATTTTTGCTATGTATGTTGACCTAGCATACTAGTACATGGTTTTCAAAGACATTTCAAAAGACATTTTTAACGACATTTTCAAAAGACATTTTTAAAGGCATTTTCAGGACATGCTTACATTTGTTATTTGACATTTTGGTGCATTGAACTCGACAATGATACATTCATTAACATTGATCACGCCGACCGGTAGTATGTAATGGAACCATAGGATTGACAATCCCGTTCCCTCTTCCTAGGTTTGTTTGGAAGTGACCTTAGGGAATGACATAATCCGATGAACATTGATAAACCCTTGACCAGATAGGGGTTTATCCGACAGTCAACAAGGCTTGAATGTATTTACCAACAACCCATAATATATGTCTTAATAATAAAAGAAAATGGTCTATACAACTCGACATTTGGTTTACTCGACATTGTTTACATGACATTGATTTACTCGTCATTGTTTACATGACATCGAAATACTCGACATTGTTTACATGGAATTGATTTACTCGACATTGTTTACATGACACTGATTTACTCGACACTGTTTACATTACTTTGTATTAAGACCTTTGATGATTGGTTTATGATGAATGATTTAAATAGCGTGACATATGTAATATAATAAAAGCATGGTGGATACGCCGATGGTACTTCCTATATTTAAGTGCTTTTATTACCTTACATATTGTGGCGTTATCTAAATCATGTTAAACAAAACACAAGACATAACAGTTTTACACAAGACAAAACTTACTTTTGGTTATCTATTTAACCATATATTATTTATTTTATATCATATTGATTTTTCATATGGTTTTTATAAAAGAGACTTTTTATGGTTCATGGCAACTTTTGTATTACTTTAAACTTTTCTTAAAATAACCAAAGCCATGAAGCATCAACGCAAAACCTATGTACTCGCCGACATTTTTTGCTGACTTTATTTTCACATATGTTTCAGGTGCAAATGTTTGATGTCAAGTTAGCTACACTTAGGGCGGGCTGGGCCTTAGTGACTATAAAATCAGAATAGTAGCTTAACTTTTGTTGTATTTCCGTTTTTATCCAAGACAATGTGAACAATATTAATTAATGAAACTCAACTTATGTGCCATGGTTTTTGAAACAATAATTATGTTACGACACTCCCTGACGTTTCCGCCAAGGTTTGTTGTTTTAACGTGGTCGGGGTGTGACACATTCTATCTCAGCATTCCTCTCATTCTCGTCTCCACTATCATCTTTACGCCATTTGTATTCTGGTGGCTCTACATAGTTCTCAGACGCAATGGCACCGAATAAAGGTTTTGGCATAGGTGCAGATGATTGCTTCTGGAAAATGATAAGCTTCTTCACTGTAGTATCATCCAGATGGCTCAAATACAAAATATCGTTGGGATCCTTTGTAATCTTCTTAAATTTGTCGTTGATGAGCATTGGAATAAACCTTGGATACATCACCAATCTGTTCGACCCCATATTGTTCTTCAGACGCATGAAAACCAGCTTCAAATAGTTGAACCTCTTGTTCAGAATAAGCGCTGTAGCCATGCAGGCCATATAATCTTGTACGTCATCCAAACCAGCCTTTCAATGACTAAAGGCGTGAATAATAGCATGCATCAAAAACTTGTAAGGATTAGGGACAGATTCTTTCTTTAGAGTAGACTCATTCGCATGCCCCTTGTACCCCATTCTACGAAAACATCCCCTAACCATCTTCTGGTCAAGCATCATTGGATCGTTTGCTGCATCGTTAAAATTTAGGACCTTTCGGATATCAGCTTCAGCAACAATGATCTCCTTATCTTCATTCCCTTCACGGACTACTGACTTGATAGCTGTATCATCTTCGTTCATTGCAGCAGAACTCCAAAATCTATAGACGTGTGATCTACACACCACAGTCTTTTCCGTAATCGCCTTATGTATCAGAATTCGTTCCATGAATGCGAGAATATCAGCAAATGCTTCCAGAGACGGACATATACGTGTTGTGAAATTTATTGAATGAAAGCTGAATATCCTGCAAACACAAAGATCGAGACAAATTAGTAAAGTTTGACAATTTTCACAAATTCCTATCAAGTTCGGGCGAACTTGATTGTACAAATAGACATTTCAAACTTCAAGTTCGGGCGGACTTGTATTACAAATACACACAATATATATCATCACGTCCGGGCGAACATGTTTAATAGTTTTAAACATCTTCTAAACAAGTCCGGGCGAACTTGTCAATGTTTATCAATTGAATCAAATTCAGACAAGTTCAGGCGAACTTGACAGGAAAAATTTGAACATAATTTATAATAAGTTCAGGCGAACTTATGATTTTTAAGACATTTTAACACCCGAGGACAAGTTCGGCCGAACTTGGTTCATTGAACCAATAGACAAGTTCGGGCGAACTTGTCATCTTGTTCACCAAAACCATTACATGATGATTTTTGTTCAAATTGATGACAATTTATTGTCGATTTTGTTGTTTATCATGTTTAAGTCTCAATTCATCTTTTAACTTCTTAAATCACATTTATTTGTCCATTTCAGATCTATGACTCTTAAAAACACTCAATTCACAGTCCAAATTCAAGTCTCTCACCATTGCCATGACGAGTAGTGTGTAAATCACCACTAAGCAAGTTCAAATCGGGCAGCAATTCGACGTATAAGCGTCAATTTCTAAAATCTCTCAAATCGCACCTATGTTCGCTCTGTTGTGTTGAAGAAGACAAGTAATGAAGTTCGGTCGAACTTATGGTTTATTTATACTCCTCAAGTTCGGGCGAACTTGTTGATCTAATCAGTTAAGAATAGATAACAAGTCCGGTGAACTTGTCAACAGATGAAACATTCAGAGCATATACAAGTTCGGTCGAACTTGATCAATTTCAAACCCAATTTTTTTCAAAATTTTCAATTTAGACCCTGAATTTTTCAGATTTTACCAGTTTTAACAATCCACTCATTTGACCAAGTCCAAGCTAATGATCTTGGTTAACCGATTTGTCTGCCGAGTCCAAGTTAATGACCTCAGTTCGACCCGTTATGAACAAATTGTTGGTTTTTCTCAAAACAAGTTTCAACTTAATGAACTTTTAATTGTTTTGGCTTATAAGATTTTACAGATTAGCTCCCAGCCTGTTGTCAATTACATTTCCACTAGTTTAGCACCTTACCTGACTTCGAAGATCCGTTCTCCAACATTGGCTTGCAGAAACTAATGTAGAAACAAAATCTTTTTGTATTTTTGTAACTTTATGCTAAAACACACTGAAAATCTTTTTGGTTTTAATCTGTAAAGCAGATAAACTATGTACAGAACAAAGTAAACTATGTACAAACATATTTACAGACATATTTTTGTGAATTCGTGTCTAAGGATCATATCAGTTGATTGAGACATATCACCAGTACCGTTGACCTTTAGATGACTTTAAGTTTTAAACTCGTTTACCTAGATTGTCAATATGTTTGTCCACTAAAACTTCGACACCTTTCTCAATTATTCCAAGATATGTTAGGTATGAATTATGAAACTTGACTTAACTATGGTTCCCATCTCAGAATATACTCCCGTATCAAGATTCCCTAAATTTCATCTGACGGGTGAATATAGCGTAATTGTTATCTGTATCTGGGTTAATGCGAAGCTTTGAGAGCTCAGGTTAATACCACTGTATCTACAAAGAGATGAAGGCTCGACTTAAAGGTGTGTTCCATTTAAGGAATCTTTTAAGCATTGCAAATGATTAGATCTTTCGATTCTTTTCAAGTTTGCATGCAGTTTAGGGGTTTATAGCAAAAGAATTATAGAAGTTCTAGGCTATTGCTTCCACAAAAGCAGAAGAACTTGTATAATACACCAAATATCAACTATCTATAAAGACCTCGTATCTCAGAATCACGCAATCTCTTAAACGAAATTTCGGAGTACTAAGTCCATATATCCGAGAGATGTTAATCCACAAGATTAAGCAGTTGTAAAATTAAGTTTATATCTCAGAAACAATTTACTGAACGTGTAAAGTCTATCGACATATCCACAGTAAGACTTGTATATCACTTTTAAACTTTATATTTCTTTAGCATACTGTGATAGTCCACTGGTGTACTATCATTTCCTTTGTGACAACAAATTCTTTTTGTCTTTTTCAATGTTTTTGTAATTTTTGAAAATTTTCATATGTTAAGTATTTTCTCAAATATTTCTCCCTTTAAAATCAAAAACATATTTTTGTATTTTAGTTTTTAAGAAATACTAATCTAAAAGATACACAAACCAATGTGGATCACGTGAACTCGTCGTCCGATCCATATTCAACCTCTGCCTCCGCACGTGTCAACAAATTTTTAATACTGTTAAGCCTCATTAGATATTTAAATATTGTTAAAGGAAAAGCTTTGGTATAGAAATCAGCTTTTTGTTCATCGGTGTGGATTTTTTCAATTCGCACCAACTTCTTTTCGTAGCAATCACGAATGAAGTGATAACAAATTTCTATGTGTTTAGTTCGAGAGTGATGAACAAGATTTTTAGTGATGCCGATTGCTGCCTTATTTTCTACAAATAAAGGCGTATCAAGAAATTGCAATCCAAAGTCCCTCATCTGTTGTTGAATCCATAGGATTTGAGAACAACAACTGGAAGCAGAAATGTATTCTGCCTCACAGGTAGAAAGAGAGATGGTGGTTTGTTTCTTGCATTGCCACGTTACTAATCTAGTTCCGAAGAACTGGCAACCAGCCGTTGTAGACTTTGAATTCAGCTTGTCCACCCCGAAGTCAGAATCAGCGTATCCCGTTAGATCAAAGTTATCATTCTTTGGATACCACAAGCCGGTGCTTGGATATCCTTTCAAGTGACGGAATATTCTCTTGACTAACTGCATGTGTGACACTCGAGGACTGGACTGATATCTCGCGCAAAGGTAGGTAGGATACATGATATCTGGGCGAGATGCCGTCAGATACATCAGAGATCCTATCATTGACCGATAAAGTGTATCATCCACTTTGGTTCCTTTCTCGTCAATGCAAATCCCATGATTCAGCACCAGAGGAGTAGAAAGTGGCTTCGAGCTACCCATTTCAAACTTCTTCAGAATATCGTGAACATATTTTGTTTGATGAATGAATATGCCGTCTGGTAGCTGATCAACTTGTAATCCGAGGAAGAATTTCATTTCGCCCATAGAAGACATCTCGAATTTCTTCTTTACGATCTTTTCGAACTCTTTGCAAAGACTATCTGTTGAACCAAAGATGATATCGTGCACATAGATTTGTACGATGATTAGATGATTTCCGACTTCTTTGGTAAACAATGTACTGTCCATTGTGCCTCTAGTAAAGCCGTTTCCAACGAGATGTTGAGATAACGTCTCGTACCAAGCTCTCGGGGCTTGGTGTAATCCGTATAAGGCTTTGTCTAGGAGATAAGCTTTGTTCTTGTTCAGCGGATCGACGAACCCTGGTGGTTGGCCGACGTACACTTGTTCGCGTAGCTTACCATAGAGAAATGCGGATTTGACATCTAACTGGTACACCTTAAAACCTTTCCAAGCAGCGAATGCAAGGAAAATGCGGATTGACTCTAATCGTGCAACCGGTGCATAGACTTCCGTATAGTCAATTCCTTCTTGCTGGTGGAAACCTTTGACAACCAACTGAGCTTTGTTTCTAACGATTACACCCCGATCATCCCTTTTGCACTTGAAGACCCACTTCGTATCCATCACTTTCTACTTCGGTGGCAAATCTACACGCCTCCAGACTCCTAGTTTCTCGAACTGTAATAATTCTTCCTGCATTGCTATCACCCAGTTTTCATCACCTAGAGCTTCATTCACAGTCTTTGGCTCTATTTGAGATATGAAACATGAATAATAACAGTAGTATTGAGTCGGAGCCACTCGGGTATAGAAACAACTTAGTGCTTTGTTGATTTGACTTCTTGTTCGCACATCAGTTTGTAATTCACCAATAATATCCGTTGAAGGATGGTATGAATAAGATCGTGGATCTCCTCGCTAGGAACATCAACCGAGCTTTGCTGATTTGTAATATTTAGATCAACGATCAACTCAACATTAGAAGCACTAGATGTAGTTCATTTTGATTGCTCGGGCCAGCAGATTGATTCAACATGTTGGATATCTGCTCGGATTCATCATCGAAAGAGGATTCTCCATCATCATCGAAAGAGCTTCATCAGAGTCGGAATTATGATTCTGAGAAGTATTGGACTTTTGTAGTTGCATTTCCTGGTTTCGTGGAGACATTTGCTGGAGTTGTAGTAGGTTTTGCTTCAGAAACTTGTTCAACCTGAACACCACTATTACTCGGACCTGCACCAGAAGTCGAAGTAAAACCAACAGTGGGTTGATTAACCACAATTGGCCTTATAATCTTTTCTTGGTTTGCCGACTGTTGAAGATATTAAAGAGCTACAAGTTCTTCGTCAGACGGTTCTTCTGGCAAGTCGAATGACTTCCCACAAATCTTGATAATTAAACAACCACGCGTTGCCTTTTCTTTGAATAGGAGTTGTGTACTTAAAGCAATCAACGTGTTGTGCTTCGATCACCCTTCTCAAAGCGGGAACATAAACGCTTCTTAGCGGACTAGCATACCCGACAAAGAAACCTTCAAGCGATTTAGCACCAAACTTTCCATCTTGATCGATCACAGTACATGGTGCACCAAATGGCTCTAGATATTTCAAATTTGGTTTCCTTCGGTTGATCATTTCAAAACATGTCTTTTTAGTCGGTTTGACAGTTAAGACCTTGTTTAGAGTATAACATGCAGCTGCAACCGCCTCACTCCAGAAGCTAACAGGAAGTTTCGAGTCTGCAAGCATGGTTCTTGCTGTTTCGATCAATGTTCTATTCTTCCTCTCAGCTATGCCATTTTGTTGTGGAGTATAAGGTGCACTGAATTCGTGCAAAATCCCTTTGGCATTGCAAAAGCTCTTTCATCTTTTGTTCTTGAATTCTGTGCCGTTGTCACTTCGAATACGTCTGACAGGGAGATGATATAGATTTTCGAGCTTCTTGAAAAGAATCACCAGATTATCGAATGTTTCATCTTTAGACTCTTGAAAGAAAACCCATGAATATCGAGAATAATCATCTGTGATGACTAAGCAGTATAGATCTCCTGAAATACTTTGAACGTTCACCGGACCGAAAAGATCCATATGAAGACGTTCAAGCGGCAACTTTATGGAATTCAGAATCTTTTTAGGATGTGATTTCTTCTTGTGCTTCCCTTTCTTACATTCAAGACAGTGATCTGTCACGTGGAAGCTTCAAAGATTCACCCCCCCAACCAAATCATTATGAACCAGAAAATTCATTTTCCTCAAATGAATGCGTCCCATTTTTCTATGCCATAGAATAGAATCTTTCTCCGTGGCTTTTGTGACAAAACATTCAGCCGATTTTGATGACGTAGTAGCGTTGCCCATATCTAACACGTGGAGATCATTTTCGCGCGGAGCACGCATGAGAATCCAATCATCCGGAATTTTGAACCCGACTTTAATATCATGCACTCTTTATCATTGAAGTGTTTATCACAAATCTGCGAGATGCTTAGAAGATTGTTCTCTAGCTCAACAATGTAGTTCACTCGATCAAACGATACAACTCCATTTGAGAGTCTTCCTTCAGCTACGATCCGGCCTCCTTGGTTACCGGCAAAGCCAACATAACCTCCATTTATAGCTTTGATGTCGAAGAGAAGAGCTTTCATCCCTGTCATGTGCCTTGACGGTCCACTATCTAGAATCCACTTAGATAAAAAGGATCTCTGGAGCCCCTGCACACGTTAATATTCAGTTAAAAAGCGTGACCCAAGCCTTCTTGGTCTTGGGTTTGGGATAAAAAGCTTTGTAATCATCCTCATAAACTCTCTTGTATGCTAAATCGTCATCTAAGATTCCATCAACGATTTCAAACTAAACTTTCTTTTTATCTTTTGAACATTTGACAGTTTCAGTTTTAATCTCAGATTTAGACTCTTTGTTGTTACCAGTCTTAACTTGCTCAGACTTGATAACTTCATATGTTGATGATTTCTTTTTAGCAATCCAGGATTGTGATTTAACCTGTGCCTTTTTAATGTAAAACCTTGATTCATTTGTCTTGGAAGTTTCACCTTTTTCTAAAGGTGAATTTTTCAAATTTAGTTTTAGGTTTAACTTCAAGTTTAGAATCATCTCTTTTTAGAATTTTAACAGGTTTTACAAACTCTGGTTACTTAGGTTTTTCAACATCTGAGCTTGTTTTCCTTCGAGGATAGACCAGTTTAGATTCCGAAACACTTGCGTGCAATGTGACCAACTTCATTGCACTTGAAGCAAGTCCGATCATCATGAGAATGTCCACTAGTGGATTTTACACCACTTGTGGCTTTGGCCTTATCTCGAAGTTCTTTTTCCTTTTTGAACTCATCGTTTGATTGCTTCCCAATCAAACTTTCCTCTTGAACCGTGCTTGTCCCATACAAGAATTTCATGTTTTTATCTTTATTTCGCGAAATGGTGAGTTTTTCTACCAGTTCTGCTTCCACATCCAAAACCAACCCAGCTCTCCTATGTTCTGGAAAGTCACCACCATTTCTTCGGTAGTTGTTTCTTTTAGGTTTAGAGTAAAATTTCTTTTCATTAATTTCCAAATCATTTGATGAAACTTCTACGAGTTTGAAGAATTTTTCAAGTTGATCTTCCTTCACATTCCGAATCGGAAAGCTATCGTCGAAGTATAGTCTATCAGAATCCTTAACTTTGTACATGACAGTGTTTGGATCATCACTTAGGCTATCTTCCGATGATGTATCGTCATCTTCAGATTGTGAATCAGAATTGTTCGAACTCGAGTTGGCGCTCTTAAAGCTGCCATCATCAGAATCATTCAGAAATTTTTCAACAACATTCTTAACCACTGTTTCGCCATCATCACTCGTGTAACTTATATCAATGTTCTCAGGAGCTCATTTTCTTTTCGGTTAAAAGTTCAATGTTGAGCGCCTTTTCCATCACCTCAGCCTTCTTGCGACCATACTTTTCGCATAGGGGTGGTGGAACATTGCTATAGTCTTCACGTTTCTTACCTTTGGCTTTTTGAACATCTTCCGACTGAATAGTTGGAAGAATGTGATCAATGACGTAGGCATTTGTGGTATAGCTCTTTAGAAGCTGTCGAACCCTTTCGCTTTCGATTTTCATGTCTTGAAGCTCTTGTTTTACTTCAGCAATGTTGTTTATGTAAACGTTAATAGCTTTTTTTTTCTATTAAAGAAGCTTTTAACATTCTGACAGTGTCGTGTTGTTCGATGTTATTATTATCAAGCCTCGTGTAATCATCTTTCATTTTATCATAAGCTTCTTTCATTGTGCGATAATCACATTTGAAATTGTTATTATGCACATTGAGTTCGCTTATGATCTGTGACTTTTCAGCACATTGAACACATGGTTCAGCACATTTCGTACATGGTTTCTCAACCTCGACGACTTGTACTTTAATCACCTCCTTTTCTACAACCTTTACCTCTAGTCCTACCTTCGTCAGATTTGCCATCATAGCCTTATTGGCGATCTATGTGAGGTTTTCTTCATTCATTTCTTTGGTTACATTGATAACCTCTTCAATCACAGGTTTTCCTCAGCAACATGCTCTGAAGATGTTGTATCGCCAAAACAACCTGCAAAACTAGTAGACATGTTTATACCCTGCATCTTTGTATGCTGATAAATTTCTTCCTCCTCAGCTTGTTGCATGTACTCTTCTAGTAATGCACTTTCCATGGCTGCATCTTGAGCAGATGTGTCTTCTACAATCTCAGCCATAAGAGCAACTCCGGTCTTCTTGGCGATATAAGAATTCAGTCAAAACCATCATCTTGGATTTCAACCTGAGTCTTTTTTCGGAAAGGCTTGTATTATAGTAATTTTTTGTGGTATTCACTGCCACCTCCAAATGGACTTTGATTGCTAGTTGCTTCTAGATTCTTGCATTCTCTCTTGAAGTGCCCCTTTTGTCGGTATCTGAAGCAAGTGACTTTTGTTTTGTCAAATCCCAATTTGTTGCTAGAATTTCCGATGTCTCTGCCGGTAAGAGTAACAAACTTTGTGACCCTTCGAATGATTGAAGCTAAGGACCATTTGATGTCCATCAGCTCAAGCTCTTCTTCATCTACTTGATCATAATCTTCGGCGGTCATTTCCGGATTACCAATCTTCCCGCCACCAAGCTTTCATATGATTCTAACACTATGGCAAGAAGTGCCATGTGTTGTTTGGCAACTTGTTCAGAAACGACATTGTTTAGATTAACAGCAATGTTGCACTTGTACACATTTGAATTAGAATTTGATTGATTATTCTGATTTGTCTGATTCTGATATGAAGAATTTGATCCTATGCTTGAATACAAAGAATTCTAAGGACTCTGATCAAATTTCGGATATGATTGAGTTTGACTCTGTGGCGAATGATTCGAGGAATTTAGATTCGCGATAAAAACGGTTTGGATCTTCGGCTAGTGATATTCTCTTGAGCTCCATTTTTGAAGTAAAGCCCTACATCTTGAGAAACATTTGAATTCTATGACTTTCTATCTATAACAACTCCATCTCGTGCCCCTCCAGTTTATCAATGAATGTGGACAGTTTGAAGAACTCCCAACTCGCACTTTCTTTGAGCACCATGAGATAAGTCGTCCACTCACCCTCAGGTAAAGCATCAGTTAGCTTGTCAATATATTCTTCTTCTGTTTTCTCTAGCCCGTGTGTCCTCATGATCACTTTCAGATGACAAAATCGTTAGATCATCTGTTTCATCGTTTCCCCTTTAATCATCATAAATATGTCAAATTCTTTCATGATCAGTGCTTTCTTTCTTTTGACCATTTCTGCACTTCCCTGGTATTTGTTCTTCAACAATTTCCATAGCTCTTGTGCAATCTTGTATTCCGGTAGAAGCACTAAAATATCTTCTTTCACAGTCTGTTGGATCAAGCTTATCATTTTCTTCTCGGTGATGTAAGCATCTTTCTGTAAAGTTGAGAACTTGCTGATGTCGATAACATTATCATTCTCATCTCTGGGCCATGTATAACCAGTCTCTATTGCCACCCAGCTGTGGAAATATGTAGCTTTGACCCAATTCATAAACTTCTCTTTCCATCCCTCATATTCATCCATACACATGAGTTTTGGAGGCTTTACAGACGTGCCCATTTCATTTTTGATGTTCACTTGATTCACCATTTGAACGTTTGAAGCTGAAGCTGTCATGAATGCACTGTGAAGATATTCCATCTTGAAAACTGACGAATTTTACTGAAAACACACGTTCACAAACTTCGAAAAATAATCAGTACACTGACAAGCTCGGGCGAACTTGCAGTTTGAGAGAAATCAGATTTTGATTTTACACAAGTTCGGGCGAACTTGTGTTGACACTTTGAAAATTTAACCCTGATATAAGTTCGGGCGAACTTATGTTGAATTTCAAAAGAACTTTCAAGTTCGGGCGAACTTATATGTGTAATTCAATAAAATCTAATCAAGTTCGGGGGACTTGATAGAAATTGAAAGATTTTCTTTGTAAGTTCGAGCGGACTTATCAAATTCTATAGGAAATCACTCAAGTTCGGGCGGACTTGATTAAAATTGAGCGGACTTGATCCTAAGTTCGACCAAAATCAGTTTGCCGAACATGGTTTTTTGAACGTTTTGATATCAATTCGTTTGAATTGGATGTCCAAACTGTCAGGGGTTTACCACAAGTGTATTTTACATGACATATTCAAAAATCAGCAACTTTTATCCGTGAATTCATTATTTTCTTTGAAAAATGAAGAAAAAATGGTAGAAAGATGTAGAATAAGAGTAGATCTTGCAAAGATTTCACCAATTCAGGTATCCAGGCTCTGATACCATTTGTTAGATCACTCCATTACTAGCATAGGAACCTAAATTGTATCTATTGTCCATATAAGCGGAAATTATATGACAAGTTAACCGAATGTGCAAGATTTACTGTTTAATCATTGTTTTATTGATCATAATAGTTCAATACATGTCGGATCGAAATCAAGCAGAGCTTCGCCGTCAGATTGACAAAGTTGCAGAAGTTCCAAATGAAAACATCAAGGCACCTATATATAGTATCACAAGTTCACTGGGAGAAGGTCAAGTTCGGGCGAACTTGTCTTGAACAAGTTCGACCGAACTTGTTCCTACAATACATTTCCGGGCGCACTTGATCTACCATTTACATAAATATAACTATTTCTGACCTAATCTAGTCCAAAACAAACAGACTCGATCCAAGACTAAGACATAGACATTATGTACTAACAAATAATTGGTTATGAAATCATTTCTACTTGGAATTAGGATGTGTAGAATAATTTTGTGGAATTGTGCTTTTTGAAAACAACACCCAATTGTGAGTGTCACTAACCCTCTTTTACTGTTTTATATAACGTTTTGGGAGAAGAACACGCTTTAAAAAGGATAATTATATGTTTTTGTATAAAACGTGCCGTTAAATAAATTATTAATATATTTTCATGGAAAATATGGTTTGGAAATGATATGTCATGTTTTCGAGGAAAACGTGGTTTTGGAAATATGAATGATATAAAATATGTTTCGGGGAGAATCGGGAGTTGATTGAATATAAATTGGGGAGAAACGGGAATTGATTGAATATATATATGTTTTGGGGGAGAAACGAGGAGGATTACAGTGTTTAGGGTAAAACGACTGTATAGATTTAAAAATGTTTAAAATAAGTTGTGATGAACTTGCTTGCTCTCAAAAGAGTAGGTATCAGAATAAGCATATGTCTCGGTGGGGCCTTCGGGGAATTCGTACAACGCAAAATATTAAATTTATCATTGTAGTAGGATATATATATTTTTCATAAGGCATGCACCATAAGTGACCCAATATGTGGCACTTTGCGCGAAATTTAGCCGTTTAATCATTATTACTAGTATGCGTAAAATTGTTGATAGATCTATCGGTTGACCACCCTGTCGTGACCGGTAGCTCCGTGTCAAGTCAAACGACGAATTGATATTCTGTGATTGTTTAGCGATGATTATACCCTTATTGTTAATATATAGCCCGTAGGCCTCGCAATCTTATGAATCTAAAAACTTGATGCTAGAAAATTAATATATAATTAAATCTTGGGAAGATGATTTGTGTCGAAGGTTTTTAGATAAAATGCTTGCGATCAAAGAACTTACCCATAGATTTTTAATAAGGAAATTAGTTTGACTTTCGTAAATACAAATGGATGTTTTGTATAAAATTTCTAATAAGAAGTTTTCGTTAACAAATTGTTTACAATTTAAATCACTAGCCTTTGTGTGGACACTTGATTTTTAAGTCTTCTTAAGGTACATTAGGTCGGCTTCCGGATTTTGGCTTGTCTTGTGGTAGTTGATGCAATGGTGTATTAAATAATGTTTTGGACAACTATTAAAACTTTTGGGACCATGTGTACTAAGATCCATAAGGATTAAACAACTATGTTGTGGTTGTGGGTTATGTTTAAACTTTAAACTTTATGTTTTAATTAAGTTGTACGTCCAAAATAAATATTGCATCGTCCTCTAACATACTTAATGTTAGGATAGATCCGTCCAATTGTCACGGAAACGTAGGTTGTATCTATGTCATCGTATGCGGAATTTACGTGAATAGTGACAAATACACAAGAATTACTGTTTAAAAGTCGAATTATTAGTCCAAATGTCTTTACAGTGTACAAAACCAAATCGACAGAGCTTCGCCTCAAAAGTCGCAAAGTTACAAATGAAAACCAAGGCTAAGCTATATATAGAGGTGGAAGTTCGGGTGAAACAGGCCATGGCCAAGTTCAGCCGAACTTGTTCTCTAACTACATAAATACTTCCAAATCAGACAAATCAAACCGTATACAATACAGACTGGATCTAAGACTTAGACGATAGACATTGTGCACCAACAGACTCCCCCTTGGATATCGTCGTAGCCTTGATCAGTCTTCACAATCTTCAACCTCTACCGAAGAAATTCTTGTAGGGCTTCTTTCTTTGTTCTTGCTTTGGAATCGGCGTTTGGTCAGTAGGTGGTGCCCATTTGATAAACTGAAATCTTCTTAGCCTTGCCTCTCTACCCCTTTCATGAATTCTTTCTAAACGCTTTTCCTATTTCAAAAATTCTTCTCTTTCAAGCTCTTTCCACCTCGACTCCCACATATGCCCTGCATTTATCCAATGTGCAAAGCAAACGTTTATAACACTTTGATACTACATTGCTTGGACTTTCTCTTTCGATTCAAAGCAGAGCTTGTTGAAGAATAAACATCGAATATCTTCCTTCGAGCAATTCACTAGCCACATCGGGTCTAGTATTCGTATCATTCACCACAATCCCCATATCCTTCATCTTTCAATCATTTCAGGTGTTAACTCTTTAGTAATATCCCAGTTTTCGTCAGCTCGTAGTACGATCACAACTTCACATGTTTCTGGGTCTATTTGCCACCATTTGAACATTGGATAAAAATCTTGCTCGATCGGCATCAACGACATATGCTTCATAGCTCTCAGCCTTTTCACCACAAGCGTCATATCTTTCTCACCTGTCTTTTTATCAGTCTTGATTCGACGCTTTGGGATAAATGGTTTCCAGTATCTAAAACTATGCATCGCTTAAACCTTTATAACCTTCCATTAACGCTGATCATGAAATTTCATTTGATAGCTGATATTACGTGTCTGCACCAGCTCTTCAATATCCCAGTAAGGCAATGTCTTCAAATCTACCATATATCGGAAGTATTGAACTTGGAATTCACGTTTGATAGCATAAACAAAAAGTTCCTTTAACCAACCCCAGCTCAGAATATCACACAACGACTTGTCTTTGTCTCTGGTAAAGAATGCAAGTGGACGTCTAAACTTTCTTTGTTTCGTCATCTCTTTAAACCAAGACTTTCTAGCTTCAGCTATTTCTTCCTTTGACATACGTCGTGGAATATTTTCTCGTGCTGTCTCTTCAATCTTACTTCTCAGAAAATCATCATTCAATTCCTCATACATTTCTTCAAATGTTGGAAAGTTATCAGTGTTCACCCCTGAATACTTTTCAGCCCCCTCTTCGTCATCAGACGCATCTTCAATAATTACTCTGTTATAATCATCAGCTTCAGGAGTATGCTTATAGAAGTATTCTTTTGGCTCAAACGTATCAATGTTCACTAACTCCTCTTCGAAACGATTCAGGCTCTATTTCGAACATCTTTGCTAATTCTTCTTTCGTGTAATCATGAATAAACTCTCCCTCTTCCATATTATGTTCCAACATCAGAGTTAGGGGTTTATCAGAGACTAATGCGAATGGTTTAGCAATGAAAGCATCAGAATCATCAGCATCTTTAGGACCATGTTTCTCCCTTTACTTTGAACATCTTCAGCATTCGCTTTGTCGTTCATCAAAGTATCAAAATCAAAATCTGTAGAGAACTTTGCTGAATCCACTTTCAAACCACCACCACCCAGACCATCATCATCATCATTATAATGGTCTGAATCATCTTCGTATCATCAACAAGATCATCATCTTTATCATTCTCATCATCATCGTCCTCTTTTTCTTCAGATTCTTTTTCACTTTCAGAAGCTTTGACAGTTTCTTCAGTTTGTACAGCATTTTGAGCTGTATCAACATTCTGAACTTCATGAGTTTCTACTACAGGTGTTTCTTCAACAACAAGACTACAACAGACTTTGAGCCTTCACCGATCACTGTTTCGACAATACTTTCAACATGTTTGCCCTTGCTCTGTGTAGCTAACTCTTTTTCAGCTCTTTCTTTTCGTCTTGAACTTCCAGTCTGTTGTATTCAGCGTTGAAATCAATACCAAGATTGTTAGTCAGAACACGCTATAGCATACTGAATCTTTTGTTGTTTAGAGCCTTTTCTGTCTCGAGCTCTACAATTGTTTCCTCAACCTTTCATTGTCTGCACCGAGACTTTCAACTAACGCCTTCATGTACTCACGATCATTTTCTAGAAACTTAACTTTATCCTCCATAATCTCTTCTCTCTCTCGTTCCTTTTTACTTGATCTTCAAGAGGTTTTATTCTTCTTTCCAACTCTTGAACTTTCGACTAGTTGAACATATCAAGTAACTCGTCAGAATAAATCTCCTTATCAACATTACGTGGAGGCGTCGGAAATTTTCCAAATTCACTAGAGAAATAATTTTCTTGACGTTGAGCAGATGAATGACTTTGCGGAGTTCACTGCTTTGGAGTAGACTTTGGTGTTGTTTTTTTCGGTGTTGTCTATTGTTGTGGAGAGATTGGTTGTGCAGTAACAGTTGGCTCTTGTGGAGATTGTTGTGGTGGTTCTTGAACGGTCACAGTAGGTGGATCTTGTACTTGTGAAGCTTGTGGAGGTGTAGTTTTCTTACTTTGACTGATGTATCTCCTTTTAGGTAAAACTCTACCTTTTGTGCTAGGAGATCCTGTCATTTTCTTTGCATCATTGACCTTTGATTTAGAACGCTTTGTTTTTTTATTTGGTCTATCTTCATCAGAACCTTCTTTAGCAGATGGAACATGTGATATCTGTGGTTATTCTAGCATGTAACAATGTCAAACAAGTTATCAATGAATGAAATTTTTACGAACTTTTTGTTTTATTTATGAGTTTTATATTTTTAATATGACAAGTGCACATATTCAATTCTTGCACGATTCTGAGTTTTCAAACGACTTCTGGAAGTGAAATCACAAACTACGTAAATGTAACCAGTTTAATACAACGTACACTCCGTAACAATGACACAAGCTTAACATACTTTAAATATCCCTTGCATAACTTAGAAATAAGTTTTGAAGGGTTTGGTATATCAAAAACAAGTATATTCGATCACAGGGACTATTTATGACAAACTACGAAAGTCTACCGTTCTCGTAGCAACGCACACTCCGGAATAAGGTTATAAGCTTAAAATACTTTAAATACCATTTACATAACTTAGAAATAAGTTTCGAGGGCTTCGGTTTGGCAAAAACATGCTTTTGTAACTTCAGGGGCTAATTTGCAAATTATGCGAAACAATGCCTTTTTGCGTATTTCGCTATCCAGAACATGTACGGACATCCTGAAATTTTTGTAATCATTAAAATCTAGTATATTAATGATTGGAATGCAAAAATATCATTCGTTACGCAATTACAGTCATTTGCGCGTACGTTACGATTTTCGTCGTAATTAACCGAAAACCGCCACCATACGACCAAACGAACCGACCTCTGAGACATTTTTGGACACATTTCAAGTTCCCTATGCTTTAACGTCTTTATAGAGCTTAAAAATGGGTTAACGGGTGTTAAAAGTGCCAAAACGCGTTGAAAAACAAGTTTAGAGGCTGTAGGGACCATTTCTGCCAATTCTGAAATTTGAGCCTCTGGCGGGGCGCGACTCCCTAGCCTAAACGACTCGCGGGCCACGAGAAGCGATCAGACACAGAAAAATTACCTGGCAGCTGCACAGCTCATTCCTTGGCCCCCAAGATGCAAATTTTTGACACCTAGCTCGAATTTGCCACCCTTTTTCCTGCTTCTAACATGTGTGTGACACTAATCAATCTTCATGGTAACTCATGGACATGTGTAAGCATCTTAGAGCATCAATAAAATTATAAATGCCAATATTCATCATTCATGTGAACTTTTGATCACTTTATTCCTGCTACAATTTGGAGTTGCAACAAAGTTTGACTTCCAGAATTGATCATATATTGATCAACATAAAGTCCAATTAGAACTTGCAATATGATGGTAATCAAGGTAATTATGGTCTCTATTGATCATACCTACTGATTCCTATCATTTCAAGTCATTTTGACAAGTCAAAGTTTAGTAAAAAATGTGATAAATGCGTATTTTATGACGGATCTAAATTCGGGTATCAAAACAATTGTTTTGATGCCAAAACTCTTTTATAAACTTACTTAGACATGTCAAAACATGTCTAATTCGTCACTTTTGTCTTAGTGCTTGTTTAGAGCCGTAAGTCTAATGGTTTTGACCACCGCTTTGACTTTCGAATCTGACCCGTTTGGTTGATCTTTGGACCCAACCAAATACATATTTATGACCATAATTATAAAGGGAATAACCCTTAAGGTTATACCTTATGGTCATGTCATTTGATTAGTGTTATGATAATTAGTTATTATGATTTTCAATAATGACCAAAATGCCCTTTTCGAAAATAAATAAACTATAAGCATGTGTAAGATAAATTTTGACATGTATTTTGATCAAATAACATTTTCAAATATGTTTAAGCATTAAAGACTTATCATAACGCATATCTGACCATCTGATGACATAGTTACACAAATGACGCGTTAAAGTGGCTTAAACCACCTTAACGGGTCATAACGGGTCAAAAGCACTCTAAAGTCTTTCCAACTCAGAATGTTAACTTTATAAACCATGTCATATGAGCTCCAATACTCATCTGGTTTATACGATCTCATTCTATCCAAATCATCCGATTTCAAGTTCCGATATTTTCACAATTATTCGTTTTTAGGACACGCTTGATTTCTCGGACTTTTGAGCTTGTTTGATCTTTGATTCAAGGTTACAATAGCAATCACAACTGAGTAGATAGTTCCCCTATTTTATTCTTTCAAATATTTTGGGGTGATTCATATGTGCTAAAGGTTTTCAAGCTTTCAAAGTACAAATGCGATGGTTTGTATTAAAAAATACGATTTCAATAATGTGAACGAACTTGTTGGTGAGTTATATTCATAACAAGAATGACATTCATTAACAATGGCCAAGCTGATCAGTAGTAAGTTACGGCGCCTAGGACTGACAATCCCGTTACCAAAATTCCCGGGGTTTGTGGGGAAGTTTGGGAAGCGACTGAAACTGTATTTGTAACAAACCCTTTGGTGGTTTGTTATACAATTAAGGGACCCCATGGGTGGTTTGAATGTATTCACGAAATGACCAAAAGTTTCCACAATTAAAACGATGAACGATGAATGATGGTTTATAACAAGGAACGATGAACCATTGGTTTATAACAAGAACAATGAACAATGGTCGATTGGTTATGATAAGTGATTTAGATAACGGTATATGTGTAACGAGATAAAAGCACGGTGGATACGCCGCTGGTACTTCCTACATATAAGTGCTTTTATCGTATTACATTCGTGGCGATATTTGCATCACTTGAACAAATATTTTCAAACGATGACACGCAGCGATTTCAACTAAAGATATAAACCATACAAGTTATTTCAAGACGATTTACTACTCGGGTTTACGAAACAAATGTTTTGGTCCAGATTTATTGCTACAAGTCTTTTATAAACTATAACTTACTTGTTTTAGATTGGTTATTTATCATTGCAATACAAATACTTTTCGATAACAAGGTTTTCAATTAACGACTCTAGTAGTCTGTCGAGGTATTATAATACGTATTCAAGGCCATAAATTTGACATACTCACAAAACCTATGTACTCGCCGGCATTCTTTTATGCTGACTCGTTTTCACATATGTTTCAGGGAACAATGCTTGATGATACTGATGCATGCTCATGTAGGATCGGACGTGGACCTTAGTGCTTATAAAATAAGAAAGACTATAAATATGCTTGTTTGTTTGTTTAAGTTTGTTTGCAAGTTCTAAAACAATATGATAATATAATCTATGTTTAATATCCAATAAAACAAATATGAAATACCATGTGTTGTTGAAACAATCTGTTAACATGAACCCCCATGTGTTTCCGCCGCATGTTATTTTATGCGATTTGGGTGTTACAGGTTGGTATCAGAGCACTGCTTATAGGGAATTAGGTTATTAAGTAATGCTTTAACCTAAACTATAACCTTCCTAGGACCCTAACGCGAGTTTACTTGCGGTTAGATTTAAAATACAATACAATCACCTATCCTTCGGTGATTACCAAAACAAATTCACAAATTACAAACTCGTTTCGAAAATCAATCATCTATCCTTAAGCCTTCAAAGTTTTCAAAATCTCGTCAAAGTTTGGGTTTTAATAATGTGACCACGTGCAATCTGGAAGGGTGGGTGCCTATACCCTGAATTTTCTATCTAAGGCTAGAGTTTTCGTACAAATCCACTTAATCGGACCAGTCACTCTTACCTGGGAACTCTTGGGGTGAGTGTCCACTTATAGGCTAAAACATGTCTTCGCGATACATTATAAAGACCCATTTACTTTGATTAGTCACTGTGTTTCATTTGTGTGTTTTGAGAAACAAACAAGTGACCACCATCCTTATGTTTCGTCGATATTTTTGATGCCTCTATTAATTTTTTTCGAATATCATCTCACATTTCTTCCTTCATGTTTTCTTTTAGAATGCCTCCTCGACGTGATACCACTCAAAATGCCGAAATGGCTGCACTTATCGCTCAGCAGTTGACTGCGATCCTCCCGAACCTAGTGACTCAATTAAATCAAGCGAACAACAATAACAACAATGCACCAGCTCCGTGCAACTACAAACAATTCTGTTCGGCTAAACTACTTCAGTTCACTGGGCCTGAGGGAGCTACGGGGTTTCTTCAATGGTTTGAGAGTCTCGAAAGCACGTTCCATTTTGTTCAATGTCCTAATGAGCGAAAGACCGAGTTTGCATCTACTGTGTTCAAGAAAAGAGCTTTGACATGGTGGAATGGTATTATGAGAGATAGAGGTGCCGAAGTGGCCTTGGCTCAAACCTGGGAAGAGTTTCGGGCTCTTATGATGAAGGAGTTCTGTCCTTGCCACGAGCAAAGGGCATTGGAGAACGAATTTCATGATCTTAAGCAAGACAGTGGTGAGAGTCGTGCTTATACCGACCGATACGAGGAGTTGAGTTTACTTTGTCCTTCGATGGTGACGCCTTTAGATAAGGCGATCGAGAAGTATATCGATGGTTTACCTGATCCTGTGCAAGATATCGTCACTGGTAGCAACCCTGCCACCGTTCGACAAGCTATTGAGTTACCTGCAACCTTAACCGATTCACAAGTCAGGAAAGGTAACCTCTATCGCAAGGGCGATAAGAAGTCCTCTTGTAAGTCAACTAAAGAGAAACCGAAGGGAAACAAAGCTGAGGCTTCCAAACGTTCGAGGAAGTGTAAGGCTTCTCAAAACTTTGCTCTTACTGCTCAACCTGCACAACCCGCTCCAACTGCTCCCCAAAACCAACCAGCTCAACCTCTGGCAAAGAAACCTTATGCGGGAACTGCACCGCTTTGCAACCGTTGTAATGGTCATCATCAAGTTCAAATACCGTGTCGACAGTGTACTACCTATGGAAAACTTGGTCACCTGGCAAATATTTGTCGCTTTAACCCAAACCCAGTTGCACAGAACCCAGTTTAACCACAAGCAAATACCACTCGACCTGACTTTCCGCCTGGTTCATGTTTTAACTGCGGTGAAATGGGTCACTATAAGAACAATTGCCCGAGACTAGCCAATGCAAACCTAGCCTGTGGACGTGCCTTTAACATCAACACCAATGAAGCTCGTGCTGATAACGAAGTTGTTAATGGTACGTTCTTTGTTAACAACCATCCTGCTATTGTTCTTTTTTATTCGGGTGCTGATAGAAGTTTTGTGTCACTTGCTTTGAGCCGTTGCTTTCGAAGCCTAGAACTAAACTAGGAAATCCCTTGTCAGTCGAGATAGCCAATGGTGAACCTCTTGTACCTTATTCAGTCATTCGTAACTGCCAGTTGAACCTCAATAACCATCTTTTTCCTATGGACCTTACACCAATGAAACTTGGAAGTTTCGATGTTATTATAGGAATGGATTGGTTAACCAAGCACCATGCTGAAGTTATTTTCTTTGAAGATAGTTCGAATACCTCTTCCTTCTGGTGAAACCTTAGAGGTTCGTGGAAAGAAAACCACTAGTAACATAAAACTCATGACATGTACACAAGCCCAAAAGTACTTACGAAAGAATTATGTGGCATTCTTTGCACAAATCGTAGAGGAGAAAGTAAAGAACAAGATTATTCAAGATAATCTTGTTATCCGAGACTATCCTGAGGTTTTTCCCGAAGATCTACCTGCTTACCCTCGGCACGTCAAGTTGAATTCCGTATTGATCTTATACTTGGTGCCAACCCAATAGCCAAATCTCCTTACCGTCTTGCACCGTCAGAAATGCAAGAGTTATCGAAACAACTACAAGAGTTATCGGACAAAGGTTTCATTCGTCCGAGCTATTCTCCATGGGATGCTCCTGTTCTATTTGTGAAAAAGAAGGATGGTGAAGGTCCGTGATCAGGAGGTTCTAGACGGAAGTTAGTGCATAAACTTAAAGTAACCGATTCGGTAGATGTTATTAAGAATGGAGTAGAAGTATGTCACACCCTCAATTTCCACTTGCGGAGTATTACCGCGAGGCGTGTGATCAAACCAGAATCTCAGACACTAGCGATGTCTAACGACTCTATATGATTTATTTAAACGTTTTCCAAAAAAATTTGTTGTAAACATGCATAGTCATTTTCAAAATTTCAAGGTTTCCAAGTTTAGCGGAAGCATTAAAATAAAGTAACGGGCGCCAACATAAACGCCAAAACCAAAATCCCAAAATTATTCGTAAATAGAGACTCGATAAAAATGTCTTGATCAAATGCAACTGAGTGCACCTAGCACTCCTAGCGTCCTGAGAAACATGCAAAGAAATAAGTGTCAACATTGAAGAAGAGTGAGTTCACAGGTTTTTATAAGTTCACAAGTTCGGTTTAAAAGATTGTTTTCCCCCGTTATCCCTAACCCGGGATAACGATATAGTTCCATTATTCCTAACCTGGAATAATAAGGTTGGTTCGTAAATAAGTTCAATGTTAACATGTAGGTAGCGAGCCTAAAGTTACGTCATGTAAGAGTTCGCGATCGAATCTGACTGTTGTTGCCTCTGTGTTGCCAGGTCTATAACTGACCATGGCGAAAGTTAGGCCAAATTAATCACCCGTTGACCATTCCTGGTCTGCTAGCGCGACTAGCTCGGGTGGGGCTTGTCGGGCCCAGTACCATAATTTTCCCGCTATCTAACCCAATACTAACGATCCGAGAGTTGGTTGAGGACTTCCGTGATAAAGCTACTTAGTGACCATAACATACATTAACATTAACTTAGTTACCAAATAGTTAACGGCGTTAATTTCGCATAACGTAAAATATAGAATTGTAGAGCGTATACATGTTTCTCCCCCTGTTGTTCAAAACTGGATAAAATAGGGCCGTGACTCACCTTAAATTGCTTGGTTAGATAAACGCAAAAGAAGCAAATGAAGGAACCTCTAATCGCCTCCTAACATGTCAACCGATTTAAAGTTAGTGTGTGAACACACTGACACAAAACCCTATGCATAATTAACACACAGTACGGCCCACGTAATAACCAATTCAAAACCATAATCATGCATGCAAAGTAGCACCATACAAAATAACGATCAAACCAACTTGTGATAAACACAGGATAACTCATACAACACTTATATACACACAAATGCAAGTTATCATGTTTCAGCTTGTATGCTCATAACTGGGCTGCTTTCGAGGATTTTTATAAAATAGTTCCAACATTCCAAAAATTCCAAATTTTTATCAGGAGTTGTCAATTAGACTATAGAATTTTGTGTAGAATTTTCAAATCCTAAATCTTTACCAATTATTTACAAACATTTATATACTAGGCTGCAGTCAGATTCGTCGCTTTCTGACTGCAGTCCACGAGAAAAATTATTTAAAAATCATCGTTCATCCGATTAACGAAATTCTAGTGGAATATTTTCGAAATTCCCGTCTCCAGTCACTGTACAGATTTCGTGATCTAAACCCGTACAGACTATGAGATCCGACTCGATAAACAACCTGCAAATTCTATAGAATTTACGCAGCTTCAGCTGCTGAACTAAATGATCATTTAAAAATAGCAAACGACCTCAGAAAAATATGAGTACAGTGCCATTTGAAACCTTTTTCAAAAATACACATTTTACGATTGAGAAAATCCACTTTCAATAAATAAGGATCAGGTACAGCCAACTGAAGTTGGCTATAAATGTCAATCAGCTTACTGTTTTCAACTTTATCGCATTAGAGCATGTGTAAACGGCCATGACGCTTAGTTGTATTGATTAACAGCAGGTTAACTTGTCAAATATCATCTAATATATCAATATTCATGCAAACCTAAGTATATATCAAGATCTTTATCGATAAAATGCAGCCTACGATTTTAATATTCAAACATATCATCACAACCGCAAAGATTCGCATATTCATCCGAACTAATCATAGACCACAACACTTTTTCATAACAATATCATACAAGCACATAATCATGATCAAGACTACACAAAACCTAGTGTGAATCGCAATACAATTAAACGCTAACCTTGAAACGATGACAATTAGCGAACCGGGAGAAGCTTGGAATCGATCCGAGGGGTGTAGAACTTGCGCGACCGAGAGGGAGGGGGGGCTGCCGTCGCTTCCACTAGGGTATTAGGGTTTGAATGTTTTCCCACAACATGCATGTGTACGTAATATAAAAGGGTCCCATAAGGGGGAGGGGGGGTTTGGGTTATCTCCTTGGGCCGCAAGGAGTGTGGGTCGCACGGGGGTGTGGGTGGCGGGTTGGGTTTGCTTGGTCGCGAAGTCGAAACGTTTCACTAGGCTTGGTTTGGTTTATAAATAGAAGTTACTAAAATATTATTCGCGACATGGAATTTATAAAATATTAAATCACGTATTTGCAGTGGGACGAATAGATTCACAAACGTCTAATAACACATAGCACTTAATTCAGATAGAACCCGTCTAATAACACATAGCATGTAATTCACCCAATAGATTCACAAAGTTCGCATAGTTATAGCAAGCGCGTAATCAATTCTATAGATTAATCAGCGTAGGAATGAATAACAATAAAGTAGTGCGTTTAAGATACCTGAAAAGCCGGGATGTCACATTATCCCCATGTTGAAAGAATTTTCGTCCCGAAAATTGAGTAAACGCGGTTTAGAATGCAACGCAAAAAGATTCAGTTTGTTAGAATGGTGCAAGTAAATCCCAGGCTGTCATATCATCCCCATATTGAAAGAATTTCGTCCCGAAATTTAGTTGGCGGTAACGTCAGATTGCTGCTCAGCTGCGAAAAGGTGTAGATATTTGCTTTTTTACATTTGGTCCTCTATTTCCCACGTGAACTCTGGTCCACGCTTAGAGTTCCAACGAACCTTGACGATCGGTATCTTGCTGTGCCTTCGAGTCTTGATCTCACGGTCCATGATCTCGATAGGTTGTTCCACAAAATGTAGTTACTCATCCACTTGAATTTCATCCAATGGAATGACTAGGGTCTCATCTGATAGACACTTCTTCAGATTGGACACGTGAAAAACGTTGTGAACTCCACTGAGTTCGGCAGGAAGGTCTAATTGATAAGCTACGGGTCTGATACGCTTCAAAATCACAAATGGGCCTACGTACCGTGGGTTTAGTTTGCCTCGTTTCCCAAAAGAATTACACCCTTCCAAGGTGACACTTTCAGTAGGACGCGGTCACCCACTTGAAATTCGAGCGGTTTGCGTCGTATCGGCGTAACTTTTCTATCGATCCCGTGCCGCTGCCATGCGGTTTCTGATTTGCACAATCTTTCAGTAGCCTCAAGTATCAACTCAGGACCTGTGGGTTGACTGTCACCGACTTCTGCCCAACAAACTGGTGATCTACATTTGCGACCGTACAATGCTTCAAACGGTGCTGCCTGAATACTCGTATGGTAACTGTTGTTATACGAGAATTCCACTAAAGGCAGATGGATTTCCCAACTGTTCCTGAAGTCTACTACGCATGCCCTAAGTATGTCCTCCAAGGTCTGAATGGTCCTTTCACTTTGACCATTCGTCTGAGGGTGGTAAACTGTGCTCATATCTAAGCATGTACCCAACGCTTTCTGAAGTGACCGCCAAAAGTTGGACGTGAAACGAGCATCTCTGTCTGAAATGATGGATGTTGGCACCCCGTGCCGAGAAACTACTTCCTTAATGTAGATGCGAGTCAACTTATCCATCTTATTTGTTTCTTTGGTCGCTAGGAAGTGTGCAGACTTAGTTAGACGATCCACGATCACCCAGATGGTATCGCAACCACTCGGAGTTCACGGAAGTTTAGTGATAAATTCCATCGAGATATGTTCCCATTTCCACATTGGGATCTCAGGTTGTTGAAGTAGCCCTGATGGCTTCTAGTATTCCACCTTGACTTTCGCACAAGTCAAACACTCGCCTTCGTGGGTGGCTATATCCGCTTTCATGTTGGGCCACCAGTACGCGGCTTTAAGGTCTTGATACATCTTATCCGAACCAGGATGGACAGAGTATTCGGGATTTGTGAGCTTCGTCCATAACTAGCTTCCTGAGGTTTCCATAGAGAGGTACCCATATACGGTTCATGAAATACCGGGTACCATTGGGTTTCACTTCCCAATCGCGTTCCATCTTTCCCACAGATTTAGCCTTGATGTTCTCTTCCTTAACTGCTTCTAGCTACGCGTTGCGTATCTGTTCGGGTAACCCAGAATGAATTGTGAACTGTAGTGCTCGTACCCGACGAGGTTTCAAGTGCTCCTTCCGACTGAGGGCATCAGCTACCACGTTAGCTTTACCCGGGTGATATTGAATGGCACATTCATAATCGTTCAAGAGTTCGACCCAGCGACACTGTCGCATGTTCAACTCCTTCTGGTAAAAAATATGCTGGAGGCTCTTGTGATCCGTGTAGATTGTGCACTTTGTTCCATATAGGTAGTGTGTCCAAATCTTAAGTGCAAACACAACTGCTCCCAATTCCAAATCTCATGGACCTTCAACTGTCGGGATCCATACGCGATGACCTTATCACATTGCATGAGCACACATCCCAATCCCTGAATGGAAGCGTCACAATATACCACAAAATCATCTGTCCCCTCTAGCAAGGACAAAATGGGCGCACTGCAAAGCTTTCTGCTTCAGTAATTGAAATGCTGCTTCCTGTTTGTCACCCCAAGTATACTTGGTGCCCTTCTGAGTGAGAGTGGTAAGCGGTCGTGAGATCTTGGAAAATCCCTCGATGAAACGTCTGTAGTAACCAGCCAAACCCAAAAATTGGCGGATCTTTGTCGGTTCCTGGGTGCTTCCTAGTTCTTGATAGTATCAATCTTGGCGGGATCAATGTGTATACCTTTTTCATTCACGATATGCCCGAGGAACTGAACTCCCCGAATCCAGAAATCACCTTTCGAAAACTTGGCATATAGTTTCTCCTGTTGAAGTAGTTCCAGCAATAACCGCAGATGCTCAGCATGCTCTTCTTCACACTTAAAGTAGATGAGTATATCATCGATGAACACAATGACAAACTTGTCGAGATACGGCTTACACACACGGTTCATGAGGTCCATGAACACCGCGGGTGCATTGGTGAGACCGAAGGGCATGACCAAGAACTCGTAATGGTCATACCGAGTGCGAAATGCCGTCTTGGAGATATCCTCCTCCCTGACGCGTAGCTGGTGATAACCGGACCGTAGATCAATCTTGGAGTAGTAGCTTGACCCCTGAAACTGGTCGAAAAGATCATCGATGCAAGGTAATGGGTATCGGTTCTTGATGGTAACCTTATTGAGTTCCCTGTAGTCGATGCACATGCGGAAGGTCCCGTCCTTCTTCTTGACAAAAAGGACCGGAGCTCCCCATGACGAAGTACCGATTCAGACTTTTCAACCCAACGGACCAGTCCTATAGGTCCTTCAACTCCCGTGAACTTGCTCGGTTTCGCATCAAGGAACATCTTGTAGGGGTTAAGACCCCCTCCTGAGGATAGAGGATAGGTAGTCAGCGAGAAAGTCTACTAGCCAAACTATTAGATTTTCCCATGAAAATTTAATAATGGTTACCTGCTGGTGGGTTAGGAACATCTGCCAGAGCAGCATTCACGTGTTGTTGGATTAAAGAGGCCAATTCTTCAGTTGACATGTTGAGATTTCCGTGGCGACCGGTTGCCATTTCAGATCTTCGCAAGACAACACAAACACACACCGATAAGTATATATCCAATATAGTTATCATATTCCATACTTAAATGATCACACAAGTTATGTCAACCCAACAAATTAAACAATCAAAAGGAACATTCGATTAAATAAATTGTAATGTCTCACAAAATACCAACCAAACATATCAATTTAATTATAAAATTTCCAAGTTCAAACATAAGTGGAAACAAACAAACTAAAGGAAACAAAACGGAGATTGGCGAGACGAGTTAGTCATCTATGTCTCCATCTCCCAAGTCGCTATCACTGCCGTCTTCCACTTCAGCGTTTTCAGCTTCAACAGCCGGGTCCTGTTCCGGCTCTTCTTCCTCCGGATCCTCCTCCGGGTCTTCCTCTGGATCCTCCTCTTCGTCCTCTACCGGTGCTGGAGGGGCCGGTGCTGGTGCGGGTACTAGGATAGGTGGTGCTTGGTTCTGCTCTAGTTCGTGAATCCTCCAACTGGACTCAAGAACTCTGTCTTCGAGCCAGTCAGCCCTCAGCTGCTCAGCACGAAGGTCCTTAGCTAAAATGCTTCGAACTCTCCTATTCTAATCTTGCTCTTCCTCGAGCTCTTCAGTTTTACCAGTCAGCTGACGTATCAGCCATCCCTGTGCTTCGATAGTCTCTTGCATTCTATCCAGCTGTTCATGTTGTTTCCTTAACACATCTCTAAGTAGATCGTCCCCCACTCCTGAAGAGTTGACCGGTTTGACCGGTACAGCGGTGGTCGGACGGGAGGACGATTCCCCTCCTAGAACTAGTCTTTTCCTAGCAGCTGAGCGTGTCTCCACGCCACAAGGTGGTGAGGGTTCGACCATGGGTGCCTTCCCCAGCGCCCTTGATTGTCGAAATATGTCGGATGATGATGATGACATAGCCTGCTGGGTTAGTGTAGTTAGTTACGAGCTACGTATATCACATATATTATATATATATATATATATATATATATATATCACATAGAACAATTGTAGTATAACACATAACAAGATATCATAGTTCGGTGCCAACTAAGTCTAGTGTCGTGTAACAGCTATAGCTTAGGTCTACTTTAAATGCAAACCTAGTTCTCTATAGCCAGAGGCTCTGATACCAATCTGTCACACCCTCAATTTCCACTCGCGGAGTATTACCGCGAGGCGTGTGATCAAACCAGAATCTCAGACACTAGCAATGTCGAACGACTCTATATGATTTATTTAAACGTTTTCCAAAAACATTTGTTGTAAGTCATTTTCAAAATTTCAAGGTTTCAAAGTTTAGTGGAAGCATTAAAATAATGTAACGGGCGCCAACATAAACGCCAAAACCAAAATCCCAAAAATTATTCGTAAATAGAGACTCGATAAAAATGTCTTGATCAGATGCAAGTGAGTGCACCTAGCGCTCCTCGCGTCCTGAGAAACTTGCAAAGAAACAAGTGTCAACATTAAAGAAGAGTGAGTTCACAGGTTTTTATAAGTTCCCAAGTTCGGTTTAAAAGATTGTTTTCCCCGTTATCCCTAACCCGGGATAACGATATAGCTCCATTATTCCTAACCTGGAATAATAAGGTTGGTTCGTAAATAAGTTCAATGTTAACATGTAGGTAGCGTGCCTAAAGTTACGTCACGTAAGAGTTCGCGATCGAAGCTGACTGTTGTTGCCTCTGTGTTGCCAGGTCTATCACTGACCATGGCGAAAGTTAGGCCAAATTAATCACCCGTTGACCATTCCCGGTCCGCTAGCGCGACTAGCTCGGGTGGGGCTTGTCGGGCCTAGTAGTACTACCATAATTTCCTCGCTATCTAACCCAATACTAACGATCCGAGAGTTGGTTGAGGACTTCCGTGATAAAGCTACTTAGTGACCATAACATAAATTAACATTAACTTAGTTACCAAATAGTTAACGACGTTAATTTCGCATAACGTAAAAGATAGAGTTGTAGAGCGTATACATTTTTCTCCCCCTGTTGTTCAAAACCGGATAAAATAGGGGCCATGAACTCACCTTAAATTGCTCGGTTAGATAAACGCAAAAGAAGCAAATGAAGGAACCGCTAATCGCGTCCTAACATGTCAACCGATTTAAAGTTAGTGTGTGAACACACTGACACAAAACCCTACGCATAATTAACACACAGTACGCACACGTAATAACCAATTCGAAACCATAATCATGCATGCAAAGTCTCACCATACAAAATAACGATCAAACCAACTTGTCATAAACACAGGATAACTCATACAACACTTAGATACACACAAACGCAAGTTATCATGTTTTAGCTTGTATGCTCATAACTGGGCTGTTTTCGAGGATTTTTATAAAATATTTCCAACGTTCCAAAAATTCCAGTTTCTTTACAAGAGGTGTCAATTAGACTGTAGAATTTTTTATACAAGTTTGAAATCCTAAATATTTACCAATTATTAAAAACATTTATATACTAGGCTGCAGTCAGATTCATTGCTTTCTGACTGCAGTCCACTAGAAAAATTATTTAAAAATCATCGTTCATCCGATTAACGAAATTCCAGTGGGAGATTTTCGGAAATTCCATATCCAGTGGCTGTACAGATTTCGTGAGCTAATCACTTACAGACTATAAGATCCGACTCGATAAACAACCTGCAAATTCTGCAGAATTTACGCAGCTTCAGCTGCTGCACTAAATTACCATTTAAAAATAGCAAACGACCTCAGAAAAATATGAATCCGGTGCCATTTGAAGAGTTTTTAAAAAATACACGTTTTAGGATTCAGAAAATCCACTTTTCGATAAATAATGATTTCGGTTACAGCCAACTGAAGTTGGCTGTAAATGTCAATCAGCTTACTGTTTTCGACTTTATCGCATTAGAACATGTGTAAACGGCCATGACGCTTAGTTGTATTGATTAACAGAAGGTTAACTTGTCAAATATCATCTAATATATCAATATTCATGCAAACCCTAAGTATATATCATGATCTTTATCGATAAAACACAGCCTACGATTTTAATATTCAAACATATCATCACAACCGCAAAGATTCGCATATTCATCCGAACTAATCATACACCACAACACTTTTTCATAACAATATCATACAAGCACATAATCATGATCAAGACTACACAAAACATAGTGTGAATCGCAATATAATTAAACCCTAACCTTGAAACGATGACAATTAGCGAACCGGGAGAAGCTTGGAATCGATCCAGGGGTGTAGAACTTGCGCGACCGAGAGAGGGGGGGGGCTGCCGTCGACTTCCACTAGGGTATTAGGGTTTGAATGTTTTCCCACAACATGCATGTGTACGTAATATAAAAGGGCGGGCGGTTTGGGTTATCTCCTTGGGCCGCAAGGAGTGTGGGTCGCACGGGGGTGTGGGTGGCGGGTTGGGTTTGCTTGGTCGCGAAGTCGAAACGTTTCACAGGCTTGGTTCGGTTTATAAATAGAAGTTACTAAAATATTATTCGCGACACGGAGTTTATAAAATATTAAATCACTTATTTGGAGTGGGACGCAATAGATTCACAAACGTCTAATAACACATAGCACGTAATTCAAATACAACCCGTCTAATAACACATAGCACGTAATTCACCCAATAGATTCACAAAGTTAGCGTAGTTATTGCGAGCGCGTAATCAATTCACTGTATTAATCAGCGTAGGAATGAATAACAATAAAGTAATGCGTTTAAGATACCTGAAAAGCCGGGATGTCACAAAGTAGAATGCAGCGGAAGTCTTCATTCATCTCGAAAGAGTATACATCTTTAAGTCTAGCTGTCGGAGTTACTGAAGAGAATCCGGCAGCACCTCCCCATAGGGATGGTAAAAACTAAAATGAAAAATGAACACACACCACCTGTTTATTGGTGAAACACACAAGTTCGCTTGACATGTGCATAGGAGGACAAGTTCGGGTGAACTTGTCTATCATATGACAAGTTCGGGCGAAATTGTCTTACCACATGTCAAGTTCGAGCGAACTTGACCTTCACAGGTTAAGTTCGGGTGAACTTGTTTCCTTTTACACTTGAAACTCCGTATTTTGGTCGTGTGTTCGATTCTAACCCATACAATATTCAACACACGCTCAATCTAGCCCATTCGACAAGTGACGAACACAAAATGCATCAACTGATTCCCCCTTGTTCGTTAGTGTCGAAGCTTTATCTTGATCTTCAAAACTCTGAGCCGTGTTTGAATATTCTGCAACTTCACTCAAGGTGTCTATCGATTTCGTCGAAACACGTCAACAGATTCCCCCTTAATTGATGATCCGGGTTTGCATTATCTACTTTCAATACCGCTGAAATCTCCAGTTCAGATCTTTGGTTGCGTGGTTTCCGACTCCTCTGATTTACTTGACCGACAAATTTTATCGAATAACCATCAACTCGAAGCTAATCAATCCAGCAGCTTCTCCATTTCGACGATAACCGCATCCGAGTTCAGTTTTTGAATAAGCGTTGAGCATCGAGAGTTTATTCCGAACACTCCTAAAGTATCAAAAACTCAACCGGCAATTGATAGAAACTTCGAATCACCGCATCGGAAAACTTCAAATCAACGAATACCCTCGAAAATCTGAAATCCCGATTTCCGTAATCACAGTTAAGCACCCTTCAGAAATATTTGATCAGCAAATCGGTAATCTACTCAATCAACAAATCTTCATCGGAAACAGATAATCTGGTAACACATCGAATCTGAGAAACATACGTCTGTGACCAAAATCACATTCTTCCTCTACAGTCACAATGCCAGATATATAGCTATCTCCGGTAGACCAGCGCCACTTAATCACCAAACATCATCATCCAACGGCGGTTAGTTCAAAGAGAAGAATGATTCATCTGTTTGAAGACTAAAAATATAGGCCACCAAAGGTTATCATCAGATTTCCTTGGTAACTTTGAAACCATCCGTCTGCGGAGCTAGTCATTAATTCCTAAGAGCATCACCGAATGTTTTGAACGTCCTCAGTTCCTCACTTGTACTAACGACTGCTAATCCAGCTAACTGTTCCTTCACCGGAGATCAGGAATCTAACCCTTAAGCATCACTCTTTATCATGAACTGAAAACTCGGAACTTCCTGTGAACACCCGATGTATCTCGATCCACTGCATTTCCCGATAATCTGCAATCGGTAACGACCCGGATACTGTTGCAGCAGTCACGAATTTCAAAAATGCCAGAATCTTCAAATATTGAAGGTCCGTGATCAGGCGGTTCTAGACGGAAGTTAGTGCATAAACTTAAAGTAACCGATTCGGTAGAATGTTAATGGAGTAGAAGTAGAATGCAGCGGAAGTCTTCATTCATACCGAAAGAGTATACATCTTTAGGTCCAGCTGCCGGAGTTCCGGTAGAGAATCCGGCAGCACCTCCCCATAGGGATGGCAAAAACCTAAATGACAAATGAACACACACCACCTATTTATAGGGGAAACACACAAGTTCGCTTGACATGTGCATAGAAGGACAAGTTTGGGCGAACTTGTCTTACCACATGTCAAGTTCGAGCGAACTTGACCTTCACAGGTCAAGTTCGGGCGAACTTGTGTCACACCCCAACTCGCAGCGGAAGAAAAAATATACGGGATGCAACTGACACCTCTGGTACAAGCACATTGTTTATAAAGACACTACATTTTATTACTTACAAAATGTTGATTACACACTACATGTATGGTACAACTGCGTGTTCCCATGAACCACATAAGTCTTCTAAGTCACATGCGTCTATATCACGGTTCGCCTACAAACATGTCTTGAACAACATACACGGATCACACCAGTATCAAGTTACCTAAAATGTATGTTAGTTTTAAAAAGGGTCAGCTACGCTGAGGGAGTTCCACTAGTTTTGTTGTTATGGAACAATATGTTTCAACAAGTTTAATTGCACTGGTCACAGTCACAGTTATAGTCACAGATTGCCCGATGGAATTTCATGCGCGTACAAGTGAAACCTGACTATTTCCCCCGGGTTGTGTCACCCAGACACTCCCGGTCCACCAACTGCGTCACGTGCAGTTCAACGCCCCCGGGTAGTTATGCTTACACATACCCAAAAGTTGTACGAATGCAGTTGCTTGTGGCCGGGCATCGCACCCTCCGGCCTCAACTGGGTTTGTCGGACCAATAGTACTATTCACTGCCCGTGGCTCATATTAATCACTTGTAATGGGGGTATTCGTGAGTTAGCTAATTCACATCGTCCTAATTTGGTGCAATTAACACAGTTTTATAGCATGCAAATCACTTCAGAAAACCGTAACACAATTTAAAAGTTGTGGAGTGAAGCTCACTCCCAAGTTGGGGCAATGATCACAGTTTGTAACAAGTTCATGTGTTAGGGAAGTGAAATTCCCTTCATAAGTTTGTGTAATCAACACAGTTTGTAACATGCATTCCACCCCAAGTAAAACAATAAAACAGTTAAAGTGGGGTAGAGAAACTCACAGTACGAGTAGTGATGTCAACGCAAGAGTGATCAACCAACTGGGTCAACTTTAATAACACTGATGCAAGTATGGACTTAAATCTGTATCTAAGTTGGTAAAGGTTATAACTTGGATTTGGTCAGGAGTTTTTACTCCAGATTGAGTCTATAGGACACTAGTACGGTGATGGACGTCAGGGTAGTATTAGTTTTCCTTTTTGGCTTCAAGGCACCGTTCGCGTGCCAGCCAAAGTCAGTAGTTTAACGTGTTCGGATAATGGTAGGGGAATACCAATAATGCCAACACGTGGTTATTTAAGAATGATTAACTTTTCATCAAGGGAGTTTGAGTATTTGGGGAGTGTAGATTACCCAAATTTGAGTTTCTATTTTCACCGTCGGAAATTCTCCCGAATTGTCTTAGGACACACCCATAGTGTCCAATTTGCCCGGGGATCTCCCGGAATACTCCCGGTGTTACAATTATAGTATTTGTTGGGTTGGGTCAGTTCCCAGTTCCGGCAGGTTCGTTATACGGTAAACTACCAAAATTGCTTTAAATAATCTGTTTTTAATTCCATAAATTACCATTTAAACTATATTTTATATAAAAATCTGTAATTTTTATATAAATCAGTAAAAAACCTCTAGATTATGGGAAAAATTTATGGGAATTTATTTTGTCATTTTACTTATATAAATAAATTATTTATAAAACCATTTTTAACCACATAATTACCATTATACCATCAGTGGTTCAAAAATTCTCAAAAAATTCCAGAACACCTTTTTCATGTCCAGGAACTTCTCAAAAAATTTTGAGATTTTCCCGATTTCATTTCGGTGCGTTTCCGGCTACCGAAAACTCGCAAAAACACGGATTTTTAACCCAATCAAAACTCAACTAATGGACTCCGAACTTTTCCAGAACATTCCCCATATGTTCCTTAGTGTCTCTGTAAAAGTTGGTGATTTATTGACTTCGTTTGATAATTTTTCTGAAATTCTTTCGGTAAAACAGTTAAAATTCACCAAAAATCGTAGAAATTCCAAAAATTCTAAAATTTTACGTGGACCTTCCTGACAATACCCTAGATCACCACACAAAATTTCAGCTCAATCCAAGTTTCACGGACCAAGTTATAGCTAAAACATTTTTCTGCCTAGCCTAGATTCGGTTCTCGGATGTTATACCTAGCGATTCTTCCGATTCCAAGCGTTTATCTTGATCCTAGATGTGTGTGAAGGCTATATTCAGTACCTACACATCAAGTACAACCCAAATATGCTAGAACTTAGATCAATCAAGCTTTAATTCACTGTTTTTCGGTTAATCAAATAGTTATGCGATTTTTGTCGAATAGGTGATGATTAGGGTATCAAAACCCAAAGATTAGTGATAATGGTTTCCATATAACACCAGGGAATTCCCATGGTGTTCTTATTCAGCCCATAAACTTATTTAAACATTCAAAAATCATGGACTAAAATGAGTTTTTTCGGTTATAAATCACGTTTAATCAAGAAATAACAATCAAACCCACTTAGAACTTGTGAAATCACCTTGATTTTGTGGTGTTCTTGATGAATATCAGCTGAGATGAAGGGTTTTGATGCCGGGATTTTGGAGAAATGAATAAAAATTGAAAGAATTAAAAGAATTTAAAAGAAAAAAATAATAAAATATGGGGGTACCCCTACCCCACTTGGGGCCACCTCGTGCTTCGTAATACATGTTAAAAGATGATGTTTATCTTCCGTGTTGCATTTAGGTTCGTTTTCGGGTCCCACACATGTTCTCGATTTGCGAAAACAGACTCCGTTTTGCGTGTTCTTAGAGTCAGAAGACTCGGTTTAAAATCGTGCATAACCATCTAAAAATCTGAACCCATATACGTTTTAATCATAAAAGTCTCCTTTGATGGTCGTTTAAATGTTTTTAAGCTTGATCGATCGTTCCTTGCACATTTGGTTGCCTTATGTTATGCCCGGAACGAAGGCGTTTACCCAACCGGGAGTTGCTTCGTTTTGCGTGCCCGGGCTTTGATTATTTTCAAACCTTATGTCACAGTCTATGGCACAAAACTAAATTGTTTCTGGAACTCGAAATCTTAAATGATGCCACCGATAACCTAATAATCAACATTAAAGGTTTAATGCGCTGTTAAACGGAGACTCGGTTTAATGCACTGTTAAACATCAAGTCTCCGTTTAACACGTTGTTCAAGGCTAACGATGCCAACCTCGCATCGTTGGTCCTTAATAGTATCATGTCAACCATGACGTGCTCTCGTATTCTTCCGAGACATTACAGATATCGCTTAGCATAGCACACAAGTCATGCGTGTTTACCAATACTTATTCCCAGTATAGTCGGTGTATTATTTTCCAAAATTCGTATCATCACACATAATCACAACAATATCACGATATACATACCACGTCCGGTCACCACGGACTTGTACTAATCAACGTTTACCGGGATTTTTCACAATTGTCACAGTCTCCCCCGGTTAAAAGAATTTCGTCATCGAAATTCCGTTTAGTAATCTGGAAAGCTCCGTATTATATTCGTGTCAGTCATCTGACAGACAAGATGTTTTCGGTTTTCGTTTAGTATATCATTGTACGAAGATGATAATTATGCTACATAGTTGTAGTGTAATTTCTCCATCCACAATTCCTACGTATTGTTAAAAGTAACGTCTGCCATCACTTCCAATAAGTGAGAGTGTTGTTGGACTCACAATAGGATATGAGTTTCGTATTCAGCTTATAGCTGAATTATTATGTTTTCTTTCGCATTCATTATCTTCACCATTCACACACCATAAGTTTCAATTACGATTTCGCTTAATAGTTCTTACACACCTCCTGTAAAGGAGGGGTAATGGTACCCTTCCAGGGTTTGTTACACATGTACTAATTAGCACCATGCTCCGCATGGTTGTGTTAAGGGAATAAATTTGGTCTTACTGAGTGGTGCACGCTTATCTTCCCTTGTTGACGTGTACGTGAGTATCTTTGGCTAATACTAACCAACCACGAGAGTCCTTACTCTATAGTAGAGAAAGAGAAAGGCTTTTACGAGCCTACGGTTGCCGTAAGGCAAGCATGTACACGAGTAACAACGAATCTGCACCCTCACATCAACAGGGTTCCCTAACTACTCACCAGTAGTCTAATCACGTCGTAAGGATATGAAATTTCTACAATAATAATTCAGTTTGTATTAAGTTTTGGGAGCTTGGCTCCAGCTGTTCTACAACTATCTGTGTCTTTTCCCGAAGGAAACAACTTAGTAACTTCGATGACTCGGTGTGATCTCTGAGAGATATCGTATAAAAATTCCCATATACTGGGAATGATAGGGTGTGCGCCCAATGCGGTTTTAATTCCAGTAGCACCACATCTAGAATGCTACTATATCACGTGGAAATGCTTAAGGCGTGATGAGTGTCTAATGATCACAAGTATCACTATGATGCCCTTACACATGGGATCAGCATTGATCGTAGACGTACGGGTAATTTGGTAAATGATGACTAAGTAACGAGTCATCGAATCAAGGTTCCCCATTGACGGAGTACCCTTCGCAGGGTAGGAACATAGCCATGCTCGACTATCATTTCATAAGGATGTCGTTAATGGAGACAATGAGAAGTGATCATTTCCCATGATGTTCTTGAAAGATTACCTAATGCATAGGCGAATATAACCCATACTAGTCACAAGGTGGTTAATCACCACTTGACCGTCTCGGTCTCATGGTTTCTCGAGTCAAATTCGGACTTGGTAAGATCTGAACTGTATATGAGTATAAAAAGATATAATGCTTCCCATCTTGGCACCTCCGCCTACTGAATCACCGCTTAAACATAAGGGTTTCATCGAATTCGTTCATGTCAAACCATCTTGGTTTAGATTGGGAAATTCGTGTGGTTTTATGAAACCATGGGCTGAAGCTCGAATTCATAGTCACCCTAGTCCGATAGGGACAATTGACCACTGAATCTGATTTTTCCCGCTAGTCTCATATTCGTAATAATGTAAACAAGAAATGAAGACCCGGCCCTCGGGTTGGTCAAGACCAGGCTTGTTGAGTTTCTCGACCCCTTGGTCCTAGGATTAGTCAGTTCTGTTTCCAAATAGGGCACGGAAGGAATACGTGCTGCTGGGAAATGTAATAACATAGATCCACAATCGCTCGGCAATCTCTTGAAATAACAAAAGCAATTTCAAGGAGGCTGAATGAAAACCATAATTAATCGAGGTACGCCTAGCACTCTGACGGCTAGGATACGAATAAAGGTTATGGATGCCATTTCACATCCAGTCAGTGCATCCAACCAAGCACCGTCTGTACTTTGGTCATTTAGTTTGACTTAGTATCGCACATCGAGTTATTTACAATTCGTAGCGTGTGTTAAGTAACTCTCCAAATTTGAAGAGTATTAGTTGTCGTTTCAAAGTTTTATTCCTACTTTCAGTATATATGACGTGCTTACTAACGGAATTTCCCTCTGGATGGACATGATATCCGAGGGACGTATTCGGAAGATTCACTAGTCCCTTCATTTGGAATGATCGGGATTACGAGATTTCTGGTTTAGCTTTCCCCCAAGTGGGTTTAGCGCACTAAAGACACCAATTATAATTTTAGGACAACTCGTGACTATTCCTATTTCAAAGAAAGTTTAGTTTTGACCGTGTTCCTTCATACATAGTAGTTCATGCTTTTCATAGTATAGCGTATATAGGTCACTCCAGTGACATGCTTTGACCGCACATTTAAGCACTGACCCTTTTTGGGTTAAGTCTAAGTGCAATTTTAGCAGTTGTATGCTGACGGATGTTATTACATACATGATAATGATGTTGTTTATATTGGTTGTGGACTCATGTGTGCGACGAATTTATGTGACATGGGACGATTGAAAGTGATATTAATATTATATATATATATTGTTTATAATAGAATGACCCCGAAACGCTCACCACAAATGACTGAGGCAAAAATCGCGTAAATGATATCGCACAGCTTCCGACAATCATCCCCTCGATCGTGATTTTCACTCATGGTACGAATACACAGGTACATATATATACACAGTATTATACTTAAGATTTCTCCCGTTCTTATTTCTATTGGTAACACAAGAATTTTCGTTACTTGAAAATAACGAGGAATCGGGTTTCTTGGTAGCATTGTATTTTACGAATATTAATTTAAATTGATCAAACTGAAAATCAATTGAAGGTACCAACTAATTGAACGAAGACGAGGAGTGTTTCAACAATATTTCCCCGATCTAGAGAATTTAGTCCTCGTATACTCATGAGGACTAGCAACGCCTTCACCGAATAACTTTAGTTTACTCATAAGAGTAGGGTATCGTTCACTTTGTATCCCATCAGCGGATGAAAGTCAATGTATCCCATGTATCATCCTTCTACACATGTAGGAGACCTTACCAAATAACACCTTTACAAAGGTCCGAAGGGATTTTCAAACATCCATTAGGAATTGTGAACAACATCGCGTATAAATATTTGGACTCCTCAAATGTTTCAAGGAAAGGGAGAAGACATATGGTGTTCCCTAGGTATTATTGTTATCGTAAAGTTGGGGAGTCAATACGTTTTATAGACATAAAAGTATCCGAGATAGTCCCTACCCAGGACCACTTGCACGGCCGTAGTAGTTATCGTGTCGTGAAAAGCCTTAATCGACAGGAATCAAAGAACCATGTATCCCCTTATGCAATTTCTAGCATGAATGCACTGCCCTCATGGGTGATATTGATTCCAGACCGTGTATATAGAGTTGTCACAAAGGTTAGTCATCGGATTACCATACTCGAATACTACTCACATGCGATCTCATTTTTCATTAGAACATATTTTCACTAAGTTATGCGAGGCTGAAAACAAGGGATCGTTTGATATATAAAAATTTTATACAATTATGTTAAATATCGTCCTTCGAATTAGGTATATGTATTTATGAATAAACTAATTGTCTGACGAAAAATTTGCTTTGTGTCATTTTTTTTACTAAATATACATTAAGGAAGTAGCTTCGTTACGGGTCCTTCGTATCGCCCCTTTATTATTATTTCGAGTTACGAGGGATTTATCTTGTATGGGTTTGAACTAAATGATAGGGCGTATCAAATTAGTAATTTATATTACCAGACCATAACACTTTCCAATAGTGCTAGTAAGGAGAATTGAATTGATTTGAAGCAGTGAGTCGAATTATTTCATGATTATAGTTTTCCGACTTTGCACCGGGGTACGCCACCCTCAACCGAAATTTACCAGATTGACACTTAGATTAGACCGCGGTTAATGTTGTATATTTATGATTAAATGTATACATAGGAGTGTCATGTTAATATGAAGTATGAACGGTTACGAGGAATATCGGCAAAATTGTTCCCGCCTCCACAAGTCTTATCACCATCAGATCCGCATCCGCCCAATTCCTCACCAAATTTTGATTACCTCAAATAAGTTTCTCCATTTATGTGTTACCCCTAAATCCCCTTAGGTATCAACACGATGTTAATTACGCTTCCTTATTAATTAGTGATTGCATCATTAGCGAACGACAGCTAATAACGGAAATATATGCTTCACTGAGTAATTTCATAGACAACGGTTGGTGTCATGAGCATAGGTTGTTCGCTGTATCGTAATGATTCCGAATATAGGACTATACGTTCTTGCAAATCCTGCCAAAGGAAATATCTTACGCTGATTGTCTTATCAAAGACAGAAACATTGTTACTTATCACGAATCGATCATTGGGTCATCAATATGGGTAAGCTATCACCAGTTATACCCAAATAGTTCAGTACGGAGTACTACCAAGGTGTAGTACCCCTAGAAATCGTGTCACGTATTTGAGAAAAAAAGACTTTCCCAGGATTAATCCAGTGGTCGTTTATATGTCAACCCCAAACTATTTTTCATTTAAAATTACTACAAACGTATATAGATATCGTGGTTACGAAAACTATGGCGTCATCTATCGCATCAAACAGGGTCGAAGTCTCAACATCTTATTGCCCAAAACATAACCGAACAAATCGCAACTGAAGCTCGTCTGCCCTGAGTAACGGTACCTTAATCATGTAGTCGGGTGTTTATATATAGGAACTACCGCAGCGTATCCACCACACCCATATACCTGATCAATATTCCGTTCTCCGCGATATTCGGGCCTCATACTGCTTTCTTCAAATAACCAACTGAAATTTGAAACAGTCAACAATCGTAAAAGAACAAAACGTAACCGAGGGTCACATAAAACGAGGTTCCACAACACAAAGCGTTTCAAAGGGATCTGTACCCTCACCAACTTTATATCCCAAGGAATCAAATGGCAACAGGAAGGGTGACTTATTCACGCACCCCATGCAATCTCCATGACCCGGAGATCGTCATATTCAGATATAACCTATACTAAAACATGTGCTAAGGAATACCATTAAGTATTATAATATCACACAACGTGAAAGCTGGTGCTAAAATTACAAGCAGAAGAGGAATCCCGCATACCATCAAATGAATCGCGGATTCAAGGACGCAAAGTTTTGTAAGATAATTGAACTCTGCGATTGTATAACAATCGAATGTGAAGCAACGGGAAATAGTGAGGATCCGTACACGTCCTCCCAGTCTATCTGAACGACCTGCGTGTTCTTTGTGTATCTATGTTCATTTTGAAATACCATTCTGCTATGCAATCGTTGTCATAATAATTAGAAGGATAGGGTTGGTGAGCTTGTATTGCACTAAAGGATTGGGGTCTCACATCATAAAGTATAAGTAACCACTGTGAAAGTGGTATGAATCCAACTCTAGTGTATATTAAACAGGTGGTCAGTAGGAATGTGGAACGGACTGTAATACCAGTTTTCTGCCTATCCCAAAGGCATATGTAGTACACATTATCCACCAATCCCAATTCATGTATCAATTCTCGCATAAACATTCACACTATTACCTTGGCACACGTATGTATCATTCCACATATTTAAGTGTGTTTATTACGGCGGCTTTCCCAACACTACCTCGTATGAGCAAGTCTGTTATTAAGTTCCGGAACATAATAACCCAGTTGCCGCACAAGGCCATCCTGGTACTTGCAAATAGGATACTTTACAGTGTTCACTAAGCATCTTTAGTTGAGGTTAGTTTTTCCAATGATGTCCACTAAAGTCCGAGCCTGTAGTTATAGTGTACGTTTCCTTAAAGTCACCTAATTCTATATAACTAATGGCCCTGATACCATCTTCTGTCACACCCCAACTCGCAGCGGAAGAAAAAATATACGGGATGCAATAGACACCTTTGGTACAAGCACATTGTTTATAAAGACACTACATTTCATTGCTTACAAAATGTTGATTACATACTACATGTATGTTACAATTGCGTATTCCCATGAACCACATAAGTCTTCAAAGCCACCTGCGTCTATATCATAGTTCACCTACAAACATGTCTTGAACAACATACACGGATGACACCAGTATCAAGTTACCTGAAATGCATGTTAGTTTTAAAAAGGGTCAGCTACGCTAAGTGAGTTCCATAGTTCTGTTGTTATGGAACCATATGTTTCAACAAGTTTAATTGCACTGGTCACAGTCATAGTGACGGTTCACAATCACATTATAGTCACAGATTGCCCAATGGAATTTCATGCGCGTACAAATGAAAACAGACTATTTTCCACGGGCTGTGTCACCTAGACACTCCTGGTCCACCAACTGTGTCACGTGCAGTTCAACGCCCCCGGGTAGTTATGCCTAACACATACCCAAAAGTTGGACGAGTGCAGTTGCTTGTGGCCGGGCATCGCACCCTCCGGCCTCAACTGGGTTTGTCGGACCAATAGTACTATTCATTGCCCACGACTCATATTAATCACTTGTAATGGGGGTATTCGTGAGTTAGGTAATTCACATCGTCCCAAGTTGGTGCAATTAACACAGTTTTATAACATGCAAATCACTTCAGAAAACCGAAGACAATTTAAAAGTTGTGGAGAGAAGCTCACTCCCATGTTGGGGCAATGATCACAGTTTGTAACAAGTTCATGTGTTAGGGAAGTGAAATTCCCTTCATAAGTTTGTGTAATCAACACCGTTTGTGACATGCATTCCACCCCAAGTAAAACAATAACAGTTAAAAGCGGGGTAGTGAAACTCACAGTACGAGTAGTGATGTCAACACAAGAGTGATCAAGCAACTGGGTCAACTTTAATAACACCGATGCAAGTATGGACTTAAATCAGTATCTAAGTTGGTAAAGGTTATAACTTGGATTTGGTCAGGAGTTTTTACTCCAGATTGAGTCTATAGGACACTAGTATGGTGATGGACGTCTTGGTAGTATTAGTTTTCCGTTTGGCTTCCGGGCACCGTTACGCGTGCCAGCCAAAGTTAGTAGTTTAACGTGTTCGGATAATGGTACGGGAATACCAATAATGCCAACACGTGGTTATTTAAGAATAATTAACTTTTCATCAAGGGAGTTTGAGTATTTGGGGAGTCTAGATTACCCAATTTGAGTTTCTATTTTCACCGTCGGAAATTCTCCCGAATTGTCTTAGGATACACCCATAGTGTCCAATTTGCCAGGGGATCTCCCGGAATACTCCCGGTGTTTCAATTATAGTATTTGTTGGGTTGGGTCAGTTTCCAGTTCCGGCAGGTTCGTTATACGGTAAACTGCCGAAATTGCTTTAAATAATCTATTTTTAATTCCATAAATTCCCATTTAATCTATATTTTATATAAAAATCTGTATATTTTTATATAAATCAGTAAAAATCTGTAGATTATGGGAAAAATTTATGGGAATTTATTTTGGCATTTTAACCACATAATTATCATTAAATACCATCAGTGGTTCAAAAATTCCCAAAAAATTCCAGAACACCTTTTTCATGTCCAGGAACTTCTCACAAAATTTTGAGTTTTTTCCGATTTCATTTCGGTGCGTTTCCGGTTACCGAAAACTCACAAAAACACGGATTTTTAAACCAAATCAAAACTCAACTAATAGACTCCGAATTTTCCCAGGACATTCCCCATATGTTCCTTAGTGTCTCTTTAAAATTTGATGAAGATCAGCTGAGATGAAGGGTTTTGGTGCCGGGATTTTGGAGAAATGAATAAAAATTGAAAGAATTAAAACAATTGAAAAGAAAAAAATAATAAAATATGGGGGGTACCCCTATCCCACTTGGGGCCACCTCGTGCTTCGTAATACGCGTTAAAAGATGATGTTTATCTTCCGTGTTGCGTTTAGGTTCGTTTTCGGGTCCTGCACACGTTCTCGATATGCGAAACGGACTCTGTTTTGCGTGTTCTTAGTGTCAAAAGACTCGGTTTTAAAAATCGTGCATAACCATCTAAAAATCCGAACCTAGTTGCGTTTTAATCATAAAAGTCTCGTTTGACGTTCGTTTAAGTGTTTTTAAGCTTGATCGATCGTTCCTTGTACATTCGGTTGCCTTATGTTATGCCCGGAACGAAGGCGTGTCCCCAACCGGGAGCTGCTTCATTTTTCGTGCCCGGGCTTTGATTATTTTCAAACCTTATGTCACAGTCTATGGCACAAAACTAAATTGTTTCTTAAACTCGGAATCTTAAATGATGCCGTCGTAACCTAATAATCAACATTAAAGGTTTAATGCGCTGTTAAATGTCAAGTCTCTGTTTAACACGTTGTTCAAGGCTAAGGATGCCAACCTCGCATCGTTGGTACTTAATAGTGTCATGTCAACCATGACGTGCTATCGGATTCTTCCGTGACAGTACAGATATCGCTTAGCATAGCACACAAGTCTTGCGTGTTTAGCAATACTTATTCACAGTATAGTCGGTGTAATTTTCCAGAATTCGTATCATCACACATAATCACAACAATATCACGATATACATACCACGTCCGGTCACCACGGACTTGTACTAATCAAAGTTTACCGGGATTTTTCACAATTGTCACAACTTGTTCCCTTTTACACCGTAAACTCCGTATTTTGGTCATGTGTTCGATTCTAACATATACAATATTCAACACACGCTCAATCTAGCCTATTCGACAAGTGACGAACACAAAATGCATCAATAGTGGGTCTTTCCGAATGTGTATCGATTATCGTGAGCTTAACAAACTCACGATCAAGAATCGATATCCCTTACCTCGCATCGATGACCTGTTTGATCAGTTACAAGGTGCTACATGTTTTTCGAAGATCGATCTGCGTTCGGGATATCATCAGCTTCGTGTTCACAAAGAAGATATTCCAAAGACTGCTTTCCGCACTGAATACGGCCATTACGAGTTCACTGTTATACCTTTCGGTTTGACAAATGCTCCAGTTGTATTCATCGACTTAATGTATCGGGTTTGTAAGCCTTATTTCGACAAGTTCATCATTGTATTCATCGATGACATTTTGATTATTCCAAGTCTCTGTCACACCCCGACCCGCAGCGGAAAAGGTGATCGGGGCATAATTGGGTTATCATCAAAGCTCATGACATTTATTATATGTTTCATATTCATTAATACAATTTAATGGAAATAAATGATACACCATATTCTAACTATCTGTCTAAGCTTCTTGGTTCTCTTCTAAGGCATATCCTATGTTTTCCTTGCTTCAACCTGTTCACCTGTATCATGTGTAAAAAGGTTTTGGATCAACATAATGTTGGCGAGTGAATCCTATGGAAAAACATTTGAACAAGTTTATCCAATTGATTATAAATACTGTGCATACCACATATGAGTAAATGTAGATGTAAATTTATTCACACAACACATAATATTGAATATTAAACTCACATACACCAAATGATTGTTTTGAGGCACGCGATGTTCGACTCGTCTCCCACGAGGAACTGATGGGCCTAATGAATGAGTTTTGAGGCACGCGTTGTTCCACGAACTGATGGGCCTAATGAATGAGTTTTGAGGCACGCGTTGTTCTTACGAACTGATGGGCCTTAATGAATGAGTTTTGAGGCACGCGTTGTTCTCGTCTCCCACGAGGAACTGATGGGCCTAATGTATGAGTTTTGAGGCACGCGTTGTTCTCGTCTCCCACGAGGAACTGATGGGCCTAAATAATTTGCATACGACTTTGACAATATGAAACACATCACAACCAAACAATAGTTACATTCTAATTTAGTTCATATAATGGTATGGCACGAATTTGCATAAGAGAATTAATTTAAGCGACACATGATACACCCCAAAACATGAATAAAAAGGGGAGTTTGTAAGAATTCACTCACATTGGGTGCGTTCGGTTGATGACGTTGATTGCACGCGAAGTGGTTTTAACCACAAGTGAGATTAAACCTAGATAAATCGCATTACGGTTTGGTAAGTAAACGGGTTTTATTAATCTATTTTAGTAGGTTTGTTGGGTGTATTCTTGTGATTTTGAGGCTATTTTCTAACCTTAAAAATGTTATTTTTAAGTATTTATAATTGATTTTTAATTAAAATAATTGAATAAAAATAATAAAAAATATTTTATTTTTGCTACAGTAACTTTGACCGTTGACTTTGACTATCGTTGACCGGTTCATAGGCATATTGTTGTGCGCCGGGTGAGGCTCGAACCCGAGACCTCCCGTACGCGTGCACGCAGCTCTACCAACTGAGCTACGTGTCTAACCCGTTATATATCCGATTTTAATTACATATATATATTAATTAGAATTAACAGAAATCCTTTATTATTAAAAACGAATTAAATCTCAGAACCGGTGTGCTCCACAGGTCTAGAACCCGGGACCTGTGGGTTAGCGGACACACACTCCACCGCTGGACTGTGTGTCGCACTTGATTATAAACTCAGTTATCAATATACTTAACATATACTTCAATCAACCCGGTTTAGTTTGCTGAAAAAGAAGAATTTTTATCAAGGCGGCGTGTGAGGGACAATACTCGAACTCGTGACCTTAGCATTAAAAGTGCACACAGTCCACCGCTGGACTGTGTGTCTAACCCGGTAATTATCTTGATTTTAATTAAACTTAACCATTACTGAAACTTCGTCATCTTCACCGGTTTTAACCGGAAGTGGTGACTGACTGGTTCAAAATATTGATTCATGTTTCTTTAGCGTTTAATGATCATTTACAAACGAGATAAAAGTAAAAAGGAAAGGAATTAGGCGTGAAAAGTACCGACTGATTTTACTCTGTTTTCCGGCAGAACTCCGGCGACAGAAGTCTTTTTCCGGCGACAAGTATCTTGCAGCAGAGAGTCTTCCGAAGGCTTGAAAAGGTTGTGGGTGACTTCGGTAAAAGTTTAGGGGGTTCAGTAAGCTCAGAGATTACTGATACGGTTTTCCGGCGAAGTAATAAAATTTCCGGCGAGTGAGTTTTCGCCGAGAAAAGGTGCGATTTGAGTGTGAAAGACTTCTGGCGAGTTGTGGTTGAATTTATAGGATAGTATTGAGATGAATGGGGTCTGAATTCGGTCTTAATTCGGAGTCATTCGTTCTCCGGCGGTTACAGCTGATGTCGCGGGTTCAGACGTCGGTTATAACCGTCGTAATAGTTAATTCATCGGTTATATTGAGCGAAAATGTAATTAAACGGCGAAGTCGTCGGGATTTCCGACGACTGTTATTTTGGGCGCAATAATTTAATTTCTGAAATTGAATATTTGAATTAATTGTTTTCTGTTATTACCAGAAAATCGAGATGGCGGAGTGGTTTGTCGGCTGAGAGATAAGTCTTTGGTTGAACCGGATACAGACCCGAGTTCGAAACCCGGCATGGGTAAAACATTTTTATTTTGTTATTTTTATCAGTTTTTCAAAAACTAAATATATATCCCCGCATAATAATTGATTACGGATCGTTTAAAATTATTTTGGGCATTTAATTCGCAACGAAAAATTTGACTGACTGTTCGGTTGATAAACGGAGCGGGTTTGGTAAATCCGTTTTTGACGGATGTTACAGTATCCCCTGCTTTTTAGAAATTTCGTCCCGAAATTTAAATAGTGATATATTTGACTAAAAGAATGATGGTGTTTAGTTTTGACAGTTACATACTTAGAAGAAATAAGGGTTTGGGTTTTTTTTTTTTGCTTGAGGCGGTAACGTTCCTTGTAAAGGTTAAGTATCCTAATACAGGAATCGCTTTTTGTTGCCTACTGTATAAGTATTGTTAAGCAGGAATGATTCGCTAAAATGATATCACGCATAAAAGTTTGAATATGCTTAGGGTTATATCCTAAGGCAGAAATTCTACAATCTACACAAATAAACACAACAACTAACAATTGTATCCACATTCTGATAGCATATATGTTTGAATGGTGATGGTTCCTCTCTCGTTTGTTATGATGGAGAGGTTAGTCTATATAGAAATGGATCACAATCCAATTTCTTTAAATAGTGAGATGATATAAATGTAACACAATTTCAACCAGGGCAATAGTAAATCCTACATGGAACTTCTCATAACCGCCTGATAACGCCTCTGATCCTTTGACAAGAATACTTATATATAGGAAGTACCAGCGGCGTATCCACCGTATTCTTGTCAAATTCTCATTGACTTCATCCGCCAGTTATGATTAGTTCTATGCGACTCTACAACAAACACCACAACCACAAGATACTGATAATGAAAATGTATGTGCGTTCAAGGCTCAATCAAACGGAGCCGAACGTATTGCATGAACTGGAAATGTAAATTGATCTGTGTGCTCAAGGCTCAATCAAACGGAGCCGAGCGTATTGCATGTATTGAAATGTAAAATGAAATGAAATGTATTGCATGTGAGACACAACTCAACTTCTTTAAATGATAAAACTGAGATATGTCGTGAAGTATGATGATATGAATATTAAATCAATGAGTATAAAACCAACTGAACTAGTAATTTGCATTAAAATTCTTGGATAAAATTCCAATTGAGATACGTGAAAATTGAGATAACATAAAGAAAAAAAAACATAAAAACTAAGTGATTAGAGTTGAATCTTGATTCTTGGTGAGAGAAGGCTAGTTAAGTGGTTGGTTTGGACCGTTAACATCTTCAACTGGATTGGCATTGATGTTATAAACTCTTCCTCTTGCTGGTGGTGGAGCTGGGTTTGCTTGGTTTGCTTGGTTAACTGGGTTTGCTTGAGCTTGGGCGTTTATGATGTTAACCAACCGAGGACACGTGTTTCTAAAATGGGTAGGGTCGCCACAATTGAAACAAGCTCGAACATATGGGTTCATGGGGTATTGAGGTTGTTGATATGTTTGGGTCATGGGTTGAGTAGGGGTTGAGGTTTGGTTTTGAGCGGTGCGGCAAACTTTGCTCAAATGACCGTAGCGTCCACAATTCGCACATAGTCGACAGGGTGAAGTAGTTGGATGGTGATAGAAACAGGTGTTGCATTGAGGGTGAGGTCCAATGTAAGGTTTCTTATTTGGGTAAGTTGAGTTGGGTGCTACTTGAGCGTTTGGGATAGTTTGAGGAGGTACAACTTGTGAAGCTGGTTGTTTGCGTTGGGTGACGGCGAAGACTTGCCCATCACGCTTTCTCTTAGATGTAGGTGGTGTAGAGGATTCGGTTCGGGTGGGGTTTGAGGTTTCCGTTGATGCTTTATCCTTCTTCTTCTCCTCTTTGAAATCTTTGTTCCGAATTCGGTTCTCGGTGAGCGCGGTTGCTAGCTCCATTGCTGCTTCCAAAGTTGCAGGCGAGGTGCTTATTACAGGGTCTTGAATCTTTGATGGAAGACCACGAATGTAGTGCTCGATCAAACGGTAGAGGGGAGTGAACAAGTTGGGAACCATTTGATTTAGCTCAAGGAATCTCTTGTTGTATGTGGTGTGGTCGCCTTCCTTTTGTTTCAAAGCATGGAACTCATCCTCCAATTTCTTGATTTCACTTCTTGGGCAAAACCGTCTTGTCATGATTCCCTTCAATTCTTCCCAAGTCAAGGTCATAGTTTCTTCAACACCTCGTTTGGTCTTTTCTGTATTCCACCATGTGAGTGCTGTTCCAAGTAAACGACCGGTAGCATAACGCACTTTGCGATCATCGGGGCAATCGCAATTTAGAAAAGTGTTCTCCATTTCTTCGAACCAATGGAGGAGAGCGGTGACACCTTCAGTTCCTTCGTATTTTGGAGGATCGCAGGATTTGAAATGTTTGTAGGTGCATTTAGTGACTGAAAGGTTGATAGTGTTTTGATCCTCTTGTTGGGTTGGGTTAACGGAATTAGCGGTAAGGGCTTGTTGAACTTGAACTACGATGTTGGGTATTACGGTCGCCATTTGCTGAGCGATTTGGGTAGCCATGCGTTCACGGGCTTTTTCTGCTCTCAACTTTCTACGGGCGAGGTTAGAAGACATCTACAAGGAATACATGCCAAGAGTATGAGTTGGATGCCTTTGGGATCGTGGGTCGTGTTTGGGATTGAACGTTCATAAAATAAATATAGAAAAATAAATCTACTACATCCATAGGATGTCTTGGGCTTTGCTCGCTGTTAGGCCCGTCATGCCGCCATACTTTACCTGTGTAATCATGTGGGCCCCCATGAATACCGGTTTTTCATATGGTTCGCACGGTTTCTGCCTGATTGCGTACACAAAACCCGGAGAAAATCGAGAAATATGTATACAACATGTGGATGTTCGGGATGTGTCCAGGTGTAGACACGGTGACATCTCAAAGTGAGGTTAGTTCGAACGACGTTTGGTGTGGCATGCTTTGGCCTAATAGGTCCGTCGTACTCTCATCGTTAGTCCCCAGGTAGGCAAACTGGTCAGTTATTTTGGATTTATACGAATGCCAACCTAGATAGGACGTCCCGACTACCGGTACTTGTACCCTTCCGGTTACTACATGCCCGTCGCAGAACTTACTTTGATGGGATTTGAAAATTGCAACAAAATCCTTAAATAATGAGAGTATGAAAATGAATTGAATATATGAACATTGATATATGTATAACGAATATGTATATAAGCATGTATGTTTGACTGTAATATGAAACAAATAAATATCACAAGTTTGTATGTAACCACCTAATCAATTAAAAATTTAGGCAGACTATAGTATAGGCTCTAAGGGTCTAATAACCTATCCTATATCCCTATAGTCATGGCTCTGATACCAATCTGTCACACCCCGACCCGCAGCGGAAAAGGTGATCGGGGCATAATTGGGTTATCATCAAAGCTCATGACATTTATTATATGTTTCATATTCATTAATACAATTTAATGGAAATAAATGATACACCATATTCTAACTATCTGTCTAAGCTTCTTGGTTCTCTTCTAAGGCATATCCTATGTTTTCCTTGCTTCAACCTGTTCACCTGTATCATGTGTAAAAAGGTTTTGGATCAACATAATGTTGGCGAGTGAATCCTATGGAAAAACATTTGAACAAGTTTATCCAATTGATTATAAATACTGTGCATACCACATATGAGTAAATGTAGATGTAAATTTATTCACACAACACATAATATTGAATATTAAACTCACATACACCAAATGATTGTTTTGAGGCACGCGATGTTCGACTCGTCTCCCACGAGGAACTGATGGGCCTAATGAATGAGTTTTGAGGCACGCGTTGTTCCACGAACTGATGGGCCTAATGAATGAGTTTTGAGGCACGCGTTGTTCTTACGAACTGATGGGCCTTAATGAATGAGTTTTGAGGCACGCGTTGTTCTCGTCTCCCACGAGGAACTGATGGGCCTAATGTATGAGTTTTGAGGCACGCGTTGTTCTCGTCTCCCACGAGGAACTGATGGGCCTAAATAATTTGCATACGACTTTGACAATATGAAACACATCACAACCAAACAATAGTTACATTCTAATTTAGTTCATATAATGGTATGGCACGAATTTGCATAAGAGAATTAATTTAAGCGACACATGATACACCCCAAAACATGAATAAAAAGGGGAGTTTGTAAGAATTCACTCACATTGGGTGCGTTCGGTTGATGACGTTGATTGCACGCGAAGTGGTTTTAACCACAAGTGAGATTAAACCTAGATAAATCGCATTACGGTTTGGTAAGTAAACGGGTTTTATTAATCTATTTTAGTAGGTTTGTTGGGTGTATTCTTGTGAGTTTGAGGCTATTTTCTAACCTTAAAAATGTTATTTTTAAGTATTTATAATTGATTTTTAATTAAAATAATTGAATAAAAATAATAAAAAATATTTTATTTTTGCTACAGTAACTTTGACCGTTGACTTTGACTATCGTTGACCGGTTCATAGGCATATTGTTGTGCGCCGGGTGAGGCTCGAACCCGAGACCTCCCGTACGCGTGCACGCAGCTCTACCAACTGAGCTACGTGTCTAACCCGTTATATATCCGATTTTAATTACATATATATATTAATTAGAATTAACAGAAATCCTTTATTATTAAAAACGAATTAAATCTCAGAACCGGTGTGCTCCACAGGTCTCGAACCCGGGACCTGTGGGTTAGCGGACACACACTCCACCGCTGGACTGTGTGTCGCACTTGATTATAAACTCAGTTATCAATATACTTAACATATACTTCAATCAACCCGGTTTAGTTTGCTGAAAAAGAAGAATTTTTATCAAGGCGGCGTGTGAGGGACAATACTCGAACTCGTGACCTTAGCATTAAAAGTGCACACAGTCCACCGCTGGACTGTGTGTCTAACCCAGTAATTATCTTGATTTTAATTAAACTTAACCATTACTGAAACTTCGTCATCTTCACCGGTTTTAACCGGAAGTGGTGACTGACTGGTTCAAAATATTGATTCATGTTTCTTTAGCGTTTAATGATCATTTACAAACGAGATAAAAGTAAAAAGGAAAGGAATTAGGCGTGAAAAGTACCGACTGATTTTACTCTGTTTTCCGGCAGAACTCCGGCGACAGAAGTCTTTTTCCGGCGACAAGTATCTTGCAGCAGAGAGTCTTCCGAAGGCTTGAAAAGGTTGTGGGTGACTTCGGTAAAAGTTTAGGGGGTTCAGTAAGCTCAGAGATTACTGATACGGTTTTCCGGCGAAGTAATAAAATTTCCGGCGAGTGAGTTTTCGCCGAGAAAAGGTGCGATTTGAGTGTGAAAGACTTCTGGCGAGTTGTGGTTGAATTTATAGGATAGTATTGAGATGAATGGGGTCTGAATTCGGTCTTAATTCGGAGTCATTCGTTCTCCGGCGGTTACAGCTGATGTCGCGGGTTCAGACGTCGGTTATAACCGTCGTAATAGTTAATTCATCGGTTATATTGAGCGAAAATGTAATTAAACGGCGAAGTCGTCGGGATTTCCGACGACTGTTATTTTGGGCGCAATAATTTAATTTCTGAAATTGAATATTTGAATTAATTGTTTTCTGTTATTACCAGAAAATCGAGATGGCGGAGTGGTTTGTCGGCTGAGAGATAAGTCTTTGGTTGAACCGGATACAGACCCGAGTTCGAAACCCGGCATGGGTAAAACATTTTTATTTTGTTATTTTTATCAGTTTTTCAAAAACTAAATATATATCCCCGCATAATAATTGATTACGGATCGTTTAAAATTATTTTGGGCATTTAATTCGCAACGAAAAATTTGACTGACTGTTCGGTTGATAAACGGAGCGGGTTTGGTAAATCCGTTTTTGACGGATGTTACAGTATCCCTGCTTTTTAGAAATTTCGTCCCGAAATTTAAATAGTGATATATTTGACTAAAAGAATGATGGTGTTTAGTTTTGACAGTTACATACTTAGAAGAAATAAGGGTTTGGGTTTTTTTTTTTGCTTGAGGCGGTAACGTTCCTTGTAAAGGTTAAGTATCCTAATACAGGAATCGCTTTTTGTTGCCTACTGTATAAGTATTGTTAAGCAGGAATGATTCGCTAAAATGATATCACGCATAAAAGTTTGAATATGCTTAGGGTTATATCCTAAGGCAGAAATTCTACAATCTACACAAATAAACACAACAACTAACAATTGTATCCACATTCTGATAGCATATATGTTTGAATGGTGATGGTTCCTCTCTCGTTTGTTATGATGGAGAGGTTAGTCTATATAGAAATGGATCACAATCCAATTTCTTTAAATAGTGAGATGATATAAATGTAACACAATTTCAACCAGGGCAATAGTAAATCCTACATGGAACTTCTCATAACCGCCTGATAACGCCTCTGATCCTTTGACAAGAATACTTATATATAGGAAGTACCAGCGGCGTATCCACCGTATTCTTGTCAAATTCTCATTGACTTCATCCGCCAGTTATGATTAGTTCTATGCGACTCTACAACAAACACCACAACCACAAGATACTGATAATGAAAATGTATGTGCGTTCAAGGCTCAATCAAACGGAGCCGAACGTATTGCATGAACTGGAAATGTAAATTGATCTGTGTGCTCAAGGCTCAATCAAACGGAGCCGAGCGTATTGCATGTATTGAAATGTAAAATGAAATGAAATGTATTGCATGTGAGACACAACTCAACTTCTTTAAATGATAAAACTGAGATATGTCGTGAAGTATGATGATATGAATATTAAATCAATGAGTATAAAACCAACTGAACTAGTAATTTGCATTAAAATTCTTGGATAAAATTCCAATTGAGATACGTGAAAATTGAGATAACATAAAGAAAAAAAAACATAAAAACTAAGTGATTAGAGTTGAATCTTGATTCTTGGTGAGAGAAGGCTAGTTAAGTGGTTGGTTTGGACCGTTAACATCTTCAACTGGATTGGCATTGATGTTATAAACTCTTCCTCTTGCTGGTGGTGGAGCTGGGTTTGCTTGGTTTGCTTGGTTAACTGGGTTTGCTTGAGCTTGGGCGTTTATGATGTTAACCAACCGAGGACACGTGTTTCTAAAATGGGTAGGGTCGTCACAATTGAAACAAGCTCGAACATATGGGTTCATGGGGTATTGAGGTTGTTGATATGTTTGGGTCATGGGTTGAGTAGGGGTTGAGGTTTGGTTTTGAGCGGTGTGGCAAACTTTGCTCAAATGACCGTAGCGTCCACAATTCGCACATAGTCGACAGGGTGAAGTAGTTGGATGGTGATAGAAACAGGTGTTGCATTGAGGGTGAGGTCCAATGTAAGGTTTCTTATTTGGGTAAGTTGAGTTGGGTGCTACTTGAGCGTTTGGGATAGTTTGAGGAGGTACAACTTGTGAAGCTGGTTGTTTGCGTTGGGTGACGGCGAAGACTTGCCCATCACGCTTTCTCTTAGATGTAGGTGGTGTAGAGGATTCGGTTCGGGTGGGGTTTGAGGTTTCCGTTGATGCTTTATCCTTCTTCTTCTCCTCTTTGAAATCTTTGTTCCGAATTCGGTTCTCGGTGAGCGCGGTTGCTAGCTCCATTGCTGCTTCCAAAGTTGCAGGCGAGGTGCTTATTACAGGGTCTTGAATCTTTGATGGAAGACCACGAATGTAGTGCTCGATCAAACGGTAGAGGGGAGTGAACAAGTTGGGAACCATTTGATTTAGCTCAAGGAATCTCTTGTTGTATGTGGTGTGGTCGCCTTCCTTTTGTTTCAAAGCATGGAACTCATCCTCCAATTTCTTGATTTCACTTCTTGGGCAAAACCGTCTTGTCATGATTCCCTTCAATTCTTCCCAAGTCAAGGTCATAGTTTCTTCAACACCTCGTTTGGTCTTTTCTGTATTCCACCATGTGAGTGCTGTTCCAAGTAAACGACCGGTAGCATAACGCACTTTGCGATCATCGGGGCAATCGCAATTTAGAAAAGTGTTCTCCATTTCTTCGAACCAATGGAGGAGAGCGGTGACACCTTCAGTTCCTTCGTATTTTGGAGGATCGCAGGATTTGAAATGTTTGTAGGTGCATTTAGTGACTGAAAGGTTGATAGTGTTTTGATCCTCTTGTTGGGTTGGGTTAACGGAATTAGCGGTAAGGGCTTGTTGAACTTGAACTACGATGTTGGGTATTACGGTCGCCATTTGCTGAGCGATTTGGGTAGCCATGCGTTCACGGGCTTTTTCTGCTCTCAACTTTCTACGGGCGAGGTTAGAAGACATCTACAAGGAATACATGCCAAGAGTATGAGTTGGATGCCTTTGGGATCGTGGGTCGTGTTTGGGATTGAACGTTCATAAAATAAATATAGAAAAATAAATCTACTACATCCATAGGATGTCTTGGGCTTTGCTCGCTGTTAGGCCCGTCATGCCGCCATACTTTACCTGTGTAATCATGTGGGCCCCCATGAATACCGGTTTTTCATATGGTTCGCACGGTTTCTGCCTGATTGCGTACACAAAACCCGGAGAAAATCGAGAAATATGTATACAACATGTGGATGTTCGGGATGTGTCCAGGTGTAGACACGGTGACATCTCAAAGTGAGGTTAGTTCGAACGACGTTTGGTGTGGCATGCTTTGGCCTAATAGGTCCGTCGTACTCTCATCGTTAGTCCCCAGGTAGGCAAACTGGTCCGTTATTTTGGATTTATACGAATGCCAACCTAGATAGGACGTCCCGACTACCGGTACTTGTACCCTTCCGGTTACTACATGCCCGTCGCAGAACTTACTTTGATGGGATTTGAAAATTGCAACAAAATCCTTAAATAATGAGAGTATGAAAATGAATTGAATATATGAACATTGATATATGTATAACGAATATGTATATAAGCATGTATGTTTGACTGTAATATGAAACAAATAAATATCACAAGTTTGTATGTAACCACCTAATCAATTAAAAATTTAGGCAGACTATAGTATAGGCTCTAAGGGTCTAATAACCTATCCTATATCCCTATAGTCATGGCTCTGATACCAATCTGTCACACCCCGACCCGCAGCGGAAAAGGTGATCGGGGCATAATTGGGTTATCATCAAAGCTCATGACATTTATTATATGTTTCATATTCATTAATACAATTTAATGGAAATAAATGATACACCATATTCTAACTATCTGTCTAAGCTTCTTGGTTCTCTTCTAAGGCATATCCTATGTTTTCCTTGCTTCAACCTGTTCACCTGTATCATGTGTAAAAAGGTTTTGGATCAACATAATGTTGGCGAGTGAATCCTATGGAAAAACATTTGAACAAGTTTATCCAATTGATTATAAATACTGTGCATACCACATATGAGTAAATGTAGATGTAAATTTATTCACACAACACATAATATTGAATATTAAACTCACATACACCAAATGATTGTTTTGAGGCACGCGATGTTCGACTCGTCTCCCACGAGGAACTGATGGGCCTAATGAATGAGTTTTGAGGCACGCGTTGTTCCACGAACTGATGGGCCTAATGAATGAGTTTTGAGGCACGCGTTGTTCTTACGAACTGATGGGCCTTAATGAATGAGTTTTGAGGCACGCGTTGTTCTCGTCTCTCACGAGGAACTGATGGGCCTGATGTATGAGTTTTGAGGCACGCGTTGTTCTCGTCTCCCACGAGGAACTGATGGGCCTAAATAATTTGCATACGACTTTGACAATATGAAACACATCACAACCAAACAATAGTTACATTCTAATTTAGTTCATATAATGGTATGGCACGAATTTGCATAAGAGAATTAATTTAAGCGACACATGATACACCCCAAAACATGAATAAAAAGGGGAGTTTGTAAGAATTCACTCACATTGGGTGCGTTCGGTTGATGACGTTGATTGCACGCGAAGTGGTTTTAACCACAAGTGAGATTAAACCTAGATAAATCGCATTACGGTTTGGTAAGTAAACGGGTTTTATTAATCTATTTTAGTAGGTTTGTTGGGTGTATTCTTGTGAGTTTGAGGCTATTTTCTAACCTTAAAAATGTTATTTTTAAGTATTTATAATTGATTTTTAATTAAAATAATTGAATAAAAATAATAAAAAATATTTTATTTTTGCTACAGTAACTTTGACCGTTGACTTTGACTATCGTTGACCGGTTCATAGGCATATTGTTGTGCGCCGGGTGAGGCTCGAACCCGAGACCTCCCGTACGCGTGCACGCAGCTCTACCAACTGAGCTACGTGTCTAACCCGTTATATATCCGATTTTAATTACATATATATATTAATTAGAATTAACAGAAATCCTTTATTATTAAAAACGAATTAAATCTCAGAACCGGTGTGCTCCACAGGTCTCGAACCCGGGACCTGTGGGTTAGCGGACACACACTCCACCGCTGGACTGTGTGTCGCACTTGATTATAAACTCAGTTATCAATATACTTAACATATACTTCAATCAACCCGGTTTAGTTTGCTGAAAAAGAAGAATTTTTATCAAGGCGGCGTGTGAGGGACAATACTCGAACTCGTGACCTTAGCATTAAAAGTGCACACAGTCCACCGCTGGACTGTGTGTCTAACCCGGTAATTATCTTGATTTTAATTAAACTTAACCATTACTGAAACTTCGTCATCTTCACCGGTTTTAACCGGAAGTGGTGACTGACTGGTTCAAAATATTGATTCATGTTTCTTTAGCGTTTAATGATCATTTACAAACGAGATAAAAGTAAAAAGGAAAGGAATTAGGCGTGAAAAGTACCGACTGATTTTACTCTGTTTTCCGGCAGAACTCCGGCGACAGAAGTCTTTTTCCGGCGACAAGTATCTTGCAGCAGAGAGTCTTCCGAAGGCTTGAAAAGGTTGTGGGTGACTTCGGTAAAAGTTTAGGGGGTTCAGTAAGCTCAGAGATTACTGATACGGTTTTCCGGCGAAGTAATAAAATTTCCGGCGAGTGAGTTTTCGCCGAGAAAAGGTGCGATTTGAGTGTGAAAGACTTCTGGCGAGTTGTGGTTGAATTTATAGGATAGTATTGAGATGAATGGGGTCTGAATTCGGTCTTAATTCGGAGTCATTCGTTCTCCGGCGGTTACAGCTGATGTCGCGGGTTCAGACGTCGGTTATAACCGTCGTAATAGTTAATTCATCGGTTATATTGAGCGAAAATGTAATTAAACGGCGAAGTCGTCGGGATTTCCGACGACTGTTATTTTGGGCGCAATAATTTAATTTCTGAAATTGAATATTTGAATTAATTGTTTTCTGTTATTACCAGAAAATCGAGATGGCAGAGTGGTTTGTCGGCTGAGAGATAAGTCTTTGGTTGAACCGGATACAGACCCGAGTTCGAAACCCGGCATGGGTAAAACATTTTTATTTTGTTATTTTTATCAGTTTTTCAAAAACTAAATATATATCCCCGCATAATAATTGATTACGGATCGTTTAAAATTATTTTGGGCATTTAATTCGCAACGGAAAATTTGACTGACTGTTCGGTTGATAAACGGAGCGGGTTTGGTAAATCCGTTTTTGACGGATGTTACAGTCTCAAGCCGAGCACGAGCAACATCTTCCTTTGACTATGGAACTTCTAAAGAAAGAACAATTATATGCCAAATTTTCCAAATGTGAATTTTTGGCTGAAAGAAGTTCAGTTTTTGGGTCACATTGTCAATGAGCAAGGTATTCATGTGGATCCTTCGAAAATCGTTGCGATTAAGGATTGGAAAATACCCACTACACCCACAGAAGTTCGCTCATTTCTTGGTCTTGCTGGTTACTATCGACGATTTATTGCAAACTTTTCAAAGATCGTGGTTCCCCTCACTGCTTTGACGCAAAAGAATAAGACTTTTGACTAGGGACCTAAACAAGAGGAAGCATTCCAAACTCTAAAACAGAAACTCTGTAATGCTCCTATTTTGTCCTTACCCGATGGCAATGATGATTTTGTGGTTTATTGTGACGCGTCAAATCTAGGCCTTGGTTGCGTTCTAATGCAACTAGATAAAGTCATAGCCTACGCGTCGAAACAATTGAAAGTCCACGAAAAGAATTACACAACTCATGATCTTGAGTTAGGTGCTGTTGTCTTTGCTCTCAAGATCTGGAGACACTATCTTTATGGCATGAAGTGTGTGGTGTTCACGGACCACAAAAGTCTCCAACACATATTCAATCAGAAGGAGCTGAACATGAGGCAACGACGCTGGGTCGAACTCCTAAATGATTATGACTGCAAAATTCGCTACCATACTGGTAAGGCGAATGTTGTGGCTGACGCGCTTAGTCGTAAAGAACATGTCAAGCTTCATTGTGTTTGAGTTCGATCCGATATCCAGACACGTATTCTTGAAGCCCAACTCAATTGTGTAACCCAAGGTTTGTTGAAAGATGAACTACCTCATCAACTCGAACTTCATCTCGAAACGAAAGATGATGGATTACTCTATTACATGAATCATTTGTGGGTTCCGAATCAACATAATCTCCCTGCTCTATTGATGGACGAAGCTCACAAGTCTCGTTACTCGATTCATCCTTGTGCTATAAAAATGTACAAGGATCTTCGTACCTAGTATTGGTGGCCCGGTATGAAGAAAGACATTACCTTGTATGTGTCTAAATGCCTTACTTGTCTAAAAGTCAAGGCCGAGCATCAATATCCATCTGGTTTATTGGAACAACCGGAAATACCGGTATGAATTGGGAGAACATTGCAATGGATCTCATTACTAAGCTACCGTGCACATCTAGAGGTCATGATGCCATTTGGTTAGTCATCGATCGTCTAACGAAATTAACACACTTTTTGGCAATTCTTGAGGATTACTCTGCTGGCAAGCTCGCCAATATCTATGTTGATGAGATTGTGTCTCGTCATGGTGTTCCTTTGAATATCATATCTGACCGAGATGCTCGGTTCTCATCTCATTTCTGGTAGACTATGCAATCTGCTATGGGGACCAAACTTAATCTGAACACTGCTTATAATCCTCAAATGGATGGACAATCTGAGAGGACGATATAAACACTGGAGGATATGCTTAGAGCTTGTGTGATCGATTTTGGTGGTAGTTGGGATTCGCATCTATCATTGATCGAATTCTCCTACAACAACAGTTATCACACCAGCATCAACATGGCGCCTTTCGAAGCTTTATACGGTCGAAAGTGTCATTCACCTGTCTGTTGGAATGAAGTTGGAGAGTCGCAGTTTACTCGACCTGAACTCATTCACGACACAACCGAAAAAGTCAAGAAAATTGGCGATAACCTTCTGACAGCTAGAAGCCGTCAAAAGAGTTACGCAGACAAACGACGCAAGCCCTTGGAATTCCAAGTTGGTGATCATGTCCTACTCAAGGTATCCCCTTGGAAAGGAGTGGTCAGATTTGGAAAGAAAGGAAAACTTGCACCACGATACGTTGGACCATTTAAGATCGTTGAAAGAATCGGAAAGGTGGCCTACCGACTTGAGCTACCTCCTAAACTCGGGAATATTCACCCAAATTTCCACATGTCCAATCTTAAGAAATGTCAACCTGATACAAATCATCATATTCCACTCGATGAGATTCACGTTGATAATACTATGCATTTTTTTGAGAAACCGGTGGAGATTATGGACCGTGAAGTCAAGAAACTCAAACGAAGACGAATCCCGATAGTCAAAGTTCGCTGGGAATCCAAACGTGGCCTAGAGTTTACTTGGGAATGAGAGGATCAAACGAAAGCGAAGTACCCATATTTGTTTTCACGAGTTTCCTCTAATTAAATTTCGGGACGAAATTTCCTGAAATAGGGGAGACTGTGATATCTGTGGTGATTCTAGCATGTTACAATGTCAAACAAGTTATCCATGAATGAAATTTTTATGAATTTGTGTTTTATTTATGATTTTTGTATTTTTAATATGACAATTGCACATATTCAATTCTTGCACGATTCCGAGTTTTCAAACGACTTCTGGAAGTGAAATCACAAACTGTTACGTAAACGTAACCAGTTTAATACGATGTACACTCCGAAACGATGACACAAGCTTAACATAATTAAAATATCCCTTGCATAACTTAGAAATAAGTTTTGAAGGGTTTGGTATATCAAAAACAAGTATATTCGATCACAGGGACTATTTATGACAAACTATGAAAGTCTGTCGATTCTCGTAGCAACGCACACTCCGGAATAAGTTCATAAGCTTAACATACCTTAAATACCCTTTACATAACTTAGAAATAAGTTTCGAGGGCTTCGGTATGGCAAAAACATGCTTTTGTAACTTCAGGGGCTATTTTGCAAATTCTTCGAAACTATGCCTTTTTGCGTATTTCGCTATCCGGAACATGTACGGACATCCAAAAACTTTTTTAATCATTAAAATCTAGTATATTAATGATTGGAATGCAAAATATCATTCGTTACGCAATTACGGTCATTTGCGCGTACGTTACGATTTTCGTCGTAATTAACCGAAAACCGCAACCGTGCGACCAAACGAACCGATCTCTGAGAAACTTTTGGACACATTTCAAGTTCCTTGTGCTTTAACGTCCTTATAGAGCTTAAAAATGGGGTTAACGGGTGTTAAAAGTGCCAAAACACGTCGAAAAACAAGTTTAGAGGTTGCTGGGACCATTTCTGCCAATTCAGAAATTTGAGCCTCTGGCGGGGCGCGACTCCCTTATCCTAAATGACTCGCGGCCCGAGAGAAGCCATCAGACATAGAAAAATTACCTGACAGCTGTATAGCTCATTCCTTGGCCCCCAAGATGCAAACTTTTGACACCTAGCTCGAATTTGCCACCCTTTTTCCTGCTTCTAACATGTGTGTGACACTGATCCATCTTCATGGTGACTCATGGACATGTGTAAGCATCTTAGAGCATCAAGAAAATTATAAATACCAATATTCATCATTCATGTGAACTTTTGATCACTCTATTCTTGCTACAATTTGGAGTTGCAACAATCTATGGAGTTCCTCTGAGTTTTCTTTACATTCCTTTGGTGTTGTAAGTGTTCTCAATCATGCTTTGTTCAGTTCTTGTAGTTTAATTGGATTAATAGTCGAAAAGTTTGACTTTTGTGTGACTTCCAGAATTGATCATATATTGATCAACATAAAGTCCAATTAAAACTTGCAATATGATGGTAATCAAGGTGATTATGGTCTCTATTGATCATACCTACTGATTCCTATCATTTCTAGTCATTTTGACAAGTCAAAGTTTAGTAAAAAATGAGATAAATGCGTATTTTATGACGTATCTAAATTCAGGTATCAAAACAGTTTGTTTTGATGCCAAAACTCTTTTATAAACTTAATTAGACATGTCTAAATTCGTCACTTTTGTCTTAGTGCTTGTTTAGAGCCGTAAGTCTAACGGTTTTGACCACCGCTTTGACTTTCTAATCTGACCCGTTTGGTTGATCTTTGGACCCAACCAAATACATATTTATGACCATATTATAAAGAGAATAACCCTCTGAGGTTATACCTTATGGTCATGTCATTTGATTAGTGTTATGATAATTAGTTATTATTATTTTCAATAATGTCCAAAATGCCCTTTTCGCAAATAAATCAACTATAAACATATGTAACATAAATTTTGACATGTATTCTGATCAAATAACATTTTCAAACATGTTTAAGAATTAAAGACTTATTATAACACATATCTAACCATCCGATGACATAGTTACGCAAATGCGCGTTAAAGTGGCTTAAACCACCTTAACGGGTCATAACGGGTCAAAAGCACTCTAAAGTCTTTCCAACTTAGAATGTTAACTTTATAAACCATGTCATATGAGCTCCAATACTCATTTGGCTTATACGGTCTCATTCTATCCAAATCATCTAATTTCAAGTTCCGATATTTACACAATTATTCGATTTTAGGACACGCTTGATTTCTCGGACTTTTGAGCTTGTTTGATCTTTGATTCAAGGTTACAATAGCAATCACAAGTGAGTACATAGTTCCCCTATTTTATGCTTTCAAATATTTTGGGGTGATTCATATGTGCTAAAGGTTTTCAAGCTTTCAAAGTACAAATGTGATGGTTTATATTAAACAATACGATTTCAATAATGTGAACGAACTTGTTGGTGCGTTATATTCATAACAAGAATGACATTCATTAACAATGGTCAAGCCGACCAGTAGTAAGTTACGACGCCTAGGACTGACAATCCCGTTACCAAAATTCCTGGGGTTTGTGTGGAAGTTTGGGAAGCGACTGAAACTGTATTTGTAACAAACCCTTCGGTGGTTTGTTATACGATTAAGGGACCCAATGCGTGGTCTCGAACAAGTCAACAAAGGTTTGAATGTATTCACGAAACAACCAAAAGTTTTCACAATTAAAACGATGAAGATGAGTGATGGTTTATAGCAAGGAACGATGAACGATTGGTTTATAACAAGAACAATGAACAATGATCGATTGGTTATGATAAGTGATTTAGATAATGGTACATGTGTAACGAGATAAAAGCACGATGGATACGCCGCTGGTACTTCCTATATATAAGTGCTTTTATCGTATTACATTCGTGGCGATATTTGCATCACTTGAACAAATATTTTCAAACGATGACACGCAATGATTTCAATTAAAGATATAAATCATACAAGTTATTTCAAGACGATTTACTACTCGGGTTTACGAAACAAATGTTTTGGTCAAGATTTATGGCTACAAGTCTTCTAAAACTATAACTAACTTGTTTTAGATTGGTTAGTTACATTGCAATACCAAATACTTTTCAATAACAAGGTTTTCAATTAATGACTCTAGTATTCTGTCAAGGTATTGTAATACGTTTTCAAGGCCATAAATTTGACATACTCACAAAACCTATGTACTCACCGGCATTCTCTTATGCTGACTCGTTTTCACATATGTTTCAGGGAACAATGCTTGATGATACTGATGCATGCTCATGTAGGATCGGACGTGGACCATAGTGCTTATAAAATAAGAAAGACAATAAATATGCTTATTTGTTTGTTTGTTTAAGTTTGTTTGAAAGTTCTGAAACAATATGACAATATAATCTATGTTTAATATCTAATAAAACGAAATATGAAATACCATGTGTTGTTGAAACAATATGTTAACGTGACTCCCCAAGTCTTTCCGCCGCATGTTGTTTTATGCGATTTGGGGTGTTACAGAACATACAAATCTTCACCTAGCTTTTTCAATCGCTCTTCCTCTTTTTCCTTTTCAGCTTGTTTCTGACGAACATCTGTAGAATCTTCAGAAGATTCATCATCTTTATCGGAAGTTGCTGAAATAACATCATCACTATCACCACCAACAGTTCCAGTCTCAACCTCTTGACTCTCAACATTCACTGCTGCACTCGATCCTACAACATTTTCTTGTTCGTTCTCTGGTTCATCAACCAACATCGTCTCTACTTTCTTTGAGCCCTTTTACGCTTCGGCTTCTCAACAACTTTCTTGTAAACCACACGGTTCGATACTTCTCTTTGAATCCTTTTAACGATTCCACTTCATCTTTATCATCACCACTTCCATCATTCCTCCATTTTCCTTCAGGTGGCGACACATAGTCAGCTTTAAGAATCGTACCAAAAACAGGTTTTGCAATAGGAGTAGTTTCTTGTCGTTAATAAGTAGCGAGCTTCTTCAAAGTAGTCTCTTCCATATGACCCAGATAGAGAACATCATTCTGATCTTTGACGATATCTTTGAATTGATCATCAATAAGCATTTTCACAAACCGAGGATATAACAGAAATCTATCCTTTCCCATATTCTTTAACATATGCTCAAAAACGACTCCAGAATAGTTAAACTTCTTGTTAAGAATCATTGCCGTCGCCATGCACATCATGTAATCCTACAAATCATCCAAACCGGCTTTCCTGTGACTAAAAGTGTGAATCAGGGCATGCATGAAGAATTTATACGGAAGACCCAGATTGCCCTTCTTGAAAGAAGACTCATTAACGTGCCCACGATATCCCATTCTAGAAAAGCATCCATTGACCATCCGTTCTTCAAAACCCATTGGATCGTCATAATTGTCGTTAAATTCCAGCACTCTGCGGATGTCTGCTTCTGTCACTTTAAATTCCTTATCCTCATCCCCCACACGAACAAATGAATTGATGACTTTGTTAGCTTCGTCATACTTCACAGAAAAAGTTAATGTGTGAGCGATACAATATGTGTTTATCTGTGATGGCCTTTGTCACCGGAATACGTCCCATAAACTCAAGTACTTTAGAAAACGGCTCCAGGGACGGAATAATTTCTTGTCTAGCGAAACACACGTATTGTGGAACTTTGAAAACGTAAGCTGAACAACCTGCGACGTGAAAAGCATAAACACTTAGAACATTTCTACAAATTTTAACAACATATTAGACAACTTTGCTCGAACTTCCAGAAAATGGCATGTTTTGTAACATATTAGCATAAGTTCGGACGAACTTGTCAAAAACATTTTTTCGACAACTTAGTATAAGTTCGGTCGAACTTGATGCAAAAACAAGATTCATATTCATTTAAAGGTATAACTTCGGGCGAACTTGTCATGATATACAAGTTTTGAAATCTAATACAGTAACTCGTCTGAAGTTACATTTCAGTTTTATTATTAACCCATTACAAACAACTTCGCCCAAAGTTGGTCAAAACCAACATCAACATGTGACATCCCGGCTTTTCAGGTATCTTAAACGCGCTACTTCACGGTTATTCATTCCTACGCTAATTTAATTCGGAGAATTAAATTACACGCTTGCAATAACTACGCTAACTTTGTGAATTTATTGGGTGAATTACGTGCTATGTGTGATTAGACGTTTGTATATTTTGTAGATTATTGTATCACGCCTTGAATCGCGATTATTAGTTATATAAAAAAATAATAAATAAATAGCCGAACCGAACCGAGCCGCGAAACGTGTCGACCTCACCTCCTTGCGGCCCAAGGAACTAACCTAAACTTGAGGCCCAAGCTACTTACCCAAACCGCCCCCCCCTTGCGGTCGTGCGCCCCCCACACCCCCTTTCCCCTTTCTTTTTCCTTGTTTTATATAAATGTGGGCATGCATGTTATAGTTTCAAAAAAAAAAAAACACACAAAACCCTAGTCCCTAAGAGAGCCGACGGCAGCCCCCCCCCCACGGTCGCACAAGCTCCAACACCGGATTGATTCCAATCTTGTCCCGGTTCGCTAATCATCATCGTTTCAAGGTTAGGGTTTAATTGTTTTGCAAATCACATTAGGGTTTGTGTAATCTTGATCATGATTATGTGTAATGGTAGGATCATTGGTATGAAAAGTGTTGTGATTTATGATTAGTTCGGATAATTGTGCGAGTTTTTGCAATTGTGATGTTATGATGAATACTAAAATCATAGGCTGTATTTTAGCAATAGAGATCATGTTATATGATTAGGGTTTGCATGAATATTTATATACATGATGATATTTGACAAATAAACCTGTTCTTGATCATTATTATTAAGTGTCTTGATCGTTTAAGCATGTTCTAATGCGATAAAAGTCGAAAACAGGTTGCTGAATGGCATTACAGCCAACTTCAGTTGGCTGTAACCTGATCATTATTTATCGAAAAGTGGATTTCTGAAGGCTAAAACGTGTATTTGTGAAAAACGCTTCTAATGTTGCCGGATTCATATTTTTCTGAGGTCGTTTTCTATTTCTAACTGGTCATTTAGTGCAGCAGATGAAGCTGCGTAAATTCTGCAAAATTTGCTAGTTGTTTATCGAGTCAGATCTCATAGTCTGTAGAGGGTTGGGTCACGAAATTTGTACAGTAACTGGACACGGGAATTTCGGGAAAATTCCCACTGGAATTTTGTTAATTGGATGAAGGATGATTTTTAAATAATTTTTCCCGTGGACTGCACTCAGAAAGCGACGAATCTGACTGCAGCCTAGTATATAAATATTTGTAAATAATTGGTAAAGCGTTAGGACTTGAAAAGTTTAAAAACAATTCTACAGTTTAGTTGACACCTTCTGTAAAAAAATTGGAATTTTTGGAACGTTGGAACTATTTTATAAAAATCCTTGAAAATAGCCCAGTTATGAGCGTACAAGCTGAAACATGATAATTTGCGGTTGTGTGTACCAAAGTGTTGTATGAGTTAATCTGTGTTTATGACAAGTTGGTTAGATCATTATTTTGGTATGATGATACTTTGCATGCATGATTGTGTTTTCGAATTGGTTATTACGTGTGCCGCATTGTGTGTTAGTTATGCGTAGGGTTTTGTATCAGTGTGTTCACACACTAACTCTAAATCGGTTGACATGTTAGGACGCGATTAGCGGTCCCATCATTTGCTACTTTTGTGTTACTCTAACCAAGCAATTTAAGGTGAGTTCACGGCCCCTATTTTATCCGGTTTTAAACAACAGGGGGAGAAACATGTATACACTCTATAACTCTACCTTTTACGTTATGCGAAATTAACGTCGTTAAACTACTCGGTAACTAAGTTAATGTTAATGTACGTTATGGTCACTAAGTAGCTATATCACGGAAGTCCTCAACAAACTCTCGGATCGTTAGTATTGGGTTAGATAGCGGGGAATTATAAGTAGTACTACTGGGCCCGACAAGCCCCACCCGAGCTAGTCGCGCTAGCCGACCGGGAATGGTCAACGGGTGATTAATTTGGCCTAACTTTCGCCATGGTCAGTGATAGGCCTGGCAACACTGAGGCACAACAGTCAGCTTCGATCGCGAACTCTTATGTGACGTAACTTTAGGCTCGCTACCTACATGTTAACATTGAACTTAATTACGAACCAACATTATTATTCCGGGTTAGGAATAATGGAACTATATCGTTATCCCGGTTAGGAATAACGGGGAAAGCAAACATTTAACCGAACTTGTGAACTTATAAAAACATGTGAACTCACTCTTCTTTAATGTTGACACTTGTTTCTTTACATGTTTCTCAGGACGCTAGGAGGCTAGGTGCACTCACTTGCATTTGATCAAGACATTTTTATCGAGTCTTATTTACGAATATTGTTTGGGATTTCGCTCGTTACTTTACTTTACTCTAATGCTTTCGCTCAACTTTGAAACTAATGCTTCCGCTAAACTTTGAAACTAAGACAATTTGAAAATAACTATGAATGGTTAAACAAATGTTTTTGGAAAACATTTAAATAAATCATATAGAGTCGTTCGATATTACTAGTGTCTCAGATTCTGGTTTGTTCACACGCCTCGCGGTAAAACTCCGCAAGTGGAAATTGAGGGTGTGACACAACAAGTTTGGGCGAACTTGTCATCTCTCCCAAATTAAACCTTCAACAACATATCAAGTCCATTGTCCAATTTTTTTTGATTTATTTATGTTCTAAACATGGTTTTGACCATTCAATTTTGTTTCAAATACCCTAATTCTATGTGATTTATCTATTAAAGGTCCGAACATGTCTTAAACACACAAAATTCATCGATTTTTCATCAAATCCCACCTCTGCCATTGATCTAAGTGTGTAAATCACCTAGATTTAAACTGAAAATGGGCAGAATAACGGTACTTTCTTTGCAATTTTATAAGTTCGCTCTCAGGTCAAGTTCGCTCAACAACAGGATAATGAAGTTCGATCCGAAGTTGTGACTATATATAGTCACGCTGACTTTGGGCGAACTTGACATTCAAAGCAGACATTTCATTTCATATTTTCGCCCGAAGTTGTCAAGACTTAATAAAATCTTTTCCATCCTAACTTCGGCCGAACTTGTCTAGGGTTTTAAAAAAATTCAACTTTTACACTTTAAACCCTGAACTTTGACAAGTTTACCAGTTTTGAAAATCCACTTAGTTGACCAAGTCCAAGTAAATGACCTTGGTTAACCGATTTGTGTGCCGAGTCCAAGTTAATGACCTCAGTTTAACCCTTATGAACAAACTGATGTTTTTCTTCAATTTTGAAGTTTCAAATTCATGAACTTTTCATTGTTTTGAACAAATTTGATTTTACAGATTAGCTCCCAACCCGTTGTCGTCAAGATTTTCAACAATTTGCACCAATCCGAACTCCGAAGATCCGCTTCCATCATTGGCTTGTTGAAAACAATGTAGAAACAAAATCTTTTTTATTTTCGGAAGTTTATGCTAAAACACATTGAAAATCTTTTTGGGTTTAAATCTGCAATCAATTAAACTATGTACAAACATATTTACAGACATATTTTTGTGAATTCGTGTCTAAGGATTATATCAGTTGATTGTGACATATCACCAATACCGTTGACCTTTTAATGACATCAAGTTTTAAACTTGTTTACCTAGATTGTTGATATATTTGTCCACTTAAACTTCAACACATTTCTCAATTGTTCCAAGATATGTTAGATAGGTTTAAAAAACTTGACTCAACTATGGTTCCCATCTCAGAATATACTCCCGTATTAAGATTCTCTAGATTTCATCTTATAGGTGAGTATAACGTAATTGATATCTGTATCTGGGTTTTGCGAAGCCTTGAGAGCTCAGGTTAATACCACCGTATCGACAAAGAGATGAAAGCTCGACTTTAAGGTGTTGTTCCAATTATGGAATCTTTTGACTGTAATTGATTATATCTTTCGATTCTTTCAATTTTGTTGCAGTTTAGGGGTTTTTAAGCAAAAGCATTATAGAAGTTCTAGGCCATTGCTTACGCAAAATCAGAAGAACTTGTATAATACCCCAGATATCAATCATCTATAAAGACCTCGTATCTCAGAAGCAGGCAATCTCTCAAACGAAATTTCGGAGTACAAGTCCATATATCCGAGAGATGTTAATCCACAAGTTTAAGCAGTTGTAAAATTTAGTTTATATCCCGGAAATAATCTACTGAACGTGTAAAGCCTATCGACACATTCACAGTAAGACTTGTTTAAACTTTTTAAACTTTACAGATCCTTAGCATACTGTGATAGTCCACTGATGTACTATCATTTCCTTTTTGACACAGAACTCTTTTTGTCTTTTTCATGTTTTTGTACTTTTTGGTTTTTATATGTTTTTGTATTTTTCTCGTTTCATTTCTCCCCCTAAAATCAAAACATATTTCGTATTTTAGTTTTTAAAGAAATTCTAATCCTAAAAGTAACAAACCAATCGAGGATCAAGAGAACTCGTCGTCCGATCCATATTCAACCTCTGCTTCCGCACCTGTCAAAAGGTTTTTTATACCGTTAAGCCTCATTAAGTATTTAAACCATGTTAGACTAAAATGGTTTGGTATAAAAATCAGTTTTTTGTTCATCGGTGTGGATTTTCTCAATTCGTACCAATTTTTTTTCGTAGCAATCACGAATAAAGTGATAACGAATATCGATATGTTTAGTTCGAGAGTGATGAACAAGATTTTCTGTTATGTCTACATATAATGGCGTGTCAAGAAATTGCAATCCATACTCTCTCTTCTGCTGTTGGATCCACAAGAGTTGTGAACAACAGCTGGAAGCTGAGATGTACTCAGCCTCACTAGTAGAGAGAGCGACGTGGTTTGTTTCTTGCACTGCCAAGTTACAAGTCGTGTTCCGAAGAACTGGCAACCGGTCGTCATAGACTTTGCATTCAATCTGTCAACACCGAAATCTGAGTCTGCATATCTCATCAAATCAAAGTTGTCATTCTTTGGATACCACAAGCCGGTGCTTGGGCAACCTTTCAGATATCTGAAAATACGCTTCACGATCTGCATGTGAGATACTCTGGGACTAGACTGATATCATGCACAGAGGCAGGTAGGATACATTATATCCGGATGAGATGCCGTTAGATACATGAGCGATCCTATCATCAACCTGTAGAGAGTATCATCAACTTTGGTTCCGGTTTCATCAATGCAAATTCCGTTGTTGAGTGCAAGAGGAGTAGATAACGGCTTTTTTGTATCCATCTCAAACTTCTTCAATATATCATGAACATACTTGGTTTGGTGGATGAAAATACCGTCTGGCAGCTGATCAACATTCAATCAGAGGACACATTTCATTTCACCCATAGAGCTCATCTCTAATTTCTTCTTCGTGATAGCTTCAAATTCTTTGCAAAGGTCGTCATTTTTCTAACCAAAGACGATGTCATCCATATAAATTTGTACGATAATCAGATGACTTCCAACTTCTCTAGTAAATAGCGTACTATCCAATGTTCCTCTAATAAAGCCGTTTCCAACGAGATGCTGAGATAACGTCTCGTACCAGGCTCTCAGGGCCTGATGCAACACGTACATTGCTTTATCCAGAAGATAGGCTTTCTTTTTGTTCAGCGGATCGACAAACCCCGGTGATCGGCCGACGTACACTTTTTCAGTAGCTTGCCATACAGAAAAGCGGATTTCACATCTAATTGATATACTTTAAAACCTTTCCAAGCAGCGAATGCAAGGAAAATGCGGATTGACTTCAATCATGCAACTGGTGCATATACTTCTGTATAGTCAATTCCTTCTTGTTGGTGAAAACCTTTGACAACAAGTCGAGCTTTGTTTCGCACTATCACTCCACGATCATCGCGCTTACACTTGAAGACCCATTTAGTATCTATTGCCTTTTGATTTTCCGGGAGATCAACAAGTTTCCATACCCCCAGCTTTTTGAACTGTAATAATTCTTCTTGCATTGCAAGCACCCAATTCTCATCTCCTAAAGCTTCAAAAACATTCTTCGGCTCAATCTGAGATATGAAACACTGATAAGTACAATAATCTTGAACTGGAGCTATCTTTGTGTAGAAACAACTCAATGCTTTGTTAATCTGGCTTCTTGTTCTTACTCCAACTTGTAATTCACCAATTATAGTGTCAGATGGATGGTTAGAATAAGATCTCGGCATCACTTCAGCAGAAACATCAACTGAACTCTCCAGATTGTTAACATTTAGATCAACCGTCAATTCAACAGCAGGAATACTAGAAGACGCTTCATTTCTTGTACTCGGGCTAGCAGATTGATTTAACATGCTAGTGATCTGCTCAGATTCCTCATCAGAACTTGATTCTCCATCTTGATCAAAAGTCAGAGCCTCATCAGAATCAGAATCATGCACTTGAGAAAGATTGGGTTCTGAATTAGTATTCATTGGTTCTGTGACAGGTGTAACTGGCTCAGCTTGAACATTACTTTGACCTTCACCAGGAGAAGATGTACCAACAGATGGTTGATTAACCACTATTGGTCTTGTAATTTTCTCTTGCTTAGCAGACTGATGCAAATAATACAAAGCAACAATTTCTTCGTCAGTCGGCTCTTCTAGAAGATCGAAAGATTTCCATAAATCGTCATAACTGAACAACCAAGCATCACCTGCCTTTTGTGTTGGCATTGTATACCTTCGGCAGTCGACATGCTGAACAAGAACCACTTGCTTCATGATAGGAAGATAGACTCGTCTATGTGGACTTTTGTAGGCAACAAAGAAACCTTTAATGACTTTGCACCAAATTTTCCATCAGGATCAATAACTGTGCAGGGAGATCCAAAAGGTTCCAGATACTCCAAATTAGGTTTTCTTTGGTTAAGAAGTTTAAAACATGTCTTCTTGGTAGGTTTAACAGTTAAGACCCTGTTCAACGTATAACATGCTGAAGCAACTGCTTCACTCCAGAAACTCACGGGCAATTTATGTTAGTACATAATATCTTTGTCATAGCCTTGGATCAAGTCTGTTTAGTTTGGACTAGATTATGTCAAGTTTAAAGGTTATTTAGTAAATAGATAACAAGTTCGCCCGGATTCATGATGTAAGAACAAGTTCGGCCGAACTTGTTCAAGACAAGTTCGCCCGAACTTGTTTTCCTCCCAGCGAACTTGTTATACTATAAATGGTGACTTGGGTTTTTTCATTTGTAACTTCTGCAACTTTGTCACTTGTACGGCGAAGCTCTGCCCGATCTAGATTTGACATGTAAATGAACTTTATTATCAATAAACAACAATTAAAAAGTAAATCTTTGCATAATCGATTAACACGTCATATAGTTTCCGCCTATACGAACATTGATACAAATTTAGGTTCCTATGCTAAACATGGAGCGATCTAACAAGTGGTATCAGAGCCTGGATACCTGAATTGGTGAAATTATTGCAAGATCTACTCTTATTCTACTCCTTTCTACCATTTTTCTTCATTATTTCAAGAAAAACAATGAATTCACAGATAAAAGTTGATAATTTTTGAATATGTCATGTAAAATGCACTTATAACAAACCCCTGAGAGTTTCATGATCAAATTCAAACGAATTAGTGTCAAAAAGTTCAAAAAACCATGATTTGCACAACTTGTTTTGATCGAACTTAACATCAAGTTCGCCCAGAATTGATTAAAATTCATATTTTAATCAAGTTCGCCCGAACTTGATTGATTTTCAAAGGTTTTTCTGATAAATCCGCTCAACTTAGTAGAAGTTTCTTCAGTTTTTATCAAGTTCACCCGAATTTGGTTAAAGTTTGTTGAAATTCTATTATAAGTTCGCCCGAACTTGAGATTTCACTTGAAAATCTAAATAAGTTCGCCCGAACTTCATCCGGATGAAATTTTCAAAATTGTCAATACAAGTTCGCTCGAACTTGTGTAAAACAAAACCTGATTTTCCCAAACTACAAGTTCGCCCGAGCTTGTCAGTGTACTGATTATTTTTCAAAGTTTGTGAACGTGTGTTTTCAGTATAATTGTCATTTTTTCAAGATGGAAGATCTTCACAATGCATTCATGACTGCTACAACATCAAATGCTCAAATGGTTAATCAAGTGAACATTGATAACGAAATGGGCACATTTGTGAAACCGCCAAAACTCATGTGTATAGATGAGTACGAGGTTGGAAAGAAAAGTTCTCTAACTGGGTCCAAGCTACATATTTCCACAGTTGGGTTGCAGTTCAGACTGGCTACATATGGCCCAGAGATGACAATGAGAATGTTATCGACATCAGCAAGTTCTCTACTATACAAAAGGATGCCTATGTTGCCGAAAAGAGAATGATAGGTTTGATCCAACAATTGGTGAAAGAAGATATATTGGTGCTGCTATAGGAATATACTTCACAGGAATTATGGAAATTCTTGAAGAACAAGTACCAGGGAAGTGCAGAAATGGTCAAAAGCAAGAAAGCACTAATCATGAAGGAATTCGACATATTCACGATGATAAAAGGCGAAACAATGAAACAGATGATTGAAAGGTTTTGTCATCTAAAAATGATAATGAGAAGACACGGGCTTGAGAAAAAGGAAGAATAATACATTGATAAATTGGCTGACGCATTGTCTAACGGTGAATGGACGACTTATTACATGGTGCTCAAAGAAAGTGCTAGCTGGGAGTTCTTCAAACTATCCACTTTCATTGATAAGCTGGAGGGCACGAGATGGAGTTATTAAAGATAGCCAAATCAAAGAATTCAAATGTCACTCAAGATGTAGGGCTCTACTACAAAACATGAGCTCAAGAAAATATCACTAGCCTGAAGATCCAAACCGCTTTTAGCACGAATCTGAATTCCTCGAATCATTCGCCACAAAGTCAAGCTCAATCATATCCAAAATATGATCAGAGTTCATCATTTTCAATCATAGGATCAAATTCTTCGTATCAGAATCAGAACAATCAATCAAATTCTGATCCAAATGTGTTTAAATGCAACATTGCTGTCAATTTAAGCAACGTCATTTCTGAACAAGTTGCCAAACAACATATGGCACTACTTGCCACAGTGTTGGAATCGTATGAAAGTCTGGTGGCTGGGAAGATAGGTAATCCTGAGATGACTGTCGAAGACTATGATCAAGTAGATGAAGAAGAGCTTGAACTAATGGACATTAAGTGGTCTTTAGCTTCAATCATTCGGAGGGTTACTAAGTTTGTTGCTCTAACCGGCAGAGATATCGGGAATTCAAGCAACAAATTGGGATTCGACAAAAGGAAGGTTGCTTGCTTCAGATGCCGACAAAAAGGGCAGAATGCAAAAATCCAGAAGCAACTGGCAATCAAAGTCCATTTGGAGGTGGCAGTGAATATTACAAGAAGTCACTAAAATACAAGCCTTTCCCAAAGAAGACTCAAGTCGAAATCCAAGAAAAACAATCCAACACCACAGAGAAGGCAATGGTTGCTTCAAATGAAGATGCTGGTTTTAACTGGAACTCATATATTGGCAAAAAACCGGAGTTGCTCTAATGGCTAAGATAATGGACACATCTGCTGAAGATGCAGCTATGGAGAATGTAATGCTAGAAGAATATATGTATCAAGCTGAGGAAGAGGAAATCTACCACCACACAAAGGTGCAGAGTATCATTTCTCATAATGTGACTACTAGTTTTGCAGGTTGTTTTGGCGATACAACATCTTCGGAGCATGTTGCTGAGGAAAAACTGTGGTTGAGGAAGTTATCAATGTAACCAAAGAAATGAATTAAGAAAACCTCACAGAGATCGCCAATAAAGCTATGATGGCAAATCTGACGAAGGTAGGTCCAGAGGTAAAGGTCGTAGAAAAGGAGGTGGTTAAAGTACAAGTCGTCGAGGTTGAGAAACCATGTACGAAATGTGTTGAACTGCGTGTTCAATGTGCTAAAAAGTCACAATCATAAGCGAACTCAATGTGCATAATAACAATTTTAAATACGATTATCGCACAATGAAAGTGGCTTATGACAAAATGAAAGATGATTATAGAAGTTTAGATAATAATAACATTGAACAACACGACGCTGTCAGAATGTTAAAAGCTACTTTAATGGAAAAACAAAAAGCTATTAACGTTTACATAAACACCATTGCTGAAGTAAAACAAGAGCTCGAAGACATGAAAATCGAAACCGAAAGGGTTCGACAGCTTCTAAAAAGCTATACCACAAATGCCTACGTCATTGATCACATTCTTCCAACTATTCAATCGGAAGAAAATGTTCAGAAATCAAAGGTAAGAAACATGGAGACTATTGCAATGTTCCACCACCCCTATGCGAAAAATATTGTCGCAAAAAGGCTGAGGGGGTGGAAAAGGCACTCAACATTTAACTTTTAAGTAAAAAGAAAAATGAGTTGCCTGAGAACATTGTTATAACCTACACGAGTGATGATGGGGAAGCAGTGGTTAAGAATGTAGTTGAAAATGTTTTGAATGATTCTGATGATGGCAGTTTTAAAAGCGCCAACTCGAGTTCGAACAATTCTGATTAACAATCTGAAGATGACGATACATCATCGGAGAATAGCCTAAGTGATGATCCTAACGTTGTCATGTACAAAGTTAAGGATTCTGATAGAATATACTTCGACGATAGCTTTCCGATTCGGAATGTGAAGGAAGATCAGCGTGATAAATTCTTCAAACTCGTTGAAGTATCATCAGAAGATTTGGAAATCAATGAAATTGAAGTTTTATTCTAAACTTGTACGAAGAAACTACCGAAGGAATGGTGGTGACTTTTCGGAACATAGGAGAGTGGGGTTGGGTTTAGATGTGGAAGAAGAACCGATTAAGAAAAAGTCACCACTTCGCGAATATAAAGATAAAAGCATGAAATTCATATATAGGACGAGCACGGTTCAAGAGGAAAGTTTGATTGGAAAGCAATCAAACGATGAGTTCAAAAAGGAAAAAGAACTTCGAGATAAGGCTAAAGCCACAAGTGGTGTAAAACCCACTAGTGGACATTCTCATGATGATCGGACTTGCTTCAAATGCAATGAAGTTTGTCACATTTCACACAAGTGTCCGAAATCTAAGCCGATCTATCTTCGAAAAAAGACAAGCTCAGATGTTGAAAAGCCTAAACAACCAGAGTTTGTAAAACCAGTCACAATTCTAAAAAGAAATGATTCTAAACTTGAAGTTAAACCTAAAACTAAACTTGAAAACTCAACTTTCAAGAAAGGTGAAACTTCCAAGACAAATGAATCAAGGTTTTACATAAAAAAGGCAAACGTAAAATCACAATCTTGGATTGCTAAAAAGAAATCATCAGCATCTGCAGTTATCAAGTCTGAGCTAGTTAAGACTATTACAACAAAGTGTCTAAATCTGAGGATAAAAGTGAAACTGTTAAACCTTCAAAAGATAAAAAGAAAGTTCAATTTGAAAATTGTAACAACAGTGACATCTCAGATGGTAATTTTGAGGATGATTATGAAGCTTTTTATCCCAAACCCAAGAAAGCTTGGGTCGCGCTTTTAAACTGAATATTAATATGTGAAGGGGCTCTAGAGACCCGTTTTATCAAAGTGGATTCTTGATAGCAGAGCGTCAAGGCACATGACAAGGATGAAAGTCTTCTCTTTGACATCAAGGCTATAAACGGTGGATATGCTGGCTTTGTCGGTAATCTAGGAGGAAGGATCGTCGCTGAAGGAAAACTTTCCAATGGCATAGTATCGTTTGATCGTGTGAATTACATTGCTGAGCTAGAGAACAATCTTCTAAGCATCTCGCAGATTTGTGATAAACAATTTACGGTTTATTTCAAGGATAAAGAGTGCATCATTCTAAAGTTGGGTTTCAAAATTCCTGATGATTGGATTCTGATGCGCACCCCACATGAAAATGATTTATACGTGTTCGATATGAGTGTCGCTACAACATCATTGAAACCGGCTCAATGTTTTGTTACAAAAGCCACGGAGAAAGATTCTATTCTATGGCATAGAAAAATGGGGCACGTTCATCTAAGAAAAATGAATTTTCTGGTTCATTGTTGGTGTATATGTCTGTTGCCTACGTCATTTGTATTAAGTCTGAGCAATAGGGCTTAATCTGTTAGAAATTAGCGTATTTAAGTGAGATAGAGGGCAAATTCGCTGGTCTTGATGGTGTTAATGTCAAGTTCGGCCAAACTTGACTAGGTCAAGTTCGCCCGAACTTCACTCCTCCACCAGCGGACTTGTAAACCTATATAAAGGTGCCTTGGGATTTCATTTGTAAACTTCAGTGATTTTGGTACAGAGACGGCGAAGGTCTGTCCAAGTGTTTCCAGGATCTGTAACGTTACACATTAATGAAACAGTGATTAATCAGTGAATAACTTGTCTACAATGTCGCCTATGCAAACGGATTCCGCACGTTTACCTTAGGTTTGCCAAATTAGGACCCAAATGATCCATACAACGGACCTACAATTGGTATCAGAGCAGGATTGGCCTAATTTGAAGACATTGGACATAGAACATCTCATCTTCTACTTATTTCTTTCATTTTTAACTTTTCTTGGACAATTCACAGACAAAATGGACTGATTTTCAAGTATAATACGTAAAATCGATAATAGATAAACCCTTGAAAAGATCAGAGCTTAAAACAAACGAATTCATGTAAAAAATTGCAAAAAACCATGTCGAATAACTCATGTTCGCTCGAACTTAACATCAAGTTCGCTCGAACTTGACTGAAAAATTCACAAATTTCATCAAGTTCGCCCGAACTTGATTGATTTTTCAAGATTTTTGATAAGTTCGCTCGAACTTGAATATTTTTCATTAAGATTTCATCAAGTTCGCCCAAACTTGATTAAATTTTGTTGAAAATCTATTACAAGTTCGCCCGAACTTGTAAAGTCTCTTGAATATCTTACAAGTTCGCCCGAACTTATAAGTTCTCTTGAAAAATCTCACAATTTCGTTCGAACTTGTCAAGCAATATACAAGTTCGCCCGAACTTGTTAAATCTGATTGTTTGTTAGCACAAGTTCGCCCGAACTTGTCTCACAAGCTATTACAAGTTCGCCCGAAAATCCCGAAAAACGTCTCGGACATTATATATCATTAGATTCGTATCGACGAGACGAGTTTAAAGCTCTAATCTGGTAAAAACAGTTTTAAGAAAAATTTTAAACGTTTTTTAGCAAACCGGTACGTTAATATTGTCGGTTAAAAAGTCAAATTTCTACTAAAATTGTCTGTTTGCTAATCACTTTTCAAGTGTTTTGAACGACATATTAGTTTGGAAAACGAAAGAGGTCTGTGAAGCCGCCAATGTTGATGATATTAGAAGAATATGAAGCCTGGAAAGAAAAGTTTATAAACTGGGTACAAGCTATGCATTTCCGCAGTTGGGTCGCGATTGAGACAGGTTATGTCGTTCCTAGAGATGAGAATCAGAAAATTCTAGAGAAGTTCAAATATTCTACTCAACAGGAAGTTGATTATTTTGCTGAAAAGAAAATGATTAATCTTATCCAGCAATCGGTTAAGGAAGACATTCTGATACTTTTACTAGAATACAAGACTGCGAAAGAATTATGGACATCTCTGAAGAATAAGTTTCAAGAGAGTGTAGTAGTTAAGAACTGTGAAGCTCTAGTTTCAAGTATATCCACAAATGAGTCTTCAAGTTCTAAACCAGTCAGCCCGGTCTATGATGTAGACAATTATCAGGCAGATAATGCCAAACTCTTGAATGAGATTAAGAGTTTGACATTAGTAAATAAAAAATTAAAAGAAAATGAAAAGAATTTTGAAAACAAAATAAAAATTTTAGAAAATGAAAAATTACAAATGGTAGTAGATTTTCAAAATGAAATAAAAATGTTTAAAAATGGAAAAATTGTTTTTGAAAAATTAAATATAGAAAATTAAAAAAGCAATAAATTCTCATATTGAGAAAATTGCTCAACTTGAAAAAGAAGTTGAGACTGTTAAAAATAAAGCTGTTAATTCAGAAAAATTATTGAAAGGTTTTGTGACCTCCTCATTAAAGTTAGATCATATATGTTGAAAACCGATCAATAATAATAAAAAGGAAATTCAAATAAGTAACATTTTACAAATTATGACGATGTCATAATTGAAGATTGTGACGATAATACCAATGATGAAAGAGCTAAAAATGATAAACATGAAATATTTTTAAAACTAAAAGAAAATTTTCAAGAAACTGTTCTATAATCTACTGAAAAAGATGAATACTCAACGCAAAAACCTTCTAAGCAGAATGAAGAACAAAAACCAAGTTTAAAAGTTTTCAAAACAAAAATAAAAGCTCATCGGAACAATCATCCAATCATTATAAGAATTCAAACAAATTTGAAAAACAAAACTCACAAAAATTTGAAAATTAGTGGTGCAGGTCGGACCACAGTGCTTCAACGTCAAATCAAAGGAACAGGAGAAGCAGGAAAGATGGCTACCACACATCAAATCAATGTTATGATTTGAGTGTATGGTTTGATAGAAAAGATCGATATGAGAACAGGAAGTGTCATAAATGTGGGGTAACTGGACACATTATTAGTAAATGTTTAAAAATTAAACCTAATCCTGCACATATTGATAACAAAAAATCCGGAATACCAACTCAGGTTTTGAAACAATGTAAAGAAACTACAAACAAGGTGAAACCAGTTATTACTAAGTTTTCAAATTTTGAAACTGGTGAATCCTCGAATAGTAATGAACAAAAAGTTTCTACATTGTATTTCAAGAAAACTTTAAAGAAAAATAAAACATGGTTGGTAAAAGGAAAGAAAGTGTTACAATCAGTGAAAATTGAAAGATTAGAGGACTTTCCAAAACTTGAGAAAGTTCCAAATAAACATGATTGTGAAAAGAAAGTCAAAGTTAAGGTTGAAGAAATAACACCTAGACTACAAAAGCTTGGGTGTCACTATTCAACTAATTGTTTGAATTTTTGTGCAAGAGCTTCCAAGGAGAAAGTAAAATACTAAGAATGGAGTTTCGTAGCACACATTGAAGACGAAGGGCAGGGTTAACAAGTTTTACGTAAAGGCCATTTTTACAAAATTTGAAATTCAAATAACGTTTACTTTACAATTTTTGAAAAAATTTTGGAGAAAATTTTTCGAAAACATGTTTTAATAACGTTTACTTGAAAATTTTTACAAATATTTTGAAGAAAAATTTGAAAAAATTCACAGAACTCTCACTGTTGAACAAACAAAACTCGTGGATTTAAATTGTCATAAACACAAAAGTGTCATAGTTTTTGTCATATGAGGGGGAGAGTGCTTTAAATGAAAAAATGTGAAGCAGTAATGGATGGAGAATTGAAGTGATTCTCATTGGTTGGTCAATGTTTTTCTATAAATAAAAATTCCAAAAATATGTTTTTGAATTTTAGGGGGAGAAAAATTTTCAGAAAATCCGAAAATACAAAAACAACAAACTTGAAAAAGACAAAAAGAGTTTTGTGGATAAAAGGAAATGATAGTACATCAGTGGATTATCACAGTATGCTAAGGATTTTGTAAAGTTTAAAAGTGATAAACAAGTCTTACTGTGGATGTGTCGATAGGCTTTACACATTTAGTAAATTGTTTCTGAGATATAAACTAAATTTTACAACTGCTTAACTTGTGGATTAACATCTCTCGGATATATGGACTTAGTACTCCAAAATTTCGTTTGAGAGATTGCCTGATTCTGAGATACGAGGTCTTTATACATAGTTGATATCTGGGGTATTATACAAGTTCTTCTGATTTTACGAAAGCAATAGCCTAGAACTTCTATAATGCTTTTACAAAAATCCACTAAAACTAATTCAATGAAAATATCGAAAGATACTACAATTGCAGTACAAAAAGATTCCATTTTGGAACACTAACTTATAAGTCGAGCCTTCATCTCTCTTGTCGTACGATGGTACTAACCTGAGCTGTCAAGATCTCACACAACCCAGATACAGATATCAACTACGCTATACTCACCTGTAAGATGAAATCTAGGGAATCTTGATACAAGAGTATATTAAGAGGTGGGAACCATAGTTAAGTCAAGTTTTCTTAATTCTACATAACGTATCTTGGAACAATTAGGAGATGTGTTGAAGTTTAAATGGACAAACATATCGACAATCTAGGTTAATTTGTTTAAAACTTAGTGTCATGAAAAAGGTCAATGGTACTCATGATATGTCTCAAAAACTGATATGATCCTTTACCACAAACTCAACAAAAATATGGTTGTAAATATGTCTGTAAATTATTAGTGTTTGATATTCATTTCATAAAAATAAAAAGATTATATTATCTTTTAGTTTCGACCACTGATGATGAAAAGCTGATTTTCAAAGTCTAGAGTTGCTAAACAAAATTTAAAACCTTTTGAAAATTGATTTGAAAAGTTTAAAAGTTCATTAAGTTGAAACTTACATTTGAATAAATGTGTCAGTTTTGTGTCAAAATGTTTGATCAAGATTCATTAAGTTGAACTTGATACAAAACAGATATTCAAGGTCATTAATTGGACTTGAATAACTGAGAGGGTTTAAAAACTGATAGAAGATTAAAATTTGAAATGTTTATGGTTAGAAATTTCAAAGTTTGAATCTGAAATGTTTATTTGAATGTTTGAGAAACTTTGAAACAGGAAGTAGATTTTAAGGAGGAGCTGGATAAAATACGTTGATTGAAGATACCAGAAAGCTCAAAGCAAGGGGGAGCATGGTAATTAAAGTTTTATCAAGACAAGCTTAGTAAAAGAGATAAGGATTGTAGATGCTATGAAGATCATGGATGTTAAAAGTTATTCAAGAAATAAAGATCAAGAAATGTTAAAGACTCAGGAACTTAATAGTAGAATGATGACTACGGCAACATCCAAGGGGGAGTCTGTTGGTGCATATGTTGTTGCCTACGTCATTATGTATCGAATCTGAGCGATAAGGGCTTAATCTGTTAGAAACTAGGGTATTTAAGTGAGATAGAGGGCAAGTTCGCTGGTCATGATGGTGTTGATGTCAAGTTCGGCCAAACTTGACTAGGTCAAGTTCGCCCGAACTTCACTCATCCACCAGCGGTTGCAAACCTATATAAAGGTGCCTTGGGATTTCATTTGTAAACTTCAGTGATTTTGGCACAGAGACGGCGAAGCTCTGTCCAAGTGTTTTCGGGATCAGTAACGTTACACATTAATGAAACAGTGATTAATCACTGAATAACTTGTCTACAATGTCGCCTATGCAAACGGATTCCCACATTTACCTTAGGTTAGCCAAATTAGGACCCGAACGATCCGTACAACGGACCTACATTCATAACCATTTAGTCGAGGGTAAATCTCGAGTTCCAATGAGATCACTCTTGAATGTAAAAAAGGGAAGCAGAAGAAGAAAATACATCCTAAGAAGATTCTGAATTCTATAAAGTTTCCACTCTACATATGGATCTTTTCGGTTCGGTAAGATGTTCGAAGTATTTCAGGAGATCTATACTGTTTGGTTGTCACAGATGATTATTTCCGATATTCATGGGTTTTCTTTCAAGAGTCAAAGGATGAAACATTCGATAATCTGGTTATTCTCTTCAAGAAGCTCGAAAATCTATATTATCTGCCTATCAGATGTATTCGAAGTGATAACAGCACGGAATTCAAGAACAACAAGATGAAAGAGTTTTGCAACACCAAAGGAATTCTGCATGAATTCAGCGCACCTTACACTCCACAACAAAATGGCGTAGCTGAGAGGAAGAATAGAACTCTAATCAAAACAGTAAGAACAATGCTTGCAGACTCGAAACTTCCTGTTAGCTTCTGGAGTGAGGCGGTTGCAGTGGCTTGCTACATATTAAACAGGGTCTTAACTGTCAAACCGACTTAAAAGACATGTTTTGAAATGATCAACCGAAGGAAACCAAATTTGAAATATCTAGAATCGTTTGGTGCACCGTGTACAGTGATTGATCAAGATGGAAAGTTCGGTGCTAAAACGATTGAAGGCTTCTTTGTTGGTTACTCTAGTCCACTAAGGAGAGTTTATGTTCTTACTTTGAGAAGGGTGATCGAAGCACAACACGTTGATTGCTTTCGGTACACAATTCCTATTCAAAGAAAAGGCGACGCGTGGTTGTTCAATTATCAAGATTTGTGGAAGTGATTCGACCTGCCTGAAGAACCGTCTGATGAAGAACTTGCAGCTCTTTATTATCTTCAACAATCGGCAAACCAAGAACAGATTATAAGGCCAATTCTGGTTAATCAACCCACCGTTGGTACATCATCTTCTGGTGCAGGTGCGAGTAATAGTGGTGTTCCAGTTGAACAAGTTTCTAAAGCAGAAATAGAACCTACTACAACTACAGAAAATGTTTCCACTGAACCAGGAAATGCAACTACAGAGCCCAATATTTCTCAGATTCAAAATTCCAACTCTGATGAAGCTCTGAGTTTCGATGATGATGGAGAATCCTATTCCGATGAAGAATCCGAGCATATATCTAACATGTTGAATCAATCTGCTGGCCCGAGCAATCAAAATGAAGCTACATCTAGTGCTCCTGAAGTTGATTTGAATGTTGATCTGAATGTCTCAAATCAGAACAGTACGGTTGATGTTCCTAGCGAAGAGATGCCGCGATCTTATTCTTATCATCCTTCAACAAACATTATTGGAGTGTTACAAACTGGTGTGCGAACAAGAAGTCAACTCAACAAAGCACTAAGTTGTTTCTATAACCGAGTGGCTCCGACTCAAGACTACTGTTATTATTCATGTTTCATATCTCAAATAGAGCCGAAGACTGTGAATGAAGCTCTGGGTGATGAGAACTAGGTGATAGCGATGCAGGAAGAATTGTTACAGTTCGAGAAACTGGGAGTTTGGAGGCTTGTAGACTTACCACCTAAGAAGAAAGCGATAGACACAAAGTGGGTCTTCAAGTGTAAAAGGGATGATCGAGGTGTGATTGTTAGAAACAAAGCTCGGTTGGTTGTCAAAGGTTTCCACCAGCAGGAAGGAATTGACAATACGGAAGTCCATGCACCGGTTGCACGTTTAGAGTCAATCCGCATTTTCCTTGCATTCGCAGCTTACAAAGGTTTTAAGGTGTATCAGTTAGATGTGAAATCTGCATTTCTCTATGGTAAGCTACGCGAAAAAGTTTACATCAGCCAACCACCGGGGTTCGTCGGTCCGCTGAACAACAACAAAGCTTATCTCCTAGACAAAGCCTTATACGGATTACACCAAGCCCCGAGAGCTAGGTACGAGACGTTATCACAATATCTCGTTGGAAACGAATTTACTAGAGGCACAGTTGACAGTACATTCTTCACCAAAGAAGTCGGAAACCATCTAATCATTGTACAAATCTATGTGGACGATATCATCTTTGGTTCAACGGATGACAGTCATTGCAAAGAGTTCGAAAAGATCATGAAGAAGAAATTCGAGATGTCTTCTATGGGCGAAATGAAATTCTTCCTAGGGTTACAAGTTGATCAGTTACCAGACGGCATATTCATTCATTGTAGGACCGATCCTCAATGCATAGGAACCTAACTTTGATATCTAACGTTCACAATAGCGGAAATATTACGACGTGTTTACCAATAGACAAGAATTAATCAGTTAAACGTCAATTTTATTGATGTAACAGTCAAGAATCCAAATTGACAGAGCTTCGCCTCTAAGATGCCAAAGTTACAAATGAGAGAGGCTAGCTAGCTATTTATAGATGTCTAAGTTCGCTTGAGGGATAGCTAAGTTCGCCCGAACTTGCCTTAGCAAGTTCGGCCGAACTTGACTTAACATGTCACTATGGGCGAACTTGACTACTATATACATAAATACGTTGTTTTGCTAGCCTTTCAAATCTATTCTATACAGACGATATAAGACTAAGACATAGACATTATGCACCAACAGACCCCCCTTGGATATCGTCTTCGTCTTGTATCATTCTTCAAAACTCTGTCTTCATAAAAACATTAACGCACACGACCGAAGAAGTTCTTGTAAGGCTTCTTTCGTCGTTCATGTTTTGGATCCGGCGTCTGATCTGTAGGAGGAACTTTGTTCATATACTGAAATCTTCTAATACTTGCCTTTCTAGTTTTCTCATGAATAGCTTCAAGATGCTTCTCCTCTTTCAGAAATTCAACCCTTTCTAGATCTCTCTCTGCCACATCTTCCCTGAATTTACTTCTCTTGCATAGCAAACATTCACAACTTTCTGATACTGCATAGCTTGTACCTTTTCTCGTTCTTCGAATACTATCTTGCTGTAGAAAAGGCATTTGATATCTTCTCTCGAGCAGTTCAGCAACCACATAGGATCTAAAATCCTGATTGTTCTCCATAAACCCCTCATGCCCTGAAACCCAAGTATCTCAACTCTTTCTTTTGTGATATCCAAGTGTTCTTCAAACTTTAACATGATAACAGCTTCACAAGTAGATGGATCTATCTACCACCAGTTGAACACTGGATAGTATTTTTGCTCAATCGGCATCAATGGCATGCTCTTCATTGCTCTCGGTCGCTTCATTATCAAGTTATGTATTTCTCCCCTGTGTTCTTGTTTGTTTTGATTCGACGACCAGGAATGAATTGTTTCCAATACCTGAATCCTTTCACAGCTTCAAACTTTATCAATTTCCATAACAGCTGATCAACCACCTTCATCTGGTATGTAACATTCACAGTTTGAACCAGCTCCTCAACATCCCAATATAATAAAGTCTTGAAATCAGTAAGATACTTGAAGTATTGCATTCCAAATTCCCTTTTGATTGCATATACATTCAACTCCTTAAACAAACCCCAACTAAGAATATCCCCCAATGACACATCTTTGTCTCTGTAAAGAATGCTAGAGGACGTCGAAACTTACATTCACGCGGCATTTCTTTAAACCAGGACTTCTTGGCTTGAGCAATTTCTTCTTTCGTCATAGGCTTTGGAACTTTACGTTCACGAACTGATTCTTCAATCCTTTCTTTCAATATATCATCGTCTAGTTGATTGTACATCTCCTCAAAAGTAGGAAAACTATCAGTATTAGGACCGACGTACTTTGCAGTTTGATCTGTTTCATCATCAGAAGACCAATCTTCAACAATCACTCTATTGTATTCATCTGCTTCAAATCTTCTAACATACTGATAATCATTTGGCTCAAATGGATTAACATTCAATACGTCCTCTTCAAAATCAAACTCTAGATTTTCAGCATCAACTTCAATTAACTTTGCCAGATCTTCCTTAGTATAGTTATGCACGTACTCGCCTTCCTCTACATTATGTTCAAGCATCAACATTAAAGGCTTTGTGGGTACTGCAGCAGTAGGCATCACAAATCTTTCAACATTCGACATATCAATCTCATCAGATGGCCCTGTCTGCCCTGACTCCCCCTCAATCTTATCATCCATCCTATTCGATTCATTATCCATTAACGAAGAAAAATCAAAGTCTTCTGAAATTTTTGCATCAGTAACTTTAAGACCAATACCACCCTGATCATCATCATCGTCATCATCAGCAACATTCCAATCTTCATACTCAGAATCATCTTTCTCTTCATCATCATCTTTATCCTCTTTTCAGCTTCTTCATTGTCTTTATTTTCAGAAGCAGTTACTAGATCAGAAGGTTTGACAGATTCATCAACCTTTGGAATAATAGACTTAGAAGCTTTAGAAATATCATCAACATACTTCTCTGCAATTTCAGAAGAAGTAGATGCTTCACCTTCAACCCCTTTACCTTTGCCACTCGTTGCTAATTCTTTCTCAGATCTTTCCTTAGCTTCTTGACTATCCAGACGATCATATTCATCAATGAAATCGATATTCAGAGCACTAGACAAAACTTTTTGCGTCCTTGTGAATCTTTGATCATTTAGGGCTTGGATTGACTTTAAATAAGCAATCTCTGTTTGCAATTTCTCATTTGCATCTTGCAAACTCTCAATTAGTGCCTTAAAGTATTCTCGTTCATTCTCCAAAACTTTAACTTTGTCATCCAACATTTCTTTCTCAACAAAGCTTTGATTCATCTTATTAATCAGCTCAGCTTTTTCCTCTTCATTCTTGGCCACTTTTTCTTCAAAGATTTTGACACGTTTTTCAAAAAGATCAACGTTAGTTTCTGGAAAGAAATCATTCAGATCATGTAAACTTATAGGCTCATTATGCATATCACCAAACAAATTAGGTCCTGGAGTCTTTGGTGTTGACTTTGGAGTAGCAGCCTTTGGTATAGACTTCTTTGGAGTAGTGCTTTCAAAATGTGAAGTTGTTGGAGCAGTAGGAGACTGAATAATAGGTACTTCCAATAAACCAGACACAAGATGTTCTTGTGTTGCTCCTGGCCTTTCAGCTTCTGATGAAATGATCACAGGAGGTTCTTGTGTGACTCCTGGACGTTCAGCTTCACCTGTAACAACATGAGGTTCTTGTGTAGGAGGTTCTTGTGTAACTCATTTCTCCTGTGCACCAGAAGGTTCTTGTGTAACTTCTGCGCTTTTCAGCTTACTCTTATATCGTTTACTAACTGGCTTTTGAGCTTTCTTTTTCATCTTGCCCTTTGTCTGTGGAGAACCTATAGTCTTCTTTGAAATTTCTGTTGCTGAAGACTTTGTACGCTTAGCCTTTTTCTTCGGCCTTTCTTCATCAGACTCATTCTCTTGATTTGGATCAAAATCAGCATCCATTTCTTTCTCCTTTTCAGCTCTAATTTCAGCCTCTGATTTTTCTGGTTCTTTCACAGGAGTTTCATCTGAATCATCATCATTTTCAGATGTAGCAGAGATAACATCATCTTGTGTTGTCTTTTCAATCTCTTGACTTTCAACAACTATCGCAGCACTCGAACCAGCTTCGACTTGAACATTCTCTGGCTCATCTTCATCAACAAGTATTGTATCAACTTTCTTTGCTGCTCGTTTCATCTTAGGCTTATCAACTTCAGCCTTTAGGAACCAATCGCTTCGAGCTTTCGGCTTGAAACCTTTGAACCACTCTTTCTCTGCGTTCAGCTCTTTCTCGTCACCACCACCGTCTTTCCTCCATTATTGTCTGACGGTGCAATATAGTTTGAATCTTTGGTAGCCCCAAATACTGGTTTAGCAACCGGTGCTATTGCTTGCTTTTGAAACTTTATCAACTTCTTGACAATAGTTTCATCAAGGTGACTGAGATATAAAACATCAATCGGATCTCGTGCAATGTTTGTGAACTTCTCATCGATTAGCATTTAAACAAACCTTGGATATAAGCATAACCTTGAATCATCCATATTTCTCGACATATGTGTAAACACAAGCTTTGAATAGTTGAACGACTTCTTCAAAATTAACAATGTTGCCATACAGGCCAAGTAATCTTGAACATCGTCAAGGCCTGCCTTGCGGTGACTAAAAGTATGAATGACCGCATGCATCAGAAGCTTGTAGGGGTTAGGAATTTCCCCTTTCTTCAGTGTCGGCTTATTCACACTTCCTTAGTAACCCATTCGATAAAAACAGCCTCTAACCATCTTCTCGTCCAAGAAAATCGGATTGTCTTTATCATCGTTAAACTGTAAGATCCGTCGTATATCATCTTCTATAACAGTGATTGGTTTGACTTCATTCCCGACTTGCACTGATGAGATAATAGTCTTTTTGTTTCACTTAGACTTGCATTCTTCCAAAAATGATACGTCTGAGATCGGTAAGACACAATGCACTCCGTAATAGCTTCATGAATAGGACAGTCCTTTAGAAACTTCAAGATATTCTCGTACTCTTTCAATGATGGACATATCGTCTTGTCGAGCGTAATGCACGTGTTGTGGAATTTCGAAAAATCCATAGCAATTACACACGCTGGAACTTGAGCTTGAAAAACGACGCAAAACAATTAGCACGCATTACGAGAAAAAGTTACAAAAATTTTAACATTTCATCAAGTTTGGGCGAACTTGATGTGTTATAACATTCTGATTTTGTCAAGTTCGCCCGAACATGCCTTTCACAACATGTTCATCCTTCAAGTATAAGTTCGGGCGAACTTATATAATATTTTCGTCATTCAGAATTCCTAAGTTCGGTCGAACTTGTAATCTCAAACATATTCAGAATTAACACATAAGTTCGGTCGAACTTAAGTTTAACAAGTTTATTCATGGTTTATTTAACAAGTCCGGTCGAACTTGTCATCTTCGCCAAACACACACTTGCACAGTCTAAACATGATCGTTTTAATCAAATTCAACACGTTTTTATGGACGATTTATGTGTTTAACAAGATTTTTAAGTTCAATTCTTTCATTAAACTCCTAGATCTATCAATTTTAATCTTCCAGATCTGATATGTTCGATAAGGGTCTAATTTACGGTTCAATGTCCAAAATCTTGCCTCTTCCATTGTAGATGGTGTGCAAATCACCAAGAACCATATAAATTTTTGCAGAATAACGACGCAAATTTGTCAATTTCACTCAAATCGCTCACATGGTTAAGTTCGCTCAGAGGATGGTTGTTGCAAAAAAGAGTTCAGCCGAACTTGCTTAGGTTTTTATACCATAGCAAGTCCGGGCGAACTTGCAAGTCCAGAACAAAAGCCCATTCAAGTTCAGGCGAACTTATGATATAACAACCAGCCATCATCTGCAAGTTCGGTCGAACTTGCTTAATTATTAAACTTGATTCAGTTTAGCAAGTTCGGCCGAACTTGCCAAACACAAATTCAATCATTTTTCAAATTTTGCAATTTAACCCCTGAGCTTTCCAACTTTTACCAGTTATGAAAATCCACTCAGTTGACAAAGTCCAAGCTAATGACCTTGGTTAACCGATTTGTCTGCCGAGTCCAAGTTAATGACCCCGGTTTGACCCTTTACGAACCAACTTTGATATTTTCAAAATCAAAGTTTCAAATTAATGAACTTTTCATCGTTTTGACTTTTCAAATTTTACAGATTAGCTCCCAGCCCGTTGTCAATGAGATTCCCACCAATTCTAGCATCTTACCAGACTTCGAAGACCCGTTCTCCAACATTGGTTTGCTGAAAAACAATGTAGAAACAAAATCTTTTTGTATTTTTGTAAGTTTATGCTAAAACACACTGAAAATCTTTTTGGTTTTAATCTATAAAGCTGATAATACTATGTACAGGACAATGTAAACTTTGTACAAACATATTTACAGACATGTTTTTGTGTATTCGTGTCTAAGGATCATATCAGTTGATTGAGACGTATCACCAGTACCGTTGACCTTTAGATGACTTTAAGTTTTAAATTCGTCTGCCCAGATTGTCGATATGTTTGTCCTCTTAAACTTTACCACGTTTCTCAACTATTTCAAGATATGTTAAGGTAAGATTTAGGAAACTTGACTTATCTGCGGTTCCCACTTCTTGAATATACTCCCGTATCAAGATTCCCTAGATTGCATCTTACAGGGGAATATAGCGTAATTGATATCTGTATCTGGGTAATGCGAGGCCTTGTGAGCTCAGGTTAGTACTACCGTACAGACAAAGAGATGAAGGCTCGTGTTTAAGGTGTGTTCCACTTAAGGAATCTTTTTCGCACTGCAAATGATTAGATCTTTCGATACTTTTCAAGTTTGCATGCAGTTTAGGGTTTATAGCGAAAGTATTATAGAAGTTCTAGGCTATTGATTCAGCAAAATCAAAAGGACTTGTATAATACCCCAGATATCAACTATCTATAAAGACCTCGTATCTCAGAATCAGGCAATATCTCAAACAAAATTTTGGAGTACTAAGTACATATATCCAAGATATGTTAATCCACAAAATTAAGCAGTTGTAAAATTTAGTTTATATCTCAAAAACAGTTTACTGAACGTGTTAAGCCTATCGAAACATCCACTGTAAGACTCATTTATCACTTTTAAACTTTACATTTCTTTAGCAATACTGTGATAGTCCACTGATGTACTATCATTTCCTTTTTGTGACATCGAATTCTTTTTGTCTTTTTCAATGTTTTTGTACATTTTTGAAATTTTTATATGTTTTTGTATTTTCCCAAATATTTCTCCCCCTAAAATCAAAAACATATTTTTGGATTTTAGATTTTAAAAAATACAAAACTAGAAAGATATTTACAAACCATACAAACCAATGTGGATTACGTGAACTCATCGTCCGATCCGTATTCAACCTTAGCTTCCGCACCTGTAAGCAAATTTTTAATACCGTTAAGCCTCATTAGATATTTAAATCTTGTTAAAGGAAATGCTTTGGTATAAAAATCAGCCCTTTGTTCATCGGTGTGGATTTTTTCTTTTCGAACCAATTTCTTTTCGTAACAGTCACCTATGAAATGGTAACAAATTTCAATATGTTTTGTACGTGAGTGATGAACTGGATTTTTGGTTATGTCGATGGCTGCTTTGTTATTACAAATAAAGGCGTGTCAAGAAACTGCAGACTATAATCCCTTATTTGTTGCTAAATCCAGAGGATTTGAGAGCAACAGCTGGAAGCAGAAATGTATTCTGCCTCACAGGTTGAGAGAGAGACCGTGGTCTGTTTCTTGCGCTGCCACGTTACCAAACGCGTTCCAAAGAACTGGCATCCTGCCGTTGTAGATTTCGAGTTCAGTTTGTCCACTCTGAAGTCTGAGTCAGCGTATCCCATTAAGTCGAAATTGTCATTCTTAGGATACCATAAGCCCGTGCTAGGACATCCTTTTAAGTAAAGATTCGCTTAACTATCTGCATGTGTGACACTCGAGGACTAGACTGATATCTCGCACATAAGCAGGTAGGATACATGATGTCTGGGCGAGATGCCGTTAATACATCAGCGATCCTATCATCGATCGATAGAGTGTGTCATAAACTTTCCTGTCTCGTCTACTAAAATCCCATGGTTCAGTGACAGCGGTGTCGAAAGCGGCTTCGAGCTATCCATTTCAAACTTTTTGAGAATGTCATGAACATACTTAGTCTGATGAATGAATATCCCATCTGGAAGCTGATCCACTTGTAAACCTAAGAAGAACATCATTTCGCCCATTGAGGACATATCAAATTTCTTCTTCATGATCTTTTCAAACTCTTTTCACAGACTGTCATCCGTAGAACTGAAAATGATATCATCCACATAGATTTGTACAATTATCAGATGTGATCCAACTTCTTTGGTAAACAAAGTGCTGTCCACTGTGCCTCTTGTAAAACCATTTCCATCGAGATTTGCGATAACGCTCGTACCAAGCTCTCGGGCTTGGTGTAGTTCGTACAAGGCTTTATCCAAAAGATATGCTTTATTCATGTTCAGTGGATCGACGAAACCCTGGTGGTTGGCCGACGTACACTTGGTCATGAAGTTTACTGTAGAGAAATGCAGATTTTACATCCAACTAGTACACCTTAAATCCTTTCCAAGATGCGAACGCTAGGAAAATGCGGATAGACTCTAATCACGCAACTGGTGCGTATACCTCCATGTAATCTATACCTTCTTCCTGGTGGAATCCCTTGACAACCAGCCGAGCGTTGTTTCTAACTACTACACCCCGATCGTCTCTTTTACACTTGAAAACCCACTTTGTATCAATAGCTTTCTGCTTCGGTGGCAAGTCTACAAGCTTCCAAAGACCTAACTTCTCGAACTGTAACAGTTCCTCCTGCATAGCTATCTCCCAATTCTCTTTAGCCAAAGCTTCATTAACGGTATTTGGCTCTATTTGAGATATGAAACATGAGTAGAAGCAGTAGTTCTAGGTTGGAGCAACACGGGTGTAGAAACAACTAAGTGCTTTATTGATTTGGCTTCGAGTTCGAACACCAGTTTGAAGTTGTCCTATAATTTTAATTGAAGGATGGTAAGAATATGATCGCGGCATTTCTTCTGTTGGAACATCAACTGAGCTTTGCTGATTTGAAACAATCAGATCACTGTTCACCTCAACATCAGGAGCACTTGATGAAGCTTCATTCTAATTTCTTGGACTAGCAGATTGATTTAACATGTTAGATATCTACTCAACTTCTTCATCCGATGAGGCTTCATCATCAGCATCAAATGTCGGTGCTTCATCTGAATCAGAATTTTGATTCCGAGGCATGCTAGGACTAGATGTTGTATTTCCTGGTTCATTAGAAGCATTCACTGGAGGTGTAGCAGGTGTTGCTTCTACTTCAGAAACATTTTTAACTTGAACACTGCTACTATTGCTTGGACCATCTTTGGAAGATGAAGAATCCAACGTGGGTTGATTAACCACAATTGGTCTTATGATTTGTTCTTGATTCAACGACTGTTGAAGATAGTATAACGCTGTAATTTCTTCTTCAGACAGTTCTTCCTGCAAGTCGAATGACTTCCATAGATCTTGATAGTTGAACAGCCACGTGTCACCTCTTCTTTGGAAAGGATCCGTGTAGTTGAAGCAATCAACATGTTGTGCTTTAATGACCTTTCTCAACGAAGGAACATATTCTCTTCTTAGCGGACTCGCATATCCGACAAAGAAACCTTCAAGAGATTTAGCTCTGAATTTGCCATCTTGATCGATTACAAGTTTGGCACACCAAATGGCTTTAGGAATTTCAAGTTTGGCTTCCGTCGGTTTATCATCTCAAAACATGGCTTCTTTGTTGGTTTGACAGTGAGAACCCTGTTTAGCGTGTAGCAAGCCACAGCAACCGCTTCACTCGAAGCTGACTGGAAGTTTAGAATCTAGAAGCATGGTTCTCGAGTTTCAATTAATGTTCTATTCTTCCTTTCAGCAACACTGTTTTGCTATGGAGTATATGGTGCACTAAACTCGTGCAGAATCCCTTTAGCGTTGCAGAATTCCATCATTTTGTTATTCTTAAACTCTGTGCCGTTGTCACTTCTAATGCGTCTGACCGGCAGATGATAAAGATTCTCGAGTTTCTTAAATATAATCACCAAGTTTTCAAACATTTCATCTTTTGATTCCTGAAAGAATACCCACGAATATCTCGAATAGTCATCTGTTATGACCAAGCAATATAAGTCTCCCGAAATACTTCGAACATTTACAGGACCAAATAAATCCATGTGGAGACGTTCGAGCGGCAACTTGATTGAGTTCAGAATTTTCTTCGGATGTGATTTCTTGATCTGCTTTCCCTTTTTGCACTCGAGACAGTGATTGCTCATATAAAAGCTTCTCAAGTTCACACCATCTACCAGATCATTATGAACCAAGAAATTCATTTTTCACAAATGAATATGCCCCATCTTACGATGTCAAAGAATAGAATCTTTTTCAGTAGCCTTTGTCACATAACATTGCGCTGATTTTGATGAAGTCATAGCGACGCCCATATCAAGAACATATAGATCATTCTCACGTGGAGCGCGCATCAATATCCACTCATCTGGAATCACAAAACCCGGATTTAAGATAATACATTCTCGGTCGTTGAAATGGACCGTGAACTTCTTGTCACAAATCTGCGATATGCTCAGAAGATTATTCTCAAGTTCTTCAATATAGCTCACACGATCGAATGACACAATGCCATTGGAGAGTTTTCCCTCGGCGACTATCCTTCCACCCTGGTTACCCGCAAATCCAACATATCCGCCATTGATAGCTTTTATGTCGATTAGCAACGCTTTCATTCCCGTCATATGCCTGGATGCTCCACTATCCAAAATCCACTTGAAAAATACGGATCTCTGAGCCCATGCACATTTCAACAATTAGTTAAACAACGCGACCCAAGCCTTTTTGGTCTTCGGTTGAATTGGATAACCATCATCGTAATCAAAATCACATTCATCAGCATAGTCAAATTCATAATCATCATCTGGATTTTCTACAATGTTTATGTTTGAAAACTTCACTTTCTTTTTATTTTTCAAATTGTTACCACTTGTAATTTTGACAGTGTTAGTTTGTTTTTAGATTTTGATTCTTTCGTGTTATCAGTCTTTACAAGCTCAGACTTAATAACATTGGATGTTGTTGACCGTTTCCTTTCATTAGCTTTTGAAGTTTCACCTTTTTTGAAAGTTGAATTTTCAAACTTCTATTCTGTTTTAGGTTTAACTTCAAATTTTGATTACTTTCCTTTTCAAAATCATTACAGGTTTTACAAACTCTGGATGCTTCAGTTTCACAACATTTGAAATTTCTTTCCTTTGAAGATAAGGAGACTTTGATTTCGGACATTGGCGTGCAATATGACCAATTTCATTGCACTTGAAACAAGTCCGAGAATCATGTGGATGACCTTTAGTGGGTTTTACACCACTTGTTTTGGCACCACTTGCAATTTTGGCTTTATCTCGAAGTTCTTTCTGTTTCTTGAATTCTTCATTTGATTGTTTGCGAATCAAACTTTCCTCATGAACCGTGTTAGTCCCATATACAAAATTCATGTTTTTATTCTTGTATTCATGAAATGGTGACGTTTTCTTTTTAGGTTCATCTGATTCTTCTAAACCCAACCCAGCTCTCCGGTTTTCCGGATGATCACCACCGTTCCTTCGGTAGTTGTTTCTTTTAGGTTTGGAATAGAATATTACTTTCATTAATCTCTAGATCATCTGATTTAACTTCCACGAGTTTAAAGAATTTGTCTAGCAGTTCTTCCTTCACATTCTGAATCGGAAAACTATCATCAAAGTATAGCCTATCAGAATCTGTAACATTGTACATAAACGTTAGGATCATCACTTAGACCATCATCCAATGATTTATCGTCATCTTTAGACTGTGAATCAGAATTTTTTGAACTCAAGTCGGTGCTTTTGAAGCTGCCATCATCAGAATCATTCAGAACATTTTCAACAACATTCTTAACCACAACATTGTCATCATCAGATTTAGTATAGATTACATCAATGTTCTCTGACAACTCATTTTTCTTTTAGATAACAACTCGCTGTTGAGTGCCTTATCCATCCTATCAACAGTTTTGCGACAATACTTTTCGCATAGGGGTGGAGGAACATTGTTGTATTCTTTACCAATTTTCTTTTTAGGTTTTTCTTCCGATGGAATTGTCGGAAGTATGTGATCAATGACATACGCGTTGGTTGTGTAACTTCTCAAAAGTTGTTGAACACGCTCTGTTTCAATTTTCATGTCCTAGAGTTGTTGCTTAGTTTCAGCAATGGTGTTAATATAGATTTTAATCGCTTTTTGTTTATCCATTACTGTCCCTTTTAACATCCTCACAGTGTCGTGTTGTTCGACATTGTTTCGATCGAGCCTGCCATAATCATCTTTCATTTTGTCATACGCTTCTTTCATTGTGCGATAATCGTATTTTAATAGTTGATTATGCACATTGATTTCAGCGATGATCTTTGATTTTTCGGCACATTCGCTACATGATTCGGTTCATTTTGTACAAGATATATCAACCTCTACGACTTTACTTTGACAACTTCATTTACCTATGAACCTATCTTGGTTAGATTTTCCATTAAAGCTTTACCGGAAATATCCTCGAGGTGTTCGGCATTCACTTCTTGAGTAACATCAATGACTTCATCATATTTTTCCTCGACAGCTTGCTCCTGAGAACTTCCATCAAAATGACATGCAAAATTATCACAAGAGTTAGGAGATAAAATTCCTTGTTTCTTCATGTGGATATACTCCTCTTCCTTCCTGTTGTTGTTGCAGATACTGTTCCAGCAAAATATTCTCTAGAGCTGCTGCTTCTTCGGTAGATGTATCTTCAACAATTTGAGCCATCAATGCAACTTTGATCTTCTTTCCGATATAAGAATTCCAGTCGAAACCATCATCTTCGTTTGATGCAACCATAGCTTTCTCAGTGTTACTGCTATTTGGTTTCTCTTGGATTTCAACCTGAGTCTTTTTCGGAAATGGTTTGTACTGAAGTGACTTCTTGTAATACTCGTTGCCTCCTCCGAATGGACTTTGATTTCCCATTGCTTCAGGGTTTTTGCACTCTCTCTTAAAATGCCCTTTCTAGTGACATCTGAAGCACGTGACTTTTGTCTTGTCAAAACCTAGTTTGTTACTTGAGTTTCCGATATCTCGACCTGTTAAAGCAACAAACTTAGTAACCTTTCGGATAATCGAAGCTAAACACCACTTGATATCCATCAACTCATGCTCTTCTTTGTCCACCTGATTGTAGTCTTCGGCGGTCATCTCGGGATTGTCGATTTTCCCTACTACAAGACTTTCATACAATTCTAGAACAGTGGCAAGAAGTGCCATGTGTTGCTTAGCAGTTTGCTTAGAAACAATAGTGTTCAAATTAACAACAATGTTACACTTGAATACATTCGAATCAGAATTTTGTTTGTTGGTTCGGATTTGTTTGACTTTGATAAGAAGAATTTGAACCAGTGCTTGAGAATGAAGACTGTGGACTTTGATCATATTGAGGATATGATTGATTCTGATTCTGCTGCGAATCGTTCAAAGAATTTACACTCGCGTTGAATGCTGTCTGAATCTTTGGGTTTGAAATGTTATCTTGCATTCCACTCTTGTAGTACAAACCAACATCTTGAACAACATTATCTTTTCTTTGACTTTGCAATCTTCAGAGTTCCATTTCATGGCCTTCGAGTTTATCGATAAATGTTGACAGCTTGAAGAATTCCCATTTTTCACTTTCCTTCAGAACCATTAGATAAGTAGTACATTCTCCATCTGGTAGGTGTCTGCAAGCTTGTCGATGTATTTTTGTTCCGTCTTCTCGAGACCGTGTCTTCGTATTTGGACTTTAAGATGACAGAAGCGTTCAATCATCTGCTTCATAGTCTCTCCTTTCAACATGTTGAAGATATCGAACTCTTTCATGATGAGAGCTTTCTTGTCTCTTGATCATCTCCGTGCTTCCTTAATACTTCTTTTGAAGCGATAGCCAGAGTTCTCTTGCAGTCGTTTATTCTGGTAGCAAGACGAGAATATCTTCTTTAACGGATTGTTGGATAAGACTGATTATCTTTTTCTCATCAATATATTCTTCTTTCTGTGTCGTGGAGTATTTGAATTTCTCCAGAACTTGCTGATGTTCATCCAACGAACTGTATAACCTCTCTCGATCGACACCCAGCCTAGGAAATGCATGGCTTGAACCAATATGTAAACTTCTCTTTCCATCCTTCATACTCGTCCATGCTCATCAGCTTTGGCGGTTTAACAGTCGTGCCCATCTCGTTGTCAAGATTGAATTGTTGGATTACGTTGGCATTTGACGAACCCACTCCGGACATATAAGCTCTTTGAGTATCATCCATCATGAATAACGAGACTCGTATGCTGAAAACACTTGAAAACTTTTGAAATGTTAGATTTACTACAAGTTCGGTCGAACTTTTAGTTGAAATGAAGAATTCCAAGATTTTGTCACAAGTTCGGTCGAACTTGTGACTTCTGAAATGAAAAGATTCTCTTGAACTTCGGTCGAACTTATAGCTGTGTTGAAAAACAACCCTGAGTTAACCTCGAGCGAACTTGCAGAAAGAATTTGATGAGAATTTAGCAAGTTCTGCGAACTTAGCTAAAATCCTTGAAATTTTATCAAGTTCGGTCGAACTTGATAGAATATCAATGAAATTGTAGCAACTTCGAGCGAACTTAGCCTTAATTCCTTCAAAAATACCTCAAGTTCGAGCGAACTTGGTAAAAATTCACCTGAAAAGTGACTTTTTAGCACAAGTTCGATGGAAATTGTTTTGAAAATCATGATTTCTTCGAAGTTCTGACATCAATTCGTTTGATTTTGGTCTCCAATCTTTCAAGGGTTTATCTTTGTTGTATTTTACATGTTATATTCAAAACTGAAAAGATTTTGACCGTTAATTCTTCATTTTTTATTAAAAAGTAATGAAAAATAGAAGAATGGAGTAGAAATAGAAGTGTTCTTGTCTTGATTACTATCAATTCGGCTGTTCTAGCTCTGATACCACTTGTAGGACCGATCCTCAATGCATAGGAACCTAAATTTGATATGTAACGTTCATAATAGCGGAAATATTACGATGTGTTCACCAATAGACAAGAATTAATCAGTTAAACGTCAATCTTATTGATGCAACAGTCAAGAATCCAAATTGACAGAGCTTCGCCTCTAAGATGCCAAAGTTACAAATGAGAGAGGCTAGCTAGCTATTTATAGATGTTGAAGGTGCTTGAGGGATAGCTTAGTTCGCCCGAACTTGCCAGTTACGTCCCGAACTTGACTTTAACATGTTACTATGGTCGATACTTGACTACATATACATAAATACATTGTTTGCTAGCCTATTCAACTCTATTCTATACAGACTCAATATAAGACTAAGACATAGACATTATGCACCAACATTCATCAAACCAAATATGTTCATGATATTCTGAAGAAGTTTGAAATGGATAGCTTGAAGCCGCTTTCGACTCCTCTTGCGCTGAATCATGGAATTTGCATTGACGAGACAGGAACCAAAGTGGATGATATACTCTATCGGTCGATGATAGGATCTCTTATCTATCTGACGACATCTCACCCGGATATCATGTATCCTACCTGCCTTTGCGTGAGATATCAGTCCAGTCCCCGAGTGTCTCACATGCAGATAGTTAAAAAAATATTCCGTTACTTGAAGGGATGTCCAAGCACCAGCTTGTGGTATCCAAAGAACGATAACTTTGATCTGACGGGATACACTGATTCTGACTTCGGGGTGGACAAGCCGAATTCTAAGTCTACGACGGCTGGTTTCCAGTTTTTTAGAACTCGATTAGTAACGTGGCAATGCAAGAAACAAACCAGGTCTCTCTTTCTACCTGTGAGGCAGAATACAATTTCTGCTTCCAGCTGTTGTTCACAAATCCTATGGATTGAACAAAGATGAGGGACTTTGGATTGCAATTTCTTGATACGCCTTTATATGTAGATAATAAGGCAGCAATCGACATAACCAAAAATCCTGTTCATCACTCTTGAACTAAACACATAAAAATTCGTTATCACTTCATTCGTGACTGACTACGAAAAGAAGTTGGTGCGAATTGAAAAAATCCACACCGACGAACAAAAAGCTGATTTTTATACCAAAGCTTTTCCTTTAAGAAGATTAAATATCTAATGAGGCTTAACGGTATTAAAAATTTGTTGACAGGTGCGGAAGCAGAGGTTGAATACGGATCAGACGACGAGTTCACGTGATCCACATTGGTTTGTAGATCTTTTAGATTAGTATTTCTTAAAAACTAAAATACAAAAATATGTTTTTGAATTTAGGGGGAGAAATATTTAAGAAAATACATAAAACATATGAAAAATTCCAAAAGTACAAAAACATTGAAAAAGACAAAAGTATTTTGTGTCACAAAGGAAATGATAGTACATCAGTAGACTATCATAGTATGCTAAAGAATGTAAAGTTTAAAAGTGATAAACAAGTCTTACTGTGGATGTGCGATAGGCTTTACACGTTTAGTAAATTGGTTTCTGAGATATAAACTAAATTTTACAACTGCTTAATCTTTGGATTAACATCTCTCGGATATATGGACTTAGTACTCCAAAATTTCGTTTGAGAGATTGCCTGATTCTGAGATACGAGGTTTTTATAGATAGTTGATATCTGGAGTATTATACAATGTTCTTCTGATTTTGCGGAAGCAATAGCCTAGAACTTCTATAATGCTTTTGCTATAAACCCCTAAACTGCATGCAAAGCTGAAAAGAATCGAAAGATCTAATCATTTGCATTTGCTTAAATGATTCCTTAAGTGGAACACACCTTTAAGTCGAGCCTTCATCTCTTTGTCGATACGGTGGTATTAACCTGAGCTCTCAAGGCTTCGCATTAACCCAGATACAGATATCAATTACGCTATATTCACTTGTAAGATGAAATCTAGGTGATACGGGAGTATATTCTGAGATGGGAACCATAGTTAAGTGTTTCATAATTCATACCTAACATATCTTGGAACAATTGAGAAATGTGTCAAAGTTTAAGTGGACAAACGTATCGACAAGCTAGGAAAACGAGTTTAAACTTAAAGTCCTCAAAAGGTCAATGGTACTGGTGATATGTCTCAAAAACTGATATGATCATTAGACATGATTTTACAAAAATATGTATGTAAATATGTTTGTACATAGTTTACTTGTTCGGTACATAGTTATCTGCTATACAGATCAAAACCAAAAAGATTAGCTCTAACTGGTTAAACCCGCTTTGGTGGCCCACCCCAAGTCTTGCCCATAGCTGACTTCTTTGCTAGATGATATCGAATAGTACGACTAGAGTTCAATCCCTCAGAAAGTCATAGTACGACTACAGGGAAAGAGATCTGAAAGTAGCCTTTTACCCCGTTATTCGATGGTGAATGCAGCCTAGCTCTCCCCATTCAATAGACTAAGCCTATCCCTTTGCCGTAAAGCTAAGACATAACTCAGCTAGGACCGAAGAGAGAGTGCCAATGTGTTTTAGCATAAACTTGCAAAAATACAAAAAGATTTTGTTTCTGCATTAGTTTTAACAAGCCAATGTTGGAAAACAGATCTTTGAAGTCTGGTAAGGTGCTAAACTGGTGGAAATCTAATTGACAACGGGCTGGGAGCTAATATGTAAAATATGATAAGCCAAAACGATTAAAAGTTCATTAATTTGAAACTTGATTTTGAGAAAAACCAACAGTTTATTCATAACGGGTCAAATGGAGGTCATTAACTTGGACTCGGTAGACAAATAGGTTAACCAAGGCCATTAGCTTGGACTTGGTCAACTGAGTGGATTGTTAAAACTGGTAAAAATAGAAAAGTTCAAGGTCTAAATTGAAAATTTTGAAAAAAATTTGGTTATGAATTGATCAATTTTGTCCGGACTCGTAATCAAGTTCGACCGAATTTGTATATGCTTGAAAATTGTTATCAGTTGATAAGTTCGCCCGGACTTGTATCTTATCTTAATTGATTAAGTGACGCAAGTTCGCCGAACTTGTTAGAGTATATATAGACCATAAGTTCGCCCGAACTTCATTATCAGTATCTCAGACGACAGAGCGAACTTGAGGCGATTTGAGAAAAACCAAAATTGGCACGAATACGTCGAATTGTTGCCTAAATTAAAAGTGATTGTGGTGATTTACACACAACTTATCATAGCTTTGGTGAGTAATTTGGATTTGAACCATATTTTGACCGAGTTTGAACATGTTAAGATCTGATATGGACTTGTGGACTTGTATTAGGATGGTAGAGATCGAATTGGACTATAAAATCAACTAATCAAACATAATCGATTATTAACATGGTCTTAATTTGAGTCAGAATGTCAAGAACATGTTGTTACAGGTTTTGATGAAAGAGACGACAAGTTCGCCCGAACTTGTCAAATGGTTCTTTGAACCAAGTTCGGCCGAACTTGTCTTCAGGTGTTTAAAAATGTTATATCATAAGTTCGCCCGAACTTGTATGATGAAAATTTCAGAATTCAAAATGTTAACAAGGCCGCCCGGACTTGTCTGAATGTGATTTAATTGTTAAACATTAACAAGCTCGCCCGAACTTGTTTAGAAAATGGTTAAAAGTGTTTAACAAGTTCGCCTGGACTTGATGATTTGTTATGCAAGTCCGCCCGAACTTAAAGTTGTGAAAAGGTTAAATGACTAATCAAGTTCGCCCGAACTTGATATGGATTTTGTGAAAATTGTAAAATTTCGACCAATTTTGTCTCGATTTACGTGTTTGCAGAATGTTTAGCTCTCGTTTAACAAGTTCCACAATACGTGCATTACATTAGACAAGGGTATCTGTCCATCACTCGATGCATTTGATAGTATTCTCGCGTTTATGGAGCGGATTCCGATACACAAGGCGATTACGGAAAAGACCATGGTTACAGGTCGCACGTTTACAGATTTTGGAATTATGCGGCGATGAATGATGATGATACAGCTATCAAATCAATAGTTCGTGTTGGAAAAGAGGATAAGGAGATTACTGTAACGGAAGCTGATATCCGAAAAGTTCTGAACTTCAACGATGATAAAGATGATCCAATGATGCTTGATCATGCCTGGTTAGAGGGTGTTTCTGCCGTATGCTATTATTCATGCCTTCAGGCATCGAAAGGCAGGTTTAGACGATGTACAAGATTACATGGCATGTATGGCCACGACACTTATTCTAAACTAGAGATTCAATTATTCGAAGTTTGTGTTTACGAATATCAAGAACAATATGGGATCGAACAGGCTCGTGATGTATCCAAGGTTTGTACAAATGTTGATTGATGACAAATTTAAGAAGATAGCAAAGGATCCGAACGATATTGTCTATCTTAGACACTTGGATGATACGACTGTCAAGAAGCTGATTACATTCCAGAAACAAGCTTCAGCACCGATTGCAAAGCCTCTAATTGGTGCTATTGCTTTTGAAAATTACATTGCGCCACCAGAATACAAATGGTGAAAAGATGACAGTGGAGATGAAAAAGAACGAAATGCTGAGCTAGAATGGATGTCTACATTCAAAGAGAAACACACTGATTGGGTTATAAAGAAAGTTGTGGTTAAAGAGAAAAAGAAAGTCTCGCGAAAGTCAAAGAAGGTTGAAACGATGTTAATTGACGAAGATGAGCCTGTTAATGTTCAACCTGAGGCTGGTTCAAGTGTTGTAGTAGTTATTGAAAGTCAAGAAGCAGAGAATACTACACAGGAAGATTATGTGATTTCTGCTACATCTGATAATGACGAAGATAGCGATGATTCGTTAGAAAAAGCTACAAAGAAATCAATCGCCGAAACAGCAGCAGAAAAAGTTAAAGAAACTGACGCAGATTACGAACCAGAACATGAAAAAGATTCAGATGAAGGGAGACCGAAAAAGAAAGCAAAATGAGTTAAGTCTTCTGCAAAAGCTACAACAACGAAGACTACTTGTTCTCCGAAAACCAAAGGAAAGAAAGTGCAAGCAGACGATACGTTGGTCAAAAGAAAAGCACATAAGTAACACAAGAACCTTCTGCTGCACAACAAACAAGAGTTACCCAAGAACCTCATGCGGCTGAAACGATTCAAACATCTGGAGTACAAGAGACATTAGTACAGACAGGAGTCACACAAGAACCTCCAGAGTCTGAATTGCTAGAAATTCCAGTTATTCAATCTCAAGATCCACCAACAGTTGCTCAACCTGAAAGCTCAACTCCAAAAGCGTCTACACCGAGGAGTACGCCAAAGTCTACGCCAAAGACTACTCCGAAGTCGAAGCTATTTGGAAATATTCTGAATGAGCGTGTTGATATTCAAGATTTAAACAATTTCTTTCCAGATACAGACATTGATGATCTAGAAAAGCGTGTTAAAGTTCTGGAAGATAAATTTGCAAAGAACGAAGTCGAGAAAGCTGCGTCAGAAAGTTTGGTGAGACATAGCGAGGTGGAGAAAGAGATTATGAGCGACAAATTCAAATTCTTGGAAGGTGACCGAGGGTAATTGAAGGCCCTAATTGAAAACTTACAAGACGCGAACTAACGATTACTCAAAGAGATAGCAGAACTGCGATCTGAACATGATATGAATGATCGAAGGTTTAACAGGCTGCAGAGAGTATTAAGGAATAGTTTGGGTCTCATATGGATCTGCAAGAAGCTAAGGAAAAAGCAGAGAAAGAGATGGCTGAATGTGATCGAAAGTATGCCTGAAGTTACTGAGCCTGTGATTGAATCAACAAAAGCTTATGAGTCTGTGGTTGTTCCTAAAACGGAGATTAAACAAAAAGACGATGAAGAAATTGAAGATAAAGATGATGATGAACCAGTTGATGATACGAAAGACGACTCCGACAACGATGATGGTGATAATGATGATCAAGGAGGAGTTGGTCTAAAAGTTATTGATGCTAAATTTACTGATGATTTTGATTTCTCTTCGTTGTTAAATGATGATGTGAACATAATGGATGATCAAAGCCATGGGGAGCAGACAGGGGAAACAGGGGAAACAGGGCAAAAAAATGATGTTGATATGACAGATGCTATTACTATGGCTATGCCTGTTGCTGCTATACGTACGAAGCCGATGATTCTCATGTTAGAACACAATGTTGAGAAAGGCGAGTATGTTCACAACCACTCGAAAGAAGATTTGGCTAAGCTACTTGAAGGTGATGCTGAAACGTTCGATTTTGACTTTGAAGAGCAAGTGCTGAATGTTAATACTTTTGAGTCGAATGAGTATTGTTACAAGCGTAGATATGAAGCTGACGAGTACAACAAAGTGATCATTGAAGATTGGTCATCAGACGATGAGAAAGATGAAGCTGAGAAGTATACAGGTCTGAATACTGATATTTTCCGACCTTTGAGGAAATGTACGAGCAGCTTAACGAAGATATGTTGAAAGAAAGATTGAAGAGTCTGTACGTGAAGGAAAAATCCCTAAACCAATGACGAAGGAAGAAATTGCACAAGCGAAGAAGTCCTGGTTCAAAGAAATTCCAAGAGAACGAAAGTTTCGACGTCCATTAGCATTCTTTACCAGAGATAAAGATGTTTCATTGGGAGATATATTGAGCTGGGGATGGTTTAAAGAATTGAATGTTTATGCCATTAAACATGCGTTTGGAGTTCAATACTTCAAATACTTGGCAGATTTCAAAACTCTTCCTTATTGGGATGTAGAAGAGTTGGTGCAGACGCGAAATGTTACATACCATATGAAGTTTATTGATCAGTTGCTATGGAAGATGACCAAATTGAAGTGACTAAAGGTTTCAGTTACTGGAAGCCATTCATTCCTAAACGCCGAATCAAAACAATAAGAAGACTGGTATAAAGGATAAAACGTTAATCATGATGCGTCCAAGAGCTATGAGAAACATGCCCTTAATGCCTATTGAACAAAATTTCTATCCATTATTTAAGTGGTGGCAAATAGATCCTACAACTTGTGAAGTAGTGATAGCATTGAGATTTGAAGATCATTTGGATATCACTCAAGAAAGGGTTGAAGTATTTGGAACAGAAGGTTTGAGAGGGTTGTGGAGAACGATACGAATACTAGACCCGATGTGGCTAGTGAACTTCTAAAGGAAGATATCAAATGTTTATTCTTCATTAAAATTTGTTATGAAGAGCGTGAGAAAGAACAAGCTATGCAATATCAGAGGGTTGTGAATGTCTGTTATGCACATGAAGTTAATTCTGGAAGAATGTGGGAATCGAGTTGGAGAGAGATAGAACGAGAAGAGTTTCTGAAAGAAAAAAGGCGTCGGGAACAATTTCTATAAAGAACAAAGGAGGCAAGACTGAGACGTTTTCAGTTTATGACCAAAGTGCCACCTACAGATCAAACGCCGATTCCATCGCAAGAACGAAGAAAGAAGTTGTTAGGATTTGAGTTTGAATTACTTGTAGTTTTTTTTTCAAAAATGGAAAATGATAGAATTAAAGAGATTTGCAGCGGAAGAAGATGGAAAACTTTTACTACAAGCAATGGTCGTTTTTTTCTCATCTTCATCATCATCATCATGCTTTCAAGTTAGTAAACTTTCATGTGATTCACAAACTCCCCTCAGCCTTTGCAATTACAGTTTGATAATGAGAAAATGCAGAGAAGATGATATGCGAAAGTTGATCTTTTAATAGATGAGTTTAAACTATTACAAAAGTTTCCTATTTATACTAACTATCTAACCACTAAGCATCTTTGATGACGTCAGGGTTGATAGTGACATGAAACTAATTGTAACTAACTGAAAACACTGCTAATACTAACTATCAGTGCATAGCACTATTACATTGATTAACTAAACTAATGACTAAACTTTGATCACTATCCTCTGACCCTTGCAACTCTGGAAGACTTTTGAAGCTTTGTGAAGGCAGATGATAGGATGAGCAATCTTTAGGGAAAGAGTGTATGTACATCAGAGGTTGTAACCTCTGATAGTGTAACCAAAGCTCGGATAGTGTTCTTTGGCTTTGTATCATCTGTTCCTTTCATTGGGTACATTCCCAACAATCTCCCCCTGGAACAGATGATGCCAAAAACACTTTATTCTTGGTTTTTATTCCTCAGAAGGAATTCTCTTATTTGACCTTTAAATTGAAGTTCAAAGTTAAGAGATTCCATGTCATCAACATCCTTCTCTAGCTCTAAACATAGTAGTTCTTGGAAGTCTTCTACTGTAAGCTCATAAGCAGCTTCCATGGATAGTTTAGTGGCTGCACCATCAGACTTGAGCAGTGTCAATTCATGGGTGTCTTTGTCGACCTTCCATTTTAGAATTTTTGGGTCTGATGGTTTTCTTGAAGGAGCTTTTATTGCTAAGGTTTGAGAAGGAGCTATTTTTGACAAGTCTTTAGCCAGCTTGGCACTTCTATCATCTGTTGGATAATCAATCATGCTCTGAATCCCTTCTTTGATAAATGTATCCTCAAACTCTTTGTTAGTCTTTTCAGACATCTCTCGTTGCTTTTCCTATATAGTAGGGAAAGTGTGGAATGGGCAGATGTTGAGCTGGACTTTTTGGAGAGTTGAGCTCTGAGGATAACATCTTCTTTTGAATAATCAGGCTTAGGAGGCATGGATGGATAATTTTTCCTTCTCTCTTCCAAACTTTTGTAGGTATCTATCACCCTTACCTCACCCCATCTCATCATTTGGTTTTTGGAACCATAATGATTTTGAATCAGTTATTGATTCATTCTTTTCAACTTCAAGTCTCTTTCAGACACATCTTTCTTGTATAAATCCCAGTTGGGAGGAGTTGGCTTTTTAAGAGGGTCTTTCATCATTTCTTGCGTCCTGTTGATTTCTTCCCTCAGTTCATCTATGCTCCAATTCCTGAACTGTGCTCTTGTTGCCTTATACATCTTCTTTTCCATGATATACTCAATGAGTTCACTTTTGAGCAACTTATCTTCCCTTACAGACAACCGGTTGCTCAGATCCTTGACAAAGTTTTGTAAAGTGGTGACTTTCTCAGTTGAAAGGACATGATAATATGTATTTCTCTATCATCTTTACCAGCTGTTTCTCTTTTGGCAATATCCTCTACTTGCTTCCTTTTTAGTTCTAGGTAAGCATCAACATTTTCTGGTCTTGGATAGCCATCAAGGGATAGGATTGTTCTTTTTTAGGGTCATCCTCTGAAAAGAAACTTAGGGTCTCTTCCCTGACTGCTGGTAAATCAAGAGGATACAACTTTGATGCAGGAGTGACTTTAATAGTTGAAATTTTTGTAAGCACTGATGTGGAGGTCACTGGTGTTGATGATATTGGAAGAGGTGCAGAGATCTCGTCATCATTGATCACTTTTGTGATTTTTCTCTTGTTGAACCTTAGAGTGGGTGATGGTGGTTGTGGGATCTTTGGTGGTGTGGATAATGGATGAGTTGATGTGGGAAATGTAATCATGGCAGTGGATGGAGTTGCATCTGTTGCAACGTCTGCTGTATCAACAGATGTTGACACAACAGTTGCTGTAACATCTGCTTGTGTAGATGTGGGTTGTGATTTTGAAGATGTGATGGGTTTTTGAGAGGCAGAGGTTTTATGGTTGGATTGGTTACAGGCTTAGTTTTAGGAGGTGTGGATGTTGGTTTCCTGGCTTTTCTAGCAGGTGTTCTTTTTGATGAAGTACCAACCTCTCCTTTTTCTTTTTGCTGAGCAATCTTTTTCTCAACCAACACTCTGCTCTCCTCAATCACATTCTTCTTGTGACTAGCCCTTGCCTTGGCCACAATTTCATCAGTTAAATCTTTCTTCTTTGAACCATCAGGCCTTGGAATATTCAAGGTAGGTCTGACCATATCATCATCTATTGTTAACTTATTTGGACCCAAACGTTTCTCCCCCTTTTTGGCTTCATCTGTTGTAACAAATATAGCCGTTGGAGGTGCATGGCCAGTGGTTGTGAGTAGATGAGCTTTGATGGCTTTAATGTCTGCTGTAGTGTCTTGATACCTTGATTCAACCATGTTTTTAACATCATTCATCTGGTGCTTGTGTTGCAGATCCAAATGATGTTGTTGATGTTGAAATAGAGGGTTAAGAGCTTCTTTGAGATCAGCAGTGGATAGAACAGAGGGTTGACCTTTTGTAGCTATCATCTGCTTCAGTAAACTTTTGATTTCATCAACAGAACTATCTATCTTAGTAACTCTCTCTGTCAAATCCTGATATTTTAGATCATTACCTAATTTAATAGGATCATCTGAACTCCGACCAGTGGTGGTAGTTATATCTATGTCATCATGAGCAATGGTTTTAGGACCAACTTCAAACATAGATGCCCCTTTGTCTTGGTACTGGGGACTTCCCACAACAGAGGTAATAGTTGTTGCCTCAACAGTGGTTGCCTTCAACCAAGTCTTATTATTGAAACAACTGTCCAACTGAGAACATGGGAGTCCAGCAATTGTAGTGGCTGCTTGAATTTGAACTATCACCAAAGGTTACATGTAACCTAAGGGATATAGCCTCTTCAGGTGCTGATGGGCTAGCAATGAATAAAGAATCAGACCTAGCTTCTTGATGAAGTATATTCTCAGTGATAGGTTGTTGAGAAGTGCTGGTTTGTGTCTGGACTAATTCAATTTGCATTCAGCAATGGTACAATAGTAGGTGGAAGGGTAGTTATTGGTGAAGGTGGCTGTGTAGAAAGCGACATTGCCCTGTGAGAGGGGCTGTGGAAGATAGAACCAAGTGGATCTAGAGCTTCATAAAGTGGTGTCCTGTGTTTACAACCTTTTCCTTTTATGAGGAAGGAGGAATTTCAAAGTCGGTTGGAGATCTTTGAACCATCTGCTGTGAAGAAGTAGCAGCAGTGGTTTGTGACTTTGGTGCTGTCACTGGGTTAACCTCTGGGATCTCATCTTCCAGATGACTTTTTGGGTTTGGTAGGCTTTTTGGAGAATGTTTTGGTTTTCTTTTTGGAAATTTTTGGTGTGGGTTTCAGGGCAGCGGTTGTGGTGCCCTGATCACCAAGAGCAGTGGGCTCAGTAGCAAGAGGTTGAGTTTGAACATTTTGTTCAGGTAAAACTTGCTCATCCTCCTCTACTTGTGTTTTCTCAACTTTATCTTGGTTTGTTATTCTGGTGAAGGTTTCATGAGTGAGGCAGCCTGGTTTAGTCACAACACCTTTTTTACTTTCAGGACCTTTGATTTGATCTTGTAAGTAAACACTCAGAAAACATGGATGAATTAAAAAAGCTTTTCTTTTTTCAATGTTTTGAAAATTATTCACAAGATCATTGAACAGTATCTGAGAGTACTTAAAATCTGTGTCAGTTAAAATTGCATGCCCTAGATATTGCATGTTCAATGGAATTTCATTGAAAGCAGTGGTTTTTGCTGAGAGACAAGTTAGAATTGTGTGAAAGAAAAATTTCATCTGAGCAGGAAAATTAGGTTTAAGAATTGTCATACCTTTCATCTGGCCTGCATAACCTCTTTCCAAAAACTTTGCTCGGATCTCATTTTGAGGAAATGACACCGGGTGTTGTATGTCATTTAACTTGAAGACTTGAGAGATCGATTGGGGGCTAATTTGCATCAACACTCCCCTACTCTTGAGATTATCGTGTAAGGAATACCAGCAGCAGATGAGTGAACCTTTGCATTTTTCCAAAAATCTATAAGAGAATCAATATAAATTGGGGCTTTGACTGTTAACATGTGCTTGAATTTCGACTTTTACAAAACTCGAATCATTGGATGATAGCGAGTATTGGCGTCGGTTTCTTCAAGCATGGCGATATAATTATGTGGGGTTTTGATGATGAGAGTGAAGGGTGGAAGTTCTTGTGTGGATTTCTTCGAAGATTTTGATTTGGGAGCCATGGTGTTAGAGAGAAAAACTGTTTTGAGATTTTTGTAATCGACACAGTTTAGGGTAAACACTGCTGAAGGATAAAACAGGGTTTTTATAGGGTTTGAAAAAGTGAACATGACGTGGCATCTGTTGCAAGATCTGATGGCTAACATCTGTCCACGTGTAGCCTCTGAGGAGAGAAGTAACCGTTGAGGTGGCAAACCACTGTTTTAGGACAGAGGTTTGGATAATACTGATTTCTAACACTATCAGTGGATAGCTATCAGTGTTTGAAAAAATGGAAATCAGAGGATACACTTTAACAGTGGATAATATTTTGAAGCCTATCAGAGGTTTTGAGCAAACAGATATTATGATCAGACTTTTAAAGATTTATTGAAAAATTCAATTTTAACTATTTTTAGAGATGAGTTTTTGATTTTCTGAAAACATTTTGATGCTATGTACGCATGGATTTACAAGAAAACCTATTTTTAATCCATGTTTAGCATTCCAATTCTTGAGATCAATTTTTCAAAGGTAGATGTATCCAATGCTTTGGTTAAAACATCTGCCCATTGATCTGAAGTATGCACATGATGCAAAGAAATCAAACCTTTTTCACAGCAATCTCTCACAAAGTGATGTCTGATGTCAGTGTGCTTTGTAGTTGAATGAGAAACTGGATTTTTAATGATGTTTTCAGCTGCTTGACTTGTCAAATTTTAGTGGAGTCTTTAGTGCAGTTACACCAAAATTCAGCAACTGGTTTTGAAGCCACAAGAGTTGAGCAGTGCAGCTAGCAGTAGCAATATACTCTGCCTCAGCAGTGGATGTTGAAACTGCAACCTGCTTTTTGCTTTGCCAAGACACTAGACAATCACCTAGGAATTGACATCCTCCTGATGTGGACTTCCTTGTAGTTTTGCACCCAGCAAAGTCACTGTCTGAAAAACCTGAAAGCTCAATATTCCCATTAGCTTGATACCAGATACCAAGTGTGGGAGCACCTTTTATGTATCTGAATATCCTTTTGACAGCAATAAGATCAAACTTTCTAGGTAATGCCTGTGATCTGGCACAAACACATGTTGCAATCATGATGTCTGGCCTTGATGCAGTTAAGTATAATAAGGACCCAATCATGCTTCTATAAAGAGTTTGATCAACAAGGTCATCTTTACCATCAATGGTAACTAGCTTGGTGGTTGCCATGGGTATGCTATATGGTTTACAATCATCCATATCAAACTTTTTAAACAGTTCTTTCACATACTTGTTTTGATGGATAAATGTACCATTGTGCAATTGTTTAACTTGGAGACCAAGAAAACATTGGAGCTCACCCATTGCACTCATCTCAAACTCTACTGCCATGAGTTTTCGAAACTCTTCACACATAGTAGTGCTTGTGGATCTAAAAATGATGTCATCCACATAAATTTGGACAAGCATCAAATCTTTTCCTTTCCATTTTAAAAATAGGGTTTTATCTATTTTACCTCTTGTAAACCCTATGGATAAGAGAAAAGTGGATAGAGTTTCATACCAGGCTCTTAAGCTTGTAAACATGATCAGGATGGAATGCATCTTCAAAACCTGGAGGTTGATAGACATACACCTCTTCCCTTTGATTTTTCCATACAAAAATGCACTCTTTATATCCATTTGAAACACCTTCATGATGTGGTTAGAAGCAAAAGCTAAAGTCTCATCATAGTCTATACCTTCTTCCGGTCTGTAGCCTTGAACCACGAGCCTTGCTTTGTTTTTGACAACAATACCCCTTTCATCAGTTTTGTTTTTGAAGACCCACTTTGTGCCAGTTGGACTTGCATCTTTTGGTAGTGGCACAAGCTCCCAAACTTGTTGTCTTTTGAACTGAAGGAGTTCTTCTTGCATGGCTTCTACCCAGCTGTTGTCTTTCAGTGGCTCTTGGTACTTGACTGGCTGTGTGAGTGATAGAAAACCAGCAAAAAGACAAATATTTTGGGATGGCTCCGTGTGAGCACCCCAGATTTGATGTTGCTAATAACTTGATCTGCTGGATGGCTTTTGAGATAAATCAGATCACCTTGGTATGGAATAATAGCATTTTGAGGTGATGGCTGCAAATGTGTATCATCTGAGCTAACCTCTGCTAGTGAATTTGAAGTATCAGCCTCTGATGTAGATGGAGGTGGTGGCATTGGGGGTATAGAGGTAACATTCTGATGATTTTGCTGCCCAAATGTAGGACTTTTAAGATGTTTGATTTTGTGAACTGGCAGAGGTTTAAGGATCAACCACTGTTGACCCAGAAGTGGCAGAGTTTACACAAGAGCTTGTAGCACCTGATCCTCTGTTGGAAGAATAGACTTTTGTTTGTGGAAGCACACAGTCATATCCTTGATCTTGATCTTCTTCAGATGGTTGTGGTGTACTGCATTGTCCAGCTTGATAGAAACATCAGCAAATGTGAATTTATCTAAATCAAAAAGCTCTGCAGGGTTTGCTGGGATTTTCAATGATGAAAGTTCATTGAACCTTTACATTCAAAGTTTCTTCAACACACTTGGTCCTAGAGTTAAAAACTCTGTAGGCTTTAGCAGTGGTTGAGTAACCTAGAAAATAACCACAATCAATTTTTGCTACAAACTTAGATATATAATCTTTTAAGTTAAAATGAAGCACGGACAGCCAAAAACTTTGAAATAGGAAATCAGAGGTTTGATTTTATACAAAATCTCAGAGGCAGTCTTTTGATGCCTGGGGTTAATCAAAACTCTGTTTTGAACATAGCAAGCAGTGTTTACAGCCTCTGCCCAGAAAGACAAGGAAAAACCAGAATCTGCTAGCATAGTTCTTGTTGATTCAATTAAAGTTCTATTTTTTCTTTCAACCACCCCATTTTGCTCTGGAGTTCTTAGAATGCTATATTGTCTAACAATTCCTTTTGACTCACAAAAAGCATCCAACTCCCTATTTTTAAACACTGTTCCATTGTCACTCCTAAAGATTTTTATGGAAGATCAAATTGCTTTTCTACTTGTTTGACAAAGTTTTGCAAAATGCCTGCAATTTCATCCTTATAGTGAAGAAAGAAGGTCCATGTAAACCTAGAGAAATCATCAACTATCACTAGAGAATACCTTTTGTGTTTTAAGCTCATGATTTGCATTGGGCAAACAAATCCATGTGTAGCAGTTGTTAACACTGGCTTGTTTTAGACTTTTTAATTGATTTGAAAGAACTTTTATGTTGTTTGCCTTCTAAACATGAAACACAATGTTCATACAGGAAAATTGCTTGTGAGGCAAACCTCTCAGAAGACTTTGTTTTGAGAGTGTGGTGATAGTTTTAAGATTTGTGTGTCCAAGTCTTCTATGCCATAACTCAGTCTCTTTGCAAGAAGCAACTGAGAATAAGCATGTTCCAGACATAGGATTATCTTTTAGCATATCTACCACATATACATTCCCACTTCTATGTGCAGTGAGTTGTGCTTTGCTCTCAGCAATGATTTGATCAATCTTTCTAACAACCTCTGGTCCCACAATTTGACAAGTTTTCTTAGTGAAGAAGGATCCATATCCTCTGTCACTCATTTGTGAGACACTCAGCAGTTAAATTTTAGATTTTCAATTAAATTCACATTTTCAAACTTGAGTTTCCCAGCCAGAACTGACCTAGACCCTAAAACCTTTCCCTTTGAGTTATTACCAAAAGATATATCACCCCCCCATGAGCCATGAAATCCTTGAGAAGGGCTCTACATCCTGTCATGTGCCTGGAACCTCCACTATCTACATACCATAAGCTATCAAGGCAAGTAGAGGGTCCCTGCACATCAAGTAAATAGATCAGTTAAGATTGGTCTCCAAAGACAAAATGGCTTTAGATGGCATCACAGATGGTCCAACCTCAAGTCTAGGACAATGTTCAGTGGTTTTGAAATTTTCTTGTAACATCCGCTCTTGACCATTCCTATCAAATGATTGTATCCATAAGGGTGCCTGTTTACTCTTTGCTTTGAAGGCTTTTTGTAACCTTCATAAGCATGAGGAACCTTTTTATAAGCAGGTTGGCCATACCCTCTTGGAAATGAGTTTGATGGTGGGGCATCTATCACTTGTACCTCTCTATGAACAGAGGTTTTGTTTAAAGCTTTTGTAACAGATGTTTCAATTTGTTCAAAACTCTGCTTGGATTTATTTCCAGCAAAACTTGAACTTTCTCTTTCTAGTGCTTTTGCCTTGATCTCTTTTACCTTTTGTTCATAGTTTTTAAGATAGGTACACTCTTGAGTTAAGTGATTTGTTTTGTTGCAGGTGGTGCATCTTGAAGAGTTTTTTTATAACATAAGTTTTGTTAATGTCATAGGCTTTCAGAAGAAAACAATCTGCAGCCACATGATTTCTTTTTTCACAAAATTCACAAAACAAGTTGTTAATCTTTACTCTTCTTTTCCTATCAGACTTTTTATCAGCAGTGGTTGTAACCTCTGCTGGTACATCTTTGATAGGGATCACCAGTGCTTTTGGAGCTTTAATACCATCAGTGGTTGTGAAGTCCATTCGCTTAAAGTTTTCTAAAATATCACATTCATCTGACTAGGTTGATTTAAACTGTTACTTTTCAATTTCTTTATCTTTTGTTTCCAAAACAATTTTGTTTCCAGCTTTATCTATGATTTTTATCTCTTCACCAGCCAAATTTGTAGGGACTACTTCAACCAACTCAGAATCAATTTCAGCAGCATTTTTCTCAATTTGGTCATAGGTTCAAAAACCTACACCAAACTTAATGTTGCTCTTGAACTGAGCATCAAGCATAATCTCATAACCTTTACAAGACTCAACCCATTCTTCACAAGTGATTTGGGTTTCTTCTAACTCCTTTTTACAAACTTGGTATTTTTCTACCATAGTTTGGAGTTGGTCTTTGGTTATGCTTGATTCATGTCTCAGGCTACTCATTTCAGAATCTTTTTCACTTAACTTTGATTTTAAATCTTTAATCAGTTTTTCAAAATTAAGTTCATCTTCTAAAATTTTGTTTCTCAGGTTTTCATTCACCTTTTTTATGTTTGCAAAAGAAATGATGCATTTGTCAGAACATAGATCTTTAAGGATCTGAGGTGATACCTTTGTAGCAGCCATGAGAGCACAATCACATTCATCTTCACACACATCAACATTCCATGGGTCAGTAAGAGAGTTCTTTTCCTTATCAGCAGTATTTTCTTTTTCTTCACTTGAAACCACTGTTTCATCACAAACTTGAACTTCATTAGTTTTTGACACTATCTCCACAGATTCAACACCTTCAGTAATTGTCTCTAAGGCCATTAAACAAAATTCTTGTTCAACATCATTTTTGGCCATTAAAGCAAAGTTTTCATCAGTCAAATCCTCAGGAAAGCTGCTCCAGTCAACATAACTTGTGTGAAAAAGCTTTGTTGACCAACCTCTGCTAGACTAGCAGTGGTTTGAGCAGGTTGTGTAACAATGGGTGCTTGTTGTACAAGCACTTGAGGATGTGATGGTGCCTGAACATATTGAATTTGTGGAGCAGTGGATTGAACATAATACACTTGAACAGTGGTAGCAGGATGTGCAAAGTGGGCAGTGTTTTGAACATGTTGAGCAGGGGCGTACTGGGAATAATGAGCAGTGTTTTGTGTATGTTGAGGTCTAGGGCCAGGATGAGTCACTATTGTTCCAGAACTTTGAGACCTGCATTCTCTGGCATAGTGTCCTAGCCTATTACACTTATAACACTTGACTTTTGATTTATCCAGCCCAACCTTCAACCCCCCATGCAAACCTGGGAATTTTCTAACAGTTCTCTTATAGAATTTACTAGCCCTAACACTCAGTTGGTGCAAAATATCCATTTCCTCAAGTTTAGAATGTTCAATGTGTTGTAAATCATTCAGCTCAAAGGATAGATTTTCAGAGGTTTGGCTTTTCCCACTAGCAGTGAAAGCATAGTTTGGTGCATATGTTTTAGATCCAAAGTTCCAACCAGATGTAATATCTATATAGTGATCATAACTTTTGTCCTTACTGCTGCCAGATCCCTCTTCTTGGCCAAAAAGAGCAGTATTACCCAATGAGTAATCATCTGTCATTTTGCTAGAATCTTGCAACTTCTTTTTCAGGTTTAGCTCTCTCTGATAAGTGAGGAGTATCCCATGAAGTTGTGTCAGCGACATTTCTTTAAACCCAACAGATTTTCGCTTTAGATAAGCTACAGTCTCCCACTTATCTGGTAACGATCTAAGGAAACAACTATTGACAGTCGAATTAGGAAAAACCACGTTAACCAGTCTAAGTTCACTGATGAGACAGCTGTAACGTTCGAATTGTTGTGTTAGTGACTCTCCTTTCAAGTGACAAAACGTTTCATACTTCTAATTTAGAACTTCTCTGTTACTTTCAATCACTTCCCCAGTCCCACCGAATTGCTCTTTCAATGCATCCCATAACTCCTTTGCACTATTGCAATGGAGTAGACCAGCATAAATTTCATTGGGTAAGGCAGAAGCAACTGCATCCAATTCAATTTTCTAGAAATCCTGCCCGAAAAGTTTTCAGGATTTTTTGGCCCTTGTTTAGTTGGATCCTCTGTGCTTGGAACCATTGGAACATGTGGTCCATAAGCAACAGATCTCCAGCAACCGATGTTTTGCTGAGCAAGGATGTGACCCATCCAGTCGTTGCCAAATGAAATATTCATTTCTTTTGAGCATCGGCGGTCTGAACAAGGATCCAGAGTTGGCATCCTGTGTTTTTTGAGAAATTTTCAGTTGATTTTTACAGATTTTGTTTTAAAAACTTTGAATGTAATAAAACTCTGAATATCAAGCTAAAACAACCAAACTGATTAGCAAGAGAGCTGATCTATTTGAACCAAATCGATTGTTAGATCGAAATTTGATGAATCAAGCTCTTATACCAATTGTTAGGATCTGAGTTTGAATTACTTGTAGTTTTTGTTTCAAAAATGGAAAATGATTGAACTAAAAGAGATTGACAGCAGAAGAAGATGGAACACTTTTAAGCAATGGTCGTTTGTTTTCATCATCATCATGCTTTCAAGTTAGTAAACTTGCATGTGATTCACAAACTCCCCCTCAGCCATTGCAATTACAGTTTGATAATGAGAAAATGCAGAGAAGATGATATGCGAAAGTTGATATTTTAATAGACGAGTCTAAACTATTACAGAAGTTTCCTATTTATACTAATTATCTAACCACTTAGCATCTTTGATGACGTCAGGGTTGATAGTGACATGAAACTAATTGTAACTAACTGAAAACACTGCTAGTACTAACTATCAGTGCATAGCGCTGCTTCATTGATTAACTAAACTAATGACTAAACTCTGATCACTATCCTCTGACCCTTGTAACTCTGGAAAACCTTTGACGCTTTGTGAAGGCGGATGATAGGATGAGCAGTCTTTAGGGAAAATAGTGTATGTACATCAGAGGTTGTAACCTCTGATAGTGTAACCAAAGCTCGGATAGTGTTATTTGGATGTGTACCATCTGTTCCTTTCATTGGGTTCAATCCCAACAGAAGCCGATCAAGAACTTCTTTCGACGTGTCAGGCAAAAGTAGAGCTTTGAAGACTGATCAAGACGAAGGCGATATCCAAGGGGGAGTATGTTAGTACATAATGTCTATGGCTTAGTCTTAGATCGACTCTGTTTAGTTTGGGCCAGATTATGTCAAGTTTAAAGGTTACTTATGTAAATAGATAACAAGTTCACCGGATTCATGATGTAAGAACAAGTTCGGCCGAACTTGTTCAAGACAAGTTCGCCCGAACTTGTCTTCCTCCCAGCGAACTTGTTACACTATAAATAGGTGACTTGGATTTTTTCATTTGTAACTTCTGCAACTTTGTCACTTGCACGGTGAAGCTCTGCCCAATCTGGATTTGACATGTAAATGAACTTTATGATAAATAAACAACGATTAAACAGTAAATCTTGGCATATTCGATTAACACGTCATATAGTTTCCACCTATACGAACGTTAGATACCAATTTAGGTTCCTATGCTAAACATGGAGCGATCTAACAATTTAGAATATGCAAGCATCATTCTTGCTGTCTGTATCAGCGTTCGATTCTTTCGTTCAGCAACTCTGTTTTGTTGAGGAGTATATGGAGCATTGAATTCATGAAGAACCCCTTTGGCATTACAAAACTCTTGCATACATTTGTTCTTGAATTCTGTACCATTGTCGCTTCGGATTCTTCTAACAGGAAGATGGTACATATTTTCAAGCTTCCTAAAGAGAATCATTAGACTATCGAACGTTTCATCTTTGCTCTCTTGGAAGAATACCCACGGATATCTCGAGTAATCTTCAGTTACTACCAAGCAATAAAGATCTCCTGAAATGCTTTTGACGTTCGACCAAAGAGATCCATATGCAAATGTTCTAGTGGAAGCTTTATCGAGTTCAGAATCTTTCTTGGATGAGACTTTTTAATCTGCTTTCCTTTCTTGCAACTTAAACAGTTATAGTTCATGTGAAAGCTCTTTAGATTCACTCTTTCCACGAGATTATTGTGAACCAGAATATTTATCTTTCGCAAGTGAATATGACCCATCTTTCTATGCCAAAGAATCGACTCCTTTTTCGTGGCCTTCGTGACAAAACACTGTGCCGACTTTGATGTAGTTGTGGCAATACTTATATCAAGCACATAAGGATCGTTCTCTCAAGGAGCGTGCATGAGAATCCATTTTTCTGGAATCTTGAAACCCGGCTTTAAAATCATGCACTCCGTATCGTTGAAATGAGTGGTGAACTTCTCGTCACAGATCTGGGAGATATTCAGAAGATTATTCTCCAGTTCAGCAATGTAGTTGACCTTATCAAAAGATACCTCGCCATTCGACAATTTTCCTTCTCCAATGATTCTTCCTCCTTGATTTCCAGCAAATCCTATGTAGCCTCCATTGATAGCTTTAATATCGAATAATAAGGCTCGCATCCCCGTCATGTGTCGAGAAGCTCTGCTGTTCATAATCCACTTTGACAAGATGGACTTGGAAGCCCCTGCACACAGTAAAGCAATTAGTTAAAGAGGGAAACCCAAGCCTTGTCGGTCTTGGGTGGATTTGGGATATTGAAAGTTGGAATTTTCATTTCTTTCTTTGTTACCCACTGATCAGTCTTTGTTTGGTTAACATCATTGGTTTTGACTGATACAGTTGGTTTAACCAGTTCCTATGATGATGAAATCTTTCTCGGAATTCAAGATTGTGATTTCATTCTTGCTTTCTTAACATAAAACTTTAAATCTTTGTTTTTAGCTTGTTTCGAAGATTCACCTTTTCAAAGTTAGAAATCTTTTCAATTTTAGGTTTCTCTTCAATTTAGATTCATTATTTCTTTTCAAAATCTTAATTGAAACTATTTCTGGTTTCTTTGATTTTTCATCATCTGAAATTTTTTTCCTCGACAATCAGACTTTGACTTCGGACATTTTCGTGCAATGTGACTTCTTCATTGCATCTGACACATGTTCGAGTATCAACATTTTTTCCACTAGTAGATTTTACTCCACTTGTAGATTTCGCCTGATCACGAAGTTCTTTTTCCTTTTTAAACTCATCATTTGATTTCTTTCCAATCAAATTCTCTTCTACCACAGTGTTAGTCCCAAACACGAATTTCATGTTTTTCTTTTTATATTCATGAAATGGTGACCTTTTCTTCTCATTTTCTTCTGGTTCAAAACCCACACCCCTCTCCTATTCTCAGGAAAGTTCCCACCATTTCTCTGGTAGTTGTTATAAATTTTCTTGGATTTTGAATAAAATTTCTTCTCATTTTTATCTAGATCCTCTGATGAAAGTTTAACCAGTTTGAATAGTTTATCGATGTGATCTTCTTTCACATTCTGAATCGGAAATATTTCATCAAAATATAGTCTATCAGAATCCTTAACTTTGTATAGCACAATAGTAGGATCATCACTTAGGCTATTTTCTGATGAAGTATCATCATTTTCAGATTGTGATTCAGAAGTATTTTAACTCGAGTTGGTGCTCTCAAAGCTGTTGTCATCAAAATCACTTCCCAACACATTTTCAATCACATTAATCATGATTGATCCACTGTCATCGTTTGATTTTGTATAAATTATATCAATGTTCTTAAGCAACTCGTCTTTTGTTTCAGATAAAAGTTTTACATTGAGCGCCTTCTCCATTCCGTCTACTTTCTTTCTGCAGTAGCTCTCGCACAATGGAGGTGGAACAGCACTATAATCTCCACGTTTCTTACCTTTGAGCTTGTTATCATTTTCTTCCGACGGAATCATTGGAAGAATATGATCGATGACATAAGCATTCGTGGTGTAGCTGAGTAACAATTGTCTTACTCGTTCAGTTTCAACTTTAATTTCTTGGCGCTCATGTTTTAACTCAGCTATGTTATTGATGTACATGTTAATGGCTTCTTGTTTTTCCATTAATGTTGCCTTTAACATTCTGATTGTGTCAGTTTGTTCTCGATTAGCTTGTTCACAAATGTGGTAAGTGTCTTTCATCTTATCATAAGCTTCTTTCATTTTGTGATAATCATTTTAAAATTTTCATTATGCACTTTTAGATCACTTATGATTACTGATTTTTCAGCACATTGTTCACAAGCTTTAGCACACTTTGTGCAAGGTTTTTCGTCCTCCACAGTTTGTACTTTGATAACTTCCTTCTCAATTACCTTTACCTCGACCTCATGACCTACCTCTCTCAGATTGGCCATCATTTCTTTGTCAGCGATTTTGGTAAGGTTTTCCGTATTCATCTCTTTCTTCACATCGATGATCTCCTCGATTTCAGATTTCTTTTCTTCCATCACTTGCTCTTGCGATGTAGCATCAAAACAACCTACAAAACTAGATTGAAGATTAGGAGGTATAATGTTTTTCATTTTAGTCTCATGATAGATCATCTCCTCTTCCGATCGTTGCAAGTATTCTTCTAGGATTGCGTTTTCAAGAGCTGCTTCATCTATCATCGACTCCGGCACTTCCATGATCTCGGCCATCAAAGCGACATTAGCTTTCTTGGAAATATAGTTGTTCCAGTCAAATCCTTCATCTTCGTGTGAAACAACAAGAGCTTTTTTGGTTGGTTTTGATGAACCATCTTGAACTTCAACTTGAACCCTATTTGAAAATGGTTTGTACTGCAAGGCTTTCCTATAGTAATCGTTGTTGTTCCCAAACGGACTTTGATTTCCACTAGCTTCACGATTGGTGCATTCACGCTTGAAATGCCCATTTTCTCTACACTTGAAGCATGTCACCTTTGACTTATCGTGTTACACCCCAAATCACGTAAAACAACACACGGCGGAAACACTTGGGGTCACGTTACAAATTGTCTCACCACATGGTATTTAAAGTTTTGTTTTATTGAATTATCGAATTACATTGTCTTGGAATATCGGAAATGAAATACAATTAAATTATCTTTCAAATTTTAAAGTCGCTAAGGCCCGAGTCTATCCTATATATAGCATGCAGCAACAATCATCATGTAAATAAACCTGAAACATATGTGAAAAAGGTACGTCAGCATAAAAATGCATGTGAGTAACATAGGTTATTCAGATTCATGGTTGAGGATTTTTTAGAAGAGAACATATATTTTCAAAAATAGCCATGAATCCTCGCAAAAAGTTTAGTATTTAATATACTTTGCCTTTTTGATAAAAAGAGTTTGTAGTATATACGAAATATACTTTGGTTTTGAAATAACAATATAGATAGTATATTAAACTATATACCTTAGTTTTGAAAATATTGAATTACTAGTATATTAAAATATACTTTTGAAAAGCTAGATTTGGTAGTATATAAAATGTACTTTGGTTTGAGAACAAGTGAATCGGTAGTATATCAAAATATACTTTGGTAAACAATAAGAGTATCGATAGTATATCAAAATATACTTTTGTTTAAGAACAAGAGATTCAATAGTATATCAAACTATACTTTGGTCAATAATATCACATTGATAGCATATCAAACTATGCTTCGGAAGTTTATCGAATATACTTAATTGTGATTTGGTAGTATATCAAATATACTTTGGTTTAGGGAAATCAATAAAAGATAAGTTTTTATGGATTAGTTAGAAAACCTTTGTAAAAATACATTGTGGTCGTTTAGCAATACATTCAAACTGAGTATATCAAACTATACTTTGGTGACTATAGATTTACCACGAAGGCAAAATCTATTTGGTTTAAACTTGGTTTCTGACATTCCATACAACAGGAATGGGGTGTCAAATCCTATAGCGCTATATCGTACTACCAATCGGCTTGATCATTGTTAATGAATGTATAAAAGAATTTACGCACCAACAATAGTCTCACAAACTTTGAAAATCGTTATTTAAGCCATAGGTAACGGATTTAAATCATTATCAGATATAGTACTATGTATAAGAAATCATATAGCATTGAAAAACGTGAAAATAGTGAATAGGCACATATTAATCACCCCAAAACATTTGAAAAACGTAAAAGAGGGGACTATGTACTCACTTGGGGTTGCAAAATATCCTTGAATCAAAGATTAAACAAGCTCAAATGTCCGAGAAGTCCAACGTGTCCTAGAATCGGATAACTATGTAAATATCAAGACTTTAATCGGCGGATCAGATAGAATGAGGTCTTGTTGTAGGACTGATCCTCGATGCTAAGGAACCTAAATTTGATATCTAACGTCCATAATAGTTGAAATATTACGTCGTGTTTACCAATAGACAAGAATTAATAAGTTTAACATCAGTTTTATTGATCAAACTTCGAGAGCACAAACTGACAGAGCTTCGCCTCCAAAATGAAAAAGTTACATATGAGAGAGGCTAGCTAGGTATTTATAGACATTCAAGTTCGCTCATGGAGGATGTAAGTTCGCCCGAACTTGCCTTAGCAAGTTCGGCCGAACTTGTCTCAACATGACATATCATGGGCGAACTTGTTACAACTTTACATAAATACTTCATGCACCTAGCCTATTCAGCTCTATACTATACAGACTCGATATAAAACTAAGACATAGACATTATGCACCAACAGACTCCCCTTGGATATAGTCTTCGTCTTGTATCAGTCTTCAAAACTCTGTCTTCATATAAACGTTAACGAACCCGACCGAAGAAGTTCTTAAACGGCTTCCTTCGTCGTTCTTGCTTAGGATCCGACGTCTAGTCTGTAGGAGGCACTTTGTTCATATGCTGAAATCTCCTAATACTTGCCTTTCTTGTTCTTTCATTAATTGCTTCAAGACGCTTCTCCTCTTTTAAAAACTCTACTCTTTCTAGATCTCACCACTTTGTTTGCCACATCTTTCCTGAATTGACTTCGCGCGCATAGCAAACATTCACCACTTTTTGAAACTACATCGCTTGTACCTTTTCACGTTCTTCAAATACAATCTTATTCAAGAACAAGGTTTTGATGTCTTCTCTGGAGCAGTTCACAAGCCACATAGGATCTAGAATCCTTATCGTCCTCCATAAACACCTCATACCCTGATATCCCATTACTTCAACCCTTTCCTTTGTTATATCCAAGTTATCTTCAAATTTTAACACAATAACAGCTTCACAGCTAGCTGGATCTATTTGCCACCACTTGAATAAATAGATAGAAATTTTGTTCAATCGGCATCAGCGGCATATTTCTCATAGCTCTTGGACGTTTCATGATCAATGTTATGTCCTTTTCCCCCGTTTTGTTGTTAGTTTTAATTCTACGGCCAGGAATAAACGCTTCCAATAATTAAATCCTTTAACCACTTCATACTTTATCATCTTCCACAATAACTGATCAATCACTTTCATGTGATATGTAACATTCACTGTCTGTACCAACTCTTCCACATCCCAATACGGTAAGGTCTTGAAATCAGAAAGATACTTGAAGTATTGCACTCCAAATTATCTTTTGATTGCATATACATTCAGCTCTTTAAACCATCCCCAACTAAGAATATCCCCCAATGACACATCTTTGTCTCTGGGAAAGAATGCTAAAGGACGTCGAAACTTACGTTCGCGTGGCATTTCTTTAAACCATGACTTCCTTGCTTGAGTAATTTCTTCTTTAGTCATGGGTTTAGGAACTTTACCCTCTTGAACTGATTCCTCTATCTTTTCCTTCAACATTTCTTCATCGAGTTGCTTGTACATCTCCTCGAAAGTAGGAAAACTATCTGAATTAGGACCAATGTACTTCGCTTTCTGATCTGTTTCGTCATCTGAAGACCAGTCTTCAATAATAACTCTATTGTACTCATCAGCTTCAAATCTTCTAACATACTGATAGTCAATAGGTTCAAAAGTTTTAACATTCAAAACTTCCTCGAAATCAAACTCTAAACTTTCAGCTTCAACCTCAACCAATCTCGCCAAATCTTCTTTTGAGTAGTTGTGCATGTACTCACCTTCTTCCACATTATGTTCCAACATCAGCATTAAAGGCTTCGTGCGTATTGCAACAACTGGCTTTGCAGATCGATCAACATCTGACAAATCTATATCATCTGAAGGCCCTGTCTTCACTGACTACCCCTCAACTTTATCTTCCATCCTATTCGACTCATCATCCATAAGTGAAGAAAAATCAAATTCATCAGCGACTTTGGCTTCAGTAACTTTAATACCAGTACTACCTTGATCATAATCATCGTCATCATCACCAATATTCCAATCCTCATAACCTTCTTCCTCTTAATCCTCTTTATCATCTTTCTCAGCTTCTTCATCGTCTTTTTCTTCAGAAGCAGTGATAAGATCAGAAGGCTTTGACAGATTCGTCAACCTTTGGAGTATCAGACTCAGAAGCTGGAATCACATCATCGACAGACTTCTCTGCAGCTACAGAAGAAGTAGGTGCTTCACCTTCAACATTCTTTCCTTTACTGCTCGCAGCTAATTCTTTCTCAGAACGTTCTTTAGCTTCCTATTGATCTAGACGATCATATTCTTTGATGAAGTCAATGCCCAGAGAATTAGATAAAACTTTTTGCAACCTGTTGAATCTTTGATCGTTTAGGCGCTTGAATTATCTTTAACTCTGCAATCTCTGTTTGTATTTCTCATTGGCGTCTTGCAAACTTTCGATCAATGCCTTTAAATAATCTCGTTCATTCTCTAACACCTTGAATTTGTCGTCTAACATCTCTTTCTCTACAGAGCTTTGATTCATTTTCTTTACTAACTATGCTTTCTCAATTTCATTCTGTGTCACTTTATCTTCTAACACCTTCACTCGCTTTTCCAGAAGTTCAGCATTAGTCTCTGGAGAGAAATCGTTTAGATCCTGCAGACTTATCGGATCATTGTGCATATCACCAAACACATTAGGCCCTCCTGGAGTTTTTTGGTGTTGACTTTGGAGTCGCAGCCTTTGGTGTTGACTTCTTTGGTGTCGAACTTTCAAGATTTGAAGTGGTTGGAGCAACAGGCGATTGAATAATCGGTACTTCAAGCAATCCAGTCATAGGAGGTTCTTGTGTAACTCCTTGACGTTCAGTCTCAGCAGTACTAACAACAGGAGGTTCTTGTGTAGGAGGTTCTTGTGTGGCTCCTGTCTCATGTGCGCCAGAAGGTTCTTGTGTAACTTCTACGCTCTTTAAAGCTCCTTTGTATATTGCTAACAACCTTTTGAGGTTTCTTCATTTTCTTTCTTCCCTTTGTCTGAGGAGACCCTGTAGTCTTTGTCGAAGAAATAGTAGTAGTCTTTACACGTTTTGCTTTCTTCTTGGGTCTTTCTTCATCAGACTCTTTTTCCTAATTTGGATGGAAATTAGCATCAACCTCTCTTTCTTTTTCAGCTCTAATTTCTGCTTCCGATTTTTCTGGCTCTTTCAATGGTTCTTCATCAGATTCATCATCTTGTTCAGAAGTTGCTGAAATAACATCTTCCTGAGTCGTCTTCACAGTTTCCTGACTCTCAACAACTACCGTAGCACTCGAACCTGCCTCTGTTTAAACATTTTCTGGTTCATCTTCGTCAATAAGCATCGTTTCGACCTTCTTTGCAGCCTGTTTCTTCTTAGGCTTATCAGATTCTACCTTTAAGAACCATTCACTTCTAGCTTTCGGTTTAAAGTCTTTGAACCATTCCTTTTCAGCATTAAACTCCTTCTCATCATCACTACCGCCTTTCCTCCATTTGTTATATGGTGGCGCAATGTAGTTTGGATCTTTAATAGCTCCGAAAACTGGCTTTGCAACAGGAGCTGATGCTTGCTTCTGAAACTTGATTAGCTTCTTCACTGTTGTCTCATCGAGATGAACTACATAAAGCACATCATTCGGATCTCGTGCTTTATTCGTGAACTTCTCATCAATCAAATTTGCACAAATCTCAGATAAAGACACAATCTTGAATCCTCCATATTCTTGGACATGTGTGTAAAGACAAGCTTTGAGAAGTTGAACGGCTTTTTCAGAATCAGTGCCGTTGCCATGCAGGCTAAATAATCTTGGACATCGTCTAAACCCGCCTTGCGATGGCTAAAAGTGTGAATTATAGCGTGCATGAGGAGCTTGTAGGGGTTTGGCACTTCCTCTTTCTTTAATGTTGGCTTATTCACGCTTCCTTTGTAGCCCATTCGAAAGAAACAACCACGAACCATCTTTTCATCGAGATAAATTGGATCGTCTTTGTTGTCGTTGAATTGTAACCCTCTGCGTATATCATCTTTAGTTACAGTTATCGGTTTGACTTCATTGCCAACTTGCACAGATGAAACAATTGACTTTTGATCTTCACTAAGACTTGCGTTCTTCCAGAAACGATAAATGTGAGATCTATACGATACTGTATGCTCTGTGATCGCTCGGTGAACAGGGCTTTCTTCCAAAAACTTTAAGATACTGTCGTATTCCTAAGCGATGGACATATCGTCTTGTCGAGCGTAATACACGTGTTGTGAGTCTTAGAAAACTCTATCAAGATTGCACGTGCTGGTACTTGAGCCTGAAAAACGACGCAAAACAATTAGCACGTTTATCGAGAAAAAGTTACAAAAAAATTTCTAACACATTCATCAAGTTCGGGCGAACTTGATTATGTGTTAAAACGCCCGAACATGTAAAAACAACATGTTCAACAATCAAAGTGTAAGTTTGGGCGAACTTATGTCAACAGGTTTTCAGATTTCATTAATCCAAGTTCGGACGAACTTCCACATATTATTTGAATAGCCAGTTTTGAAGTTCGGTCGAACACGTTCATGGTTTTCTGTTTTTATTCAGATTTTTATCATCTTCAATACTAAACCTGTTCAAAAGTTTCATGACCATTTTAAACCAATTAAACACACTTTTATGGTCGATTTTAACTGATTAACAAGATTTTAAGTTCAATTTTATCATTAAACACCTAGATCTATTAGATTTTAAAGTTTCAGATCCATTAGGTTCGATTATGATTCATTTCACGCTTCAAAGATCAAATGACTACCTCAGACATTGTCAATGGTGTGCCAATCAGCAAGAACAATCAAAAATTTGTCAGAGTAACGGCTCTAAAATGACAAAATCACACAATCGCTCACAAGTAAGTTCGCTCGGATGAGTTTGTTTGCTGATAAATGAGTTCGGCCGAACTTGCTTGGTACTTATACCATTGCAAGTTCAGGCGAACTTACAAGCCCATAACACAAGCCCATTGAAGTTCGGGCGAACTTAGAAATACAACCAGCCATTTATTTAGCAAGTTCGATCGAACTTTCTGTTTTTGATAAAATTGATTTTGTTTAGCAAGTTCGGCCGAACTTGCCAAACCCTAAATACAAATTTTTCACATTTTTCATTTTAACCCCTGAACTTTCCAACTTTTTAGCAGTTATGAAAATCCACTCAGTTGACCAAGTCCAAGTTAATGACCTTGATTAACCAATTTGTCTGCCGAGTCCAAGTTAATGACCCCAATTTGACCCGTTACGAAACAAACTGTTGATATTTTCAAAATCAAAGTTTCAAATTAATGAACTTTTTATCATTTTTTGACTTTCCAGATTTAACAGATTAGCTCCCAGCCCATTGTCAAAGAAATGCCCACTAGTTCTAGCATCTTACCAGACTTCGAAGACCCGTTCTCCAACATTGGTTTGCTGAAAACAATGTAAAAATAAAATATTTTTGAATTTTTGTAAGTTTATGCTAAAACACAATGAAAATCTTTTTGGTTTTAATCTGTAAAGCTGATAAACTATGTAAAGGACAATGTAAACTATGTACAAACATATTTACAGACATATTTTTGTGAATTCGTGTCTAAAGGATCATGTCAGTTAATTGAGACATATCACTAGTACCGTTGACCTTTTGATGACTTTAAGCTTTACATTCGTTTACCTAGATTGTCGATATGTTTGTCCACTTAAACTTTACCACGTTTCTCAACTGTTTCAAGATATGTTCAGGTAAGAATTCTGAAACTTGACTTATCTGTGGTTCCCACTTGTAGAATATACTCACGTATCCAGATTCCCTAGATTTCATCTTACAGGTGAATATAGTGTAACTAATATCTGTTTCTGGGTTAGTGTGAGACCTTGAGAGCTCAGGTTAGTACTACCGTACGACAAAGAGATGAAGGCTCGTCTTTAAGGTGTGTTCCACTTAAGGAATCTTTTCAGCGCTGCAAATGATTGATCTTTCTATACTTTTCAAGTTTTGCATGCAGTTTGGGGTTTATAGCGAAAGTATTATAGAAGTTCTAGGCTATTGCTTCCGCAAAATCAAAGAACTTGTATAATACCCCATATATCAACTATCTATAAAGACCTCGTGTCTCAAAATCAGGCAATCTCAACGAAATTTCAGAGTACTAAGTCCATATATCCAAGATGTGTTAATCCACATGATTAAGCAGTTGCTAAATTTAGTTTATATCTCAAAAACAGTTTACTGAACGTGTTAAGCCTATCGACACATCCACAGTAAGACTCGTTTATAACTTTTAAACTTTCTATTTCTTTAGCATACTGTGATAGTCCACTGATGTACTATCATTTCTTTTTTGTGACATCGAAATCTTTTTGTCTTTTTCAATGTTTTTGTACATTTTGAAAATTTTCATATGTTTTTGTATTTTTCCAAATATTTCTCCCCCTAAAATCAAAAACATATTTTTGGATTTTAGTTTTTAAGAATACTAAAGTAGAAAGATATTTACAAACCATACAAACCAATGAGGATTACGTGAATTCATCATCCGATCCGTATTCAACCTCAGCTTCCGCACCTGTAAGCAAATTTTTAATACCGTTAAGCCGCATTAGATACTTAAATCTTGTTAATGGAAATGCGTTGGTATAAAAATCAGCCCTTTGTTCGTTGGTGTGGATTTTTCTATTCGAACCAATTTCTTTTCTTAACAGTCACGAATGAAATGGTAACGAATTTCAATGTGTCTTGTACGTGAGTGATGAACCGGATTTTTAGTTATATCGATGGCTGCTTTATTAACTACAAATAAAGGCATGTCAAGAAACTGTAGACCATAATCCCTCATCTGTTGTTGAATCCAGAGGATTTGAGAACAACAGCTGGAAGCAGAAATGTATTCCGCTTCACAGGTTGAGAGAGAGACCGTGGTTTGTTTCTTACACTGCCACGTTACCAAGCGTGTGCCAAAGAACTGGCATCCTGCAGTTGTAGATTTCAAGTTCAGTTTGTTCACTCCGAAGTCTGAGTCAGCGTATCCACAGAGATCAAAATTGTCGTTCTTGGGATACCATAATCCCGTGCTTGGGCATCCTTTCAAGTAACGAAAGATTCGCTTGACTATCTGAATGTGTGACATCCGAGGATTTGACTGATATCTCGCACATAAGCATGTAGGATACATGATGTCTGGGCACGATGTCGTAAGATACATCAGTGAACCTATCATCGATCGATAAAGTGTTTCATCAACTTTCGTTCCCGTCTCGTCTACGCAAATCCCATGGTTTCAGTGCCAGCGGTGTTGAAAGCAGCTTCGAAGAATCCATTTAAAACTTTTTGAGAATGTCGTGCACATACTTAGTCTGATGAATGAATATCCCGTCTGGAAGCTGATCCACATGAAGACCTAAGAAGACCTTCATTTCTCCCATCGAGGACATCTCAAATTTCTTCTTCATGATCTTTTCGAACTCTTTGCACAGACTGTCATCCGTGGAACCAAAAATGATATCATCCACATAGATTAGTACTATAATCAGATGCGATCCAACTTCTCTGGTAAACAAAGTGATGTCCACTGTTCCTCGCGTAAAGCCATTTCCAACGAGATGCTGCGATAACGTCTCGTACCAAGCTCTCGGGGCTTGGTGTAAACCATACAAGGCTTTATCCAGGAGATATGCTTTATTCTTGTTCAGTGGATCGACTCGGTGGTTGGCCAACATACACTTGTTCACGAAGTTTACCGTAGAGAAATGCAGATTTTACTTTCCAAGCTACGAACGCTACGAAAATGCGGATAGATTCTAATCTCGCAACCAGTGCGTATACCTCCGTATAATCTAGACCTTCCTGCTGGTGGAATCCCTTGACAACCAGCCGAGCTTTGATTCTGACTATTACCCCCGATCGTCTCTTTTACACTTGAAGACCAACTTTGTATCAATAGCTTTCTGCTTCTGTGGCAAGTTTACAAGTTTCCAAACACCCAACTTCTTGAACTGTAAAAGTTCCTCTTGCATTGCTATCACCCAATTCTCGTCAGCTAGAGCCTCATTTACTGTGTTTGGCTCTATTGAGAAATGAAACATGAGTAGTAGCAGTAATTCTGAGTTGGTGCAACTCGGGTGTAGAAACAACTAAGTGCTTTATTGATTTGGCTTCGTGTACGCACACCAGTTTGTAGTTCTCCTGTAATATTCGTTGACGGATGGTAAGAATATGATCGGGGCATTTCTTCTGTTGGAACATCAACAGAGCTTTGCTGATTTGAAATAATCAGATCACTGTTCACATCAACATTAGGAGTACTTGATGAAGCTTCATTCTGATTTCTCAGACTAGCAGATTGATTCAACAAGTTAGATATCTGCTCAACTTCTTCATCCGATGAAGTTTCATTATCAGCATCAAATGTTGGTGCTTCATCTGAATCAGAATTCTGATTCTGAGGCTCGTTAGGCTCTGATGTTGCATTCACTGGTTTAGTAGAAGTATTTGTTAGAGGAGTAGTAGGTGTTGCTAATGTTTCAGAAACAATTTCAACTTGAACACCGCTACTATTGCTTGGACCTACTCCAGAAGATGAAGAATCCAATGTGGGTTGATTAACCACAGTCTAACAATTTGTTCTTGATTCGCCGACTGTTGAAGATAGTATAACGCTGCAATTTCTTCTTCAGACGGTTCTTCGGCAAGTCAAATGACTTCCAAAGATCTTGGTAGTTAAATAGCCACGCGTCACCTCTCCTTTGAATAGGATCCGTATAGTTGAAACAATCTACGTGCTGTGCTTCAATAACCTTTCTCAACGAAGGAACATATACTCTTCTTAGCAGACTCGCATATCCGACAAAGAAACCTTCAAGAGATTTAGCTCCGAATTTGCCATCTTGATCGATTATAGTACATGGCGCACCAAATGGTTCTAAGAACTTCAAGTTTGGCTTCCGTCAGTTTATCATCTCAAAACATGTTTTCTTTGTTGGTTTAACAGTGACAACCCTGGTTTAGCGTGTAGCGAGCCGCAGCAACCGCTTCACTCAAGAAGCTGACTAGAATTTTAGAATCTGCAAGCATGGTTCTCGCAGTTTCAATCAAAGTTCTGTTCTTCCGTTCAGCAACACCGTTTTGCTGTGGAGTATAGGGAGCACTAAACTCGTGCCGAATCCCTTTTGCGTTGTAGAATTCCTTCATTTTGTTATTCTTAAAGTCTGTGCCGTTGTCACTTCTAATGCGTCTGACCGACAGATGATAAAGATTCTCAAGTTTCTTAAATAGAATCACCAAGTTCTCGAATGTTTCGTCTTTTGATTCCTGAAAGAATACCCACGAATATCTCGAATAGTCATCTGTCACGACCAAGCAATATAAGTCTCCTGAGATACTTCGAACATTAACAGGACCCAATAAATCCATGTGGAGATGTTCTAATGGCAACTTGATTGAGTTCAGAATTTTCTTCGGATGAGATTTCTTAATCTGCTTTCCCTTTTACACTCTAAACAGTATCAGACATATTAAAGCTCCAAAGATTTACACCATCTACAAGATCATTATGAACCAAGAAAGTCATTTTCGCAATTGAATATGCCCCATCTTACGATGCCAAAGAATAGAATTTTTTCAGTAGCCTTTGTCACAAAACATTGCGCTAACATTGATGAAGTGGTAGCGACGCCCATATCAAGAACATATAGATCATTCTCTCGAGGTGCTCGCATCAGAATCCACTCATCTGGTATTTTAAATCCCGGCTTCAAGATAATACACTCTTTGTCGTTGAAATGCACCGTGCACTTCTTGTCGCAAATCTCCGATATACTTAAACGATTATTTTCCAATTCTGCAATATAATTCACGCGATTGAATGAAACAACGCCATTGGAGAGTTTTCCCTCGGCCACTATCCTTCCACCCTGGTTACCCGCAAATCCAACATATCCACCATTGATAGCTTTTATGTCGAATAGCAACGCTTTCATACCGGTCATATGCCTGGAAGCTCCGCTATCCAAAATCCACTTGGAAAGTACGGATCTTTGGAGCCCCTGCACATTTCAACAATTAGTTAAACAGCGCTACCCAAGCCTTTCTGATCTTGGGTTGAATTGGATAACCATCATCGTAATCAAACTCACATTCGTCAGCATAATCAAATTCATATTCATCTTCTGGATTTTCGACGATGTTAATGTTTGAAAACTTTACTTTCTTTTTATCTTTTGAAACATTACCACTTGTAGATTTGACAGTGTTAATTTCAATTTCAGATTTTAACTCTTTCGTGTTATTAGTCTTTACAGGCTCAGACTTAATAACATCGGATGTTGTTGACCTTTTCTATGCAATCCATGCTTCATATCTTATGGTAGCCTTTTTGATGTAAAACTTGTTTTCATTAGCTTTTGAAGTTTAACCTTTTTTGAAAATTGAATTTTCAAACTTCTTTTCTATTTTAGGTTTAACGTCACCTTTTGGTTCATTTCTTTTCAAAATCTTTACAGGTTTTACAAACTCTGGTTGCTTCGGTTTCACAACATTTGAACTTTCCTTCCTTCGAACCGGCTTTGATTTCGGATAGTAACGTGCAATATGACAAATTTCGTTGCACTTGAAACAAGTCCGAGAATCATGTGGATGTCCTTTAGTGGGTTTTACACCACTTGTTTTGGCATCACTAGCAATTTTGGCTTTATCTCAAAGTTCTTTTTGTTTCTTAAACTCATCATTTGATTGTTTACCAATCAAACTTTCCTCATGAACTGAGCTCGTCCTATATACAAAATTCATGTTTTTATTTTTGTATTCGTGATATGGTGACTGTTTCTTTTTAGGTTCATCTGATTCTTCTAGACCCAACCCAGCTCTTCGGTTTTCCGGATGATCACCACCATTTCTTTGGTAGTTGTTTCTTCTAGGTTTGGAATAGAATTTCCTTTCATTGATCTCCAGACATCTGATGTGACTTCCACGAGTTTAAAGAATTTGTCTAACCATTCTTCCTTCACATTCTGAATCGGAAAACTATCATCAAAGTACAATCTATCAGAATCCTTAACCTTGTACATAACAACGTTAGGATCATCACTTAGATCATCATCTGATGATTTATCGTCATCTTCGGACTGTGAATTAGAATTCTTTGAAATCGAGTCGGCGCTTTTAACACTGCCTTTATCAAAATTGTTCAAAACATTTTCAACTACCTTTTTAACCACAACATTGTCATCATCTGTTTTAGTATAGATTACATCAAGGTTCTCTGACAACTCAGTTTTCTTTTCAAATAAAAATTCAATGTTGAGTGCCTTATCCATCCATCAGCGGATTTGCAACAATACTTCTCGCATAGGGGTGGAGGAACATTGTTGTATTCTTTACCAACTTTCTTTTTAGGTTTCTCTTCCGATGGAATTGTCGGAAGGATGTGATCAATGACATATGGGTTACAAGTGTAACTTCTCAAAAGTTGTTGAACACGCTTTGTTTCAATTTTAATGTCCTGGAGTTGTTGCTTAGTTTTAGCAATGGTGTTAATATAGATATTAATCTCTTTTTGCTTATCCATTACTTTCCTTTCAACATCCTCACAGTGTCGTGTTGTTCGACATTTTTCGATCGAGCCTCCCATAATCATCTTTAATTTTGTCATACGCTTCTTTCATTGTGCGATAATCATATTTTAAAATTTCATTATGCACATTGATTTCAGCGATGATCTTTGATTTTTCGGCACATTCGATACATGGTTTAGTTTTTGTACAAGGTTTCTCAAACTCTACAACTTGTACTTTGACAACCTCTTTCTTGACAATCTTTACCTCTGGACCTACCTTGGTTAAATTTGCCATTAAAGCTTTGTCGGCAATGTCCTTAAGGTTTTCAGCATTCACTTCCTGAGTAACATCAATGACTACTTCATCAGTTGATTTCTTCTCGGGAACTTGCTCCTGAGATCTTCCATTGAAATGTCCTGCAAAACTTTCACAAGAGTTAGGAGATAAAACTCCCTGCTTCTACATGTGGATATACTCCTCTTCTTCACGTTGTTGTTGCAGATATTGCTCCAGTAGTAAATTCTCCATAGCCGCTGCTTCTTCTGCAGATGTATCTTCAACTATCTCAGCCATCAACGCAACTCCAGTCTTTTTGCCGATGTAGGAGTTCAGTCAAAACCGTCATCTTCGTTTGATGCAACCATAGCTTTCTCATTGCTGCTGCTATTTGGTTTCTCTTGAATTTCAACCTGAGTCTTCTTTGGGAAAGGCTTGTACTGAAGTGACTTCTTGTAATACTCATTTGCGAATGGACTCTGATTGCCCATGGCTTCAGGGTTTTTGCATTCTCTCTTGAAATGTCCCTTTTGGCAACATCTGAAGCACGTCACTTTTGTTTTTTCGAAACCTAGTTTGTTGCTTGAATTTTCGATGTCTCGGCCAGTGAGAGCAACAAACTTTGTGACTCTTAGGATGATAGAAGCTAAACACCACTTTATATCCCTGAGTTCCAGTTCTTCTTCGTCCACCTGGTCATAGTCTTCAGCGGTCATCTCGGGATTACCGATTTTCCCAGCTACTAGACTTTCATACGATTCTAGAACAGTGGAGAGAAGCGACATATGTTGTTTAGCGACTTGTCCGAAACAACATTGTTTAAATTCACTGCGATATTGCACTTATATACATTCGAATCAGAATTTGTTTGTTAATTCTGATTTGTTTGACTTTGATAAGATGAATTTGAACCAGTGCTTGAGAACGAACTCTGTGGACTCTGATCATAATGAGGCTGTGATTGACTCTGGTTCTGTGGAGAAGCATTCATGTTCGCACTAAACGCTATCCCAATTTTTGGACTTGAAATGTTGTCTTGCATTCCACTTTTGTAGTACAAGCCAATATCTTGAACAACAGTAGCATTCTTTGATTTCGCTATCTTCAGAAGTTCCATTTCATGACCTTTGAGTTTATTGATGAATGTTGATAGCTTGAAGAATTCCCATTTTTCGCTTTCCTTCAGAACAATTAGATAAGTAGTCCACTCTCCATCTGGTAGAGCGTCTGCAAGCTTGTCGATGTACTCTTCTTCCGCCTTCTTAAGATCGTGTCTTCGCATTTGGACTTTAAGATGACAGAAGCTTTCAATCATCTGCTTGATGGTCTCAACCTTCAGCATGTTGAAGATATCGAACTCTTTCATTATGAAGCGCTTTCTTGCTCATGATCATCTCCGCGCTTCCTTGATACTTCTTTTGAAGCGAGAGCCAGAGATCTCTTTTAGTTGTATATTCCGGTAGCAAGACGAGAATATCTTCTTCGACGGATTGTTGGATAAGACTGATCATCTTTTTCTCAGCAATGTATTCCTCTTTTTGTACCGTCGAGTAATTGTACTTCTCAAGAACTTGCTGATGTTCATCCATCGGAACAGTGTAACCTCTTTCAATCGACACCTAGCCTGCAAAGTGCATGGCTTGAACCCAATGTATAAATTTCTCTTTCCATGCTTCATACTCGTCCATGCTCATTAGCTTGGGCGGTTTAACAGTCGTGCCCATTTCGTTATCAAGATTGACTTGATGGATCACGTTGGCATTTGATGAACTAGCTCCGGACATAAAAGCTTTTTGAATATCATCCATCATGAATAACGAAACGTGTACACTGAAAATGCTCAAAACTTTGAAAATGATTAGCCCTACTACAAGTTTGGTCGAACTTGTAGTTTGGAATGAAGAATTCTTGAGTTTATCACTAGTTCAGTCGAACTTATGATATTTGTTTTGAAAAGTTTACTTTGTCTTTGGTCGAACTTGTTAAAGTTTTGAAAAACAAACCCAGTATAACTTCGAGCGAACTTGAAAAATGAAATTAGCTAAGAAACTAGCAAGTTCGGGCGAACTTAGCTTAATTTCTTGAATTTTTTATCAAGTTCGGCCGAAGTTGATAGAAAAACAATGAGAATTTAGTAACGACGAGCGAACCTCACTGATATTTCTTCAAATTTCACTCAAGTTCTAGCGAACTTGGTAAAAAATCACTGAAAAATGAGTTTTTAGTCTAAGTTCGGTCGAACTTGGTTAACAAGTTCGATGATTAGGGTTTTGTCAAACATTGGTTTTTGAAAACTTTGACATCAATTCGGTTGAATTTGGTCTCCAATCTTTCAAGGGTTTATCTTTGAAGTATTTTACATGATGTATTCAAAGTTGAAAAGATTTTGACCTTGAATTCTTCAATTTTGATGAAACAGTTAAGAAAAATAGAAGAATGGAGATGAAATAGAAGTGTTCTTGTCTTAATACTATCAAATCAGGCTGTTCTAGCTCTGATACCACTTGTAGGACCGATCCTCGATGCTAAGGAACCTAAATTTGATATCTAACGTCCATAATAGCAGAAATATTACGTCGTGTTTACTAATAGACAAGAATTAATTAGTTTAACATCAGTTTTATTGATCAAACGTCAAGAGTACAAACTATAGAGCTTCGCCTCCAAAATGCCAAAGTTACAAATGAGAGAGGCTAGCTAGGTATTAATAGACATTCGAGTTCGCTCATGGAGTATGTAAGTTCGCCCGAACTTGTCTCAACATGACATATCATGGGCGAACTTGTTACAACTTTACATAAATACTTCATACACCTAGCCTATTCAGCTCTATACTATACAAACTCGATATAAGACTAAGACATAGACACTATGCACCAACACTTGTAAACCAAATGAGTGTTGGTACTCATATGAAATAGTTTATGCTACTTTAACGGATCATTTACGTAAATACGTATTTGGATGGTTATATATGTGTTATGATAAGTCCAATATGCCAAAATAAGTTGAATATAGTTGCACCATCAGTTTATATGCTAAAACATTGGTCACATATGCTTAAAGTTGATTTATGCGCAAAAAGGGCATTTTTGTCATTTATAAAGGCATAACTAGAGACTTAACGAAACACTAACCAAACGACGTGACCATAAGGTATAACATCAGAGGGTTATTCCTTATACAACTATGGTCACTAATATGAGTTTGGTGGATCCTAAGATCGACCAAATGGGTCGGATTCGAAAGTCAAAGCGGTGGTCAAGACCGCTCGACTTTCAACCCTAAACAAGCACTAAACTAAAATGACGAGTTAGACATGTTAAATATGTCTAACAAGGTTTATAAAACTGATTTGGTATCAAAGGTGTTTTGATACCCGAAAATAGTTCCGTCGCATAATGCGCACTTTGCGCATTTCTGTTCGAAACTTTGACTCGTCACTTCGACTAGGAGACGTGGTAATCAATAGGCATGATCGCTATGGATCTAACCATCGTGATTACGATCACGTTGCAAAGTCCAATTGGACTTTGCTTTGTCCAATTAATGGTCAAAGCTGAAAGTCAAACACTGTTTGACTTTTAGCTTGAATTAGCTAAAATGAATGAACAAGGCTAAGTTAGAATACTTACTTGTGCTCAAGGTAGCCAAGGATGAAGAAAAAGACTTAGAAAACTCAGTTGGGAGACCTCCAACAATGTGGGAGTTCTCCACTTAGAGTTAGAGAGAGAAAGGGAAGAAATGAACAAATTGTGAGGTGAGTTTGAAGGCCTATTTATACTTGTGGATGATGCACAAGATCATTCCAAGTGTTAGGAGGCTTCAAGAGATGATAACAAGTGTCCTAACATGTGTCATAGCAGTTTAGAAGCCCATGGTTTCAAATTGATGGGTTTTGGAAGCTTGGAGTGGCCATCAAGCAAAAATTACATAGCTATCAGCCCTAACCGTAAGTTAAGGTCTTGGCAACCGTAACCTGCGGTCGGGCTAGGCTGAAACACACTTCACAAGTTTCAAAAGTAGCAGAACAGGCCCTTCACTTGTTTTAAGGTGTTTTTAACGCGTTTAACCCCCGTTAACTAAGTTAGCTTAAGGTTATAGGCTTGAGTTATGTACGGTCGCTGTTTTCGGTTAATTACGACGAAAATCGTAACGAACGCCAAATGACCGTAAATGTGTAACGAATGATAGTTTTGCATTCCAATCATTAAAATACTAGATTTTAATGATTACAAAAAATTTTAGATGTGCGTATATGTTCTGGATAACGATATACGAGAATCGCACAGTTTCGTAGAATTTGCAAAATAGCCCCTAAGCTTGAATAAACTAGTTTTTGCCATACCGAACCCTTCAAAACTTATTTCTAAGTTATGTAAAGGATATTTAGGGTATGTTTAGCTTATGTCATTGTTTCGGAGTGTACGTCACATTAAACTGATTACGTTTTCATAACAGTTTGCATATAACTTCCAAAAAGGCTTTGAGGGGTTAAGATTGTACATGGACTAAAACGTATGAATGTCACATGTAATTATAAATTCCCGAGAATGAAACTCAAGATTTCATTGGATTTGAATTATTCGGAATTGTATGATGGTTGAAATGGCACGAGTGTCACATATCGAAACCCAGCTTGTTGCTTGAATTCCCAATATCTCGTCCTGTAAGAGCAACAAACTTTGTAACCCTTCGGATTATCGATGCTAAACACCACTTGATATCCATCAACTCTAATTCTTCTTCATCAACTTGATCATAATCTTCAGCAGTCATTTCTGGATTCCCGATCGTTCCTGCAACTAAGCTTTCATATGATTCCAGTACAGTTGCAAGAAGCGCCATGTGTTGTTTAGCTGCTTGTTCAGAGAATGCATTCTTTAGGTTGCCTGCAATGTTGCAGTGAATCACATTCGGATCGGAACTGGAATGGTTCAATTGATTGGTTTGATTTTGAAATGGAGAATTTGAGCTTGAACTAGAATATGATGTGTTTGGTGTTTGACCATAGCTTGGATGTGATGTTTGAAATGAATGGTTTGAAGAATTAGCATTTGCACTAAAAGTAGTTTGTATCTTCGGACTTGAAGTATCAGAAAAACCACTTTTGTAGTACAATCCAACGTCTTGTACAACTTGTGCATTCTTCGATTTAGTGATCTTTTGAAGTTCCATTTCATGACCCTCCAACTTGCCAATGAAATCAGCTAAACGATAATTTGCGTAACTGGGACCATTCTTCAGTACCATCAGGTATGTAGACCACTCCCCCTTAGGTAGTGTGTCCGCCAACTTGTCTACCAACTCTTCATCTGTCTTATGAAGCTCGTGCCTTCTTAACTGAACCACCAAATGACTGTAACGCTCTATCATTTGCTTCATCGTTTCACCTTTCATCATCGTAAAGATATCGAACTCTTTCTTGATGAGAGCTTTCTTGCTTTTTCGCATATTCGTACTACCGTGATATTTTGCACGTAAAGCATTCCACATCTCCTGTGCTATTTCACATTTTGGTAGCAGAATCAAGATATCTTCTTTTACTGACTGCTTTAACAAGCTCATCATCTTTTTCTCATATACGTACAAATCTTTATCTCCAGGTGTAAACTTTGACAAAGCTATCTCGATACCACGCTCACAACTGGCCATTTGTATCCAGTTTGAATTGCAACCCAGCTATGGAAGAAATTTGCTTGATACCAATTCTCAAACTTCTCACGCCAGCTTTCATAATCTTCGATAATCATCAACTTGGGTGGCTCCACGGAAGTCCCCATCTCGTTGTCTAGATTGATCAGATTTACAGCATTTGCGTTCGATATCTGAGCCACTGCTATAGTGAAGGCATTTTGAAGATCCGTATCCATCTCGACAAACTGAAACTGTATCTAAAAATACACTCACAAACACTTGAAATTTGATTAGTGAACAGACAAGTTCGGGCGAACTTGAGCAATCAACAAATTCAGTTTCACAAACAACAAGTTCGGTCGAACTTGTAACAAATTTCAGAAAAATTCACTCTTAAACAAGTTCGGCGAACTTGTATAAACTTTTGACAACTTCATCCGAAGTTGTATGAAAATCACATGTAAAGTTCTGTACCACTTCGCTTGAAGTTGTTAAAACCCTGAAAAACTGATGATTTTTTCACAAGCTCGGTCGAACTTATGTAACAAGTTCGGACAAAATGATCTTGCCAAACATGGTTTTTTTTGTGAATTTTGGCATGAAATCGGTTGAATTTAGATCTGAAACTTTCAAGGGTTTGTTATTAGGTGATTATGTATAACATATTCAATAATTAGCCATTTTTAACCATAAATTCATCAATTTTGTAAAAAAGTATGGAAATAAAGAAGAAATTTGTAGAAATAGAGAAAGTCTTGTGTAGATATCTGAAAACTATGTATCCATGGCTCTGATACCACTTGTTAGGATCGATCCGTGTAGGACCGATCCTCAATGCATAGGAACCTAGATTTGATATATATTGTTCATAATAGCGGAAATATTACGACAAATTTACCAATAGACAAGAATTAATCAGTTAAACGTCAATTTTATTGATTAAACGTCAAGAATCCAAATTCACAGAGCTTCGCCTAAGTTACAAATGAGAGACACAAGCTAGGTATTTATAGTAGTACAAGTTCGTTCATGGTGGACTTGAGTTCGAGCAAACTTGCCTTAGCAAGTTCGGCCGAACTTGACATTCCAAGCATGTCATGGGCCAACTTGACTCTATTTTACATAAATACTTCATTCCACTAGCCTATTAAGCTATAATCTATACAGACTCGATATAAGACTAAGACATAGACATTCTGCACCAACAGACTCCCCGTTGGATATCGTCTTCGTCCTGTATCAGTCTTCAAAACTCTATCTTCAAATAAACATTAACGCACACGACCGAAGAAGTTCTTGAATGGCTTCTTTCATCGTTCTTGTTTAGGATCCGGTGACCCTCTGTAGGATGCACTTTGTGCATATACTGAAATCTTCTAATACCTGCCTTTCTAGTTTTCTCATGAATAGCTTCAAGACGCTTCTCCTCTTTCAGAAATTCAACCCTTTCTAACACTCTACAGCTTGTCTGCCACATCTTCCCTGAATTCACTTCATGTCATTCACAACTCTATGATATTGCATAGCCTGTTCTTTTTCACGTTCCTCGAATACTATCTTGCTGTAGAACAAGCATTTAATATCTTCTCTAGAACAATTGACAAGCCACATTGGGTCTAGAATCCTGATTGTTCTCCATAACCCCCTCATGCCCTGAAAACCCAATATTTCAACTCTTTCCTTTGTAATATCCAAGTGTTCTTCAAATCGTAATACAATAAGAGCTTCAGAAGTTGTTGGATCTATCTTCCACCACTTGAACACTTGATAGAAGTTTAGCTCAATCGGCATCAACGGCATGTTTCTCATCGCTCTAGGTCGCTTCATGATCAACGTTATATCCTTTTCTCCTGTTTTCTTGTTTGTCTTAATGCGACGACCTGGAATAAACGGCTTCCAGTATCTAAAACCTTTAACTGCTTCTTACTTGATCATCTTCCACAATAACTGATCAATGAATTTATTCTGATACGTAACATTCACAGTCTGAACCAGCTTCTCAACATCCCAGTACGGTAAAGTCTTGAAATCAGCCAGATATTTGAAGTATTGCACTCCAAATTCCCTTTTGATTGCATAAACGTTCAACTCCTTAAACCAACCCCAACTCAGGATATCCCCCAATGACACGTCTTTATCTCTGGTAAAGAAAGCTAGAGGACGTCGAAACTTACGTTCCGCGCGGCATTTCTTTAAACCAAGATTTCTTCGCTTGAGCTATTTCCTCTTTCGTCATCGGCTTTTGAACTTTTCCTTCTCGAATCGACTCTTCGATTTTCTCTTTCAACATGTCTTTGTCAAGTTGCTTGTACATCTCCTCAAAAGTAGGAAAACTATCAGTATTAGGACCGACGTACTTCGTAGTTTGATCTGTTTCATCATCAGAAGACCAATCTTCAACAATCACTCTATTATATTCATCAGCTTCAAATCTTCTAATGTACTGATAATCACTCTATTATAATCATTTGGCTCAAAAGTATTTACGTTCAACACTTCCTCTTCAAAATGAAACTCTAGATTTTCAGCATCCACTTCAATTAACTTGGCCAGATCTTCCTTAGTATAGTTATGCACGTACTCGCCTTCCTCTACATTATGTTCAAGCATCAACATTAAAGGCTTTGTGGGTACTGCAGCAACAGGCTTCACAAATCTTTCAATTTGACATATCAATCTCACCAGATGGCCCTGTCTGCCCAGACTCCCCCTCAATCTTATTATCCATCTTATTAGATTCATCATCCATTAGAGAAGAAAAATCAAATTCATCAGCACCTTTGCTTCATTAATCTTCAACCCGACTCCTCCCTGATCATCATCATCGTCGTCATCAGCTACATTCCAATCCTCATATTCAGAATCATCTTTTTTTTCATCATCTTCTTTATCCTCATCTTAAGCTTCTTCATCATCCTTATTTTCAGAAGCTGTAACAGGATCAGAAGGATTGACAGATTTGTCAACCTTTGGAATATCAGACTCAGAAGCTATAACAACATCATCGACAGACTTCTAGGCGGCTTCAGAAGATTTAGGGGCTTCACCCTCAACATTTTTTCCTTTGCCACTTGCCGCTAGTTCTTTCTCAGACCTTTCTTTAGCTTCCTGTTGATCCAGACGATCATATTCAGTGATGAAATCAATCCCTAGTGTATTAGATAACACTTTCTGCATTCTTGTAAATCTTCGATCATTTAGGGCTGAATATTCTTTAACTCTTAATTTCTGTCTGCAGCTTCTCTTTTGCATCTTGCAGACTCTCGATTAGAGCTTTGAAATATTCTCGTTCATTCTCTAAAACGTTAACTTTATCATCCAACATTTCTTTCTCAACTGCGCTTTGATTCATCTTATTGATCAATTCAGCTTTTTCTTCTTCATTCTTGGCCACCTTTTCTTCCAAGATCTTTACACGCTTTTCGAGAAGATCAACATTAGTTTCTGGAAAGAAATCATTTAGATCTTGTAGACTTATAGGTTCATTCTGCATATCACCAAACAAATTAGGTCCTAGAGTCTTTGGTGTAGACTTTGGAGTAGCAGCCTTTGATGTAGACTTCTTTGGAGTAGAACTTTGAAAATGAGAAGTCATTAGAGGAACCGTAGTTGAAATAATAGGTACTTCGAGTAATTTAGCCTCAGGAGGTTCTTGTGTGACTCCTGGACGTTCTGCCTCAGATGAAATTATCACAGGAGGTTCTTGTGTAACTCCTGGATGTTCAGCTTCAGATGTATTAACAACAGGAGGTTTTTGTGTAGGAGGTTCTTGTGTGACTCCCCCTCTCCTATGCGCCAGAAGGTTCTTGTGTAACTTCTGCGCTTTTCAGCTGTCCTTTATAACGACGACTCGCAGGCTTCTGCGCTTTCTTTGTTTTCTTTTGCCTTTTGTCTGAGGGGACCCTGTCCTCTTTGTTGTTGAAATAGTAGCAGACTTCACACGTTTTGCTTTTTTCCTGGGTCTTTCCTCATCAGATTCTTTTTCAAGACTTGAATCAAAATCAACATCTGTTTCTTTGACTTTTTCTGCTTCAGTCTCTGCTATTGTTCTCTTAGTAATCTTCTCGAGAGAATCATCAGAATCTTCATAATTCTTGGAAGTAGCAAAAATAACATCATCTTCCTGAGTCGTTTTCTCAATTTCTTGACTCTCTATGACAATTGCTGCGCTAGAACCAGCCTCAGTTTGAATATTCTCTGGTTCATCTTCATCAACAAGCATTGTTTCAACTTTCTTTGCTGCTCGTTTCTTCTTAGGCTTATCAACTTCGGCCTTTAAGAACCATTCACTTCGAGCTTTAGGTTTGAAATCTTTAAACCACTCTTTCTCAGCATTTAACTCTTTCCCATCATCACTTCCGTCTATCCTCCATTTGTTGTCAGTCGGTGCTATATAATATTGATCTTCGATACCCCAAATACTGCTTTGCTACCGGTGCGGATATATAATATTGATCTTGATTAGCTTTTCACCGTTGTATCATTGAGGTGACTTAGAAATAACACATCACTTGGATCCCATGCAATATTTGTGAATTTCTCATCTATCAGCATCTACACAAACCTCGGATATAAGCACAGTCTTGAATCTTGCATGTTTTTTGACATATGCGTGAATACAAGCTTTGAATAATTGAACGGCTTCTTCAAAATCAGTGCCGTTGCCATACAGGCCATATAGTCTTGCACATCATCTAGGCCACATTTCGGTGACTGAAAGTGTGTATAATTGCATGCATTAGAAGCTTGTATGGATTAGGCACTTCCCCCTTCTTTAAAGTCGGCTTATTCACACTGGCTTTATATCCCATCCTATAAAAACAGCCATGAACCATCTTCTCATCAGGAAATATCGGATCGTCTTTGTTTTCATTAAACTGCAAGATCCTTCGAATAATGTCTTCTATAACAGTGATAGCTTCCCGACTTATACAGAATAAGTAATAGTCTTCTTATCATCACTAAGACTTGCGTTCATCCAGAAATGGTACGTGTGAGATCTGTAAGACACAATGCGCTCCGTAATAGCTCAATGTTTTGGACATTCTTTAAGAAACTTCAACATACTGTCGTATTCTTTCAACGATGGACATATCGTCTTGTCGAGCGTGATACACGTATTATGGAATTTTGAGAAATCCATAGAAATTACACGCACTGGAACTTGAGCCAGAAAACCGACGTAAAACAATTAGCACCAATACTAGAAAAAGTTACAAAATTTTCAAACATTTTTTTTTCATCAAGTTCGGGCGAACTTGATGTGTGTTATAACAAACTGGTTTTACCAAGTTCGCCCGAACATGTATTACAAACATGTTCAACATCCAAATATAAGTTTGGGCGAACTTATACTCATCACATTTTTAAGATATGAAACCATGAGTTCGGTCGAACTTGTAATTTCAAGAATTTCAATTTTTAAGTATAAGTTCGGTCGGACTTAAGTTGATCAGATTTTGTCTATTATTTTGTTAACAAGTCCAGTCAAACTTGATAACAAGTTCGGCCGAACTTGTCATCTCCTTCAAACCAAACCTGCACAATCTAATCATGACCATTTTAATCAAATTTATCATTAATCCATGGTTGATTTTAAGTATTTAGGAAGATTTTAAGTTCAAATTATCCATTGAATCGATAGATCTATCTGATTTTAAATGTTTAAGTCCTGAGATCTTCGATTCAGTCTAATTCATGGTTATAATCTCAAATTCTCACCTCATCCATTGACAATGTGTGCAAATCACCAAGATCAATCTAAGTTTCGGCAGCAATTCGACTCTAAGAAGACAATTTCTCACAATCGCTCACAGATGATAAGTTCGTGTCACACCCCGACTCGTAGCGGAAGACAAATACAGGGTGCAGCAGACACGTGGTAACTCTCCATAGTTTAAAAACATGATATCATAAACAGAGAGAACCTCGGTTACAACATACTATGAGTATCATATTACACACCATAAGTTCAAGTACAGTACTACGAGCTGTCACAGCTGTTATTCTGCTACAGTTCACTACTTAAGCCATCCACACGCACGTTCCTTGCCCTTGCTTTGCTTTACCTGAAATGCATGTTAGATTTGAAAAGGTCAGCTAAACGCTGCGTGAGCTCCACTAGTTTTGTTGTTATGGAACAATGTGTTTTAACAAGTTTAATTGCATTGGTCACAGTCACAGTGACTTTCACAGTCACAGTGACGGTCACAGTCACAGTTATAGTTAAAGATTGCCTGATGGAATTTCACACGAGTATAAGTGAAACCTGACTATTTCCCCCGGGTTGTGTCATCCAGACACTCCCGGTCCACAACTGCGTCACGTGCAGTTCAACGCCCCCGGTAGTTATGCCTAACACATACCTAAAAGTTGGACGAGTGCAGATGCTTGTGGCCGGGCATCACACCCTCCGGCCTCAACTGGGTTTGTCGGGCCAATAGTATTATCCACTGCCCACGGCTCATATTAATCACTTGTAGTGGGGGTATTCGTGAGTTAGGTAAGTCACATCGTCCAAGTTGGTGCAATTAACAAGTTTTATAACATGCAAATCACTTTAGAAAACAGTAACACAGTTTGTAATTAGTGAAGTGAAGCTCACTCCCAAGTTAGTGTAATCAACACAATTTTAACATGCAAGTCCCCAGAAAACAGTAAAACAATTCAAAAGTGGGGAAGTGAAAACTCACAGTGTAAGTAGCAGTTTCACAACGAGTGATCACGCAACTGGATCAGCTTTAATCACACATATGCAAGTATGGACTCAAATCAGTATCTAAGTTGGTAATGGTTATAACTTGGATCTGGTCGGGAGTTTTTACTCCAGATTGAGTCTATAGGACACTGGTATGGTGATGGACGTCAGTGTAGTAATAGTTTACAGTTTGGCTACCGGGCACCGATTCGCGTGCCAGCCAAAGTCAGTAGTTTAATGTGTTCGGATAATGGTACGGGAATACCAATAATGCCAACACGTGGCTATTTAAGAACAATTAACTTTTCATCAAGGGAGGTTGAGTGTTCGGGGGATCTAAGTTGCCCAAATTTGAGTTTCCATTTTCACCGTCGGGAATTCTCCCGAATTGTTTTAGAGCATACCCATAGTGCCCAATTTTCCCGGGAATCTTCCGGAATACTCCCAGTGTTCCAACTATAGTATTTATCGGGTTGGGTCGATTCCTAGTTCTGGCAGGTTCGTTATACGGCAAACTGTGGAAATTGCTTTCATATAATCTGTTTTTAATTCCATAAATTCTCATTTAATCTATATTTTATATAAAAATCTGTACGTTTTTATATAAATCATTAAAAATTTGTATATTATGGGAAAAATTTCTGGGAATTTATTTTGTTAATTTACTCGTTTAAATAAAATATTTATAAAACTCTTTTTGACCACATAATTCCAATTAAATACCATCATTTGTTAAATAAATCCAAAAAAATTCCAGAACACCTTATACATGTCCAGGCACTTCTCAGAAAATTTTGAGATTTTTCCGATTTCGTTTCGGTGCGTTCCCGGCTATCGAAAACTCGCAAAAACGCGTATTTTTAACCCAAATCAAAACTTAACCAATAGACTCCGAATATTCCCAGACCCTTCCCCATATATTCCTTAGTGTTTCTATAAAATTTGATGATTTATTGAGTCCGTTTGATTTTTTCTCCTAAATTCTTTCGGTAAAACTGTTAAAAATTCACCACAAATTGTAGAAAATTCCAAAAATTCTAAAATTTATTTGGACCTTCCTGAAAATACCCTACATCACCACACCAAATTTCAGCTCAATCCAAGTTACATCGATCATGTTATAGGCAAAACAATTTTCTGCCTAGCCTAGATTCGGTTTTCGGATCATATATCTAGCGATTTTTCCGTTTCCAAGCGTTTATCTTGATCCCAGAAGTGTGTAAAAGCTATATTCAGTACCTACACACCAAGTACAACCCAAATATGCTAGAACCAAGATCAATCAAGCTTTACTTCATTGTTTTTCGTTTAATCGAATAATTAAGCGATCTTGTCGAATAAGAGTTGATTAGGTATCAAACCCCAATGATTAGAGACCATGGCTGCCATATAACACCAGGGTTTCATGTGGTGTTCATATTCAGCCCTAAAACTTGTTTAGAACTCCAAAATTCATGGATTAAAATGCATTTTTCTGCTAGAAATCATGTTTAATCAAGAAACCATGCTTGAAACCTTATAGATTTGAGTTAATACCTTTGATTTTAGTTGGTGCATGAAGGAATTCAGCTGAGTTCTTGAGAGAAACCAGAGTTTTTGAAGGAATTTTTGATTAAAATTAAAGAAAAAATAAAAGAAAACTATTTATATAATCGAGGGTGGTGGTAGGTTGGCGGTTATGAGGTGGGCCCCTAGGGCCACCTCGTGCTTTGTTTTGCATGCGTAAAGATCATGTTTATCTTACATATAAGTATAGGTTCGTTTCGGGTCCGGCGCGCATTCTCGATTTGCGTAACGGACTCCGTTTTGCGCGTACTTAGTGTCAAAAGACTCGGTTTTAAAAATTATACATAACCGTCTTAAAATCCAAGCCCAGTCTCGTTTGCCTTATGTTATGCCCGGAACGAATGCGTTTCCCCAACCGGGAGCTGCTTCATTTTGCATGCCTGGGATTTGATTGTTTTCAAACCTTATGTCACAGTCTATGGCACAAAACTAAGCTATTCCTGGAACTCAGAATCTTAAATAAGGCTACCAATAATCTGATAATCAACATCAAAGGTTTAATACGCTGTTAAGCGTCAAGTCACCGGATTGACACGTTGTTCAAGGCTAAGGATGCCAACCTCGCATCGTTGGTCCTTAGTAGTGTCATGTCAACCATGACGTGTTCTCAGATTCCTCCAAGATATAACATATATCGTTTCGCACAACACACAAGTCATGAAATTTCACAAGGTTTACGCACAATTATAGGTTTAGTCATGCTTTAAGTTTAGGACCAATTAAGGTGTACCCGGTTTTGTCATGGGTATCACATTTCGCTCAGAGGATAATGGTAGCAAGTGAATGAGTTCGGCCGAACTTGTACGATATTTATACCATGGCAAGTTCGGGCGAACTTGAGAAGCCCAGGTTATAAGGCCTAACAAGTCCGGTCGAAATACTGATAAAACAACCAGCCATCATCTGCAAGTTCGGTCGAACTTGCTTAATTGTTAAACTTGATTCAGTTTAGCAAGTTCGGCCGAACTTGCCAAACTCAAGTTCAAACCTTTTTAAATTTTGCAATTTAATCCCTGAACTTTCCAACCTTTACCAGTTCTCAAAATCCACTCAGTTGACAAAGTCCAAGTTAATGACCTTGGTTAACCGATTTGTCTGCCGAGTCCAAGTAAATGACCCCAGTTTGACCCATTACGAACAAACTGTTGATATTCTCAAAATCAAAGTTTCAAATTAATGAACTTTTCATCCTTTTGGCTTTTCAGATTTTAGAGATTAGCTCCCATCCCGTTGTCAATGAGATTCCCACCAGTTCTAGCACCTTACCAGAACTTCAAAGACCCGTTCTCCAACATTGGTTTGCTGAAAACAATATAGAAACAAAATCTTTTTGTATTTTGTAAGTTTATGCTAAAACACACTGAAAATCTTTTTGGTTTTAATCTGTAAAGCTGATAAACTATGTACAGGACAGTGAAAACTATGTACAAACATATTTACAGACATGTTTTTGTGAATTCGTGTCTAAGGATCATATCAGTTAATTGAGACATATCACCAGTACCGTTGACCTTTAGATGAATTTAAGCTTCAAACTCGTTTACCTAGATTGTCAATATGTTTGTCCTCTTAAACTTTACCACGTTTCTCAACTATTTCAAGATATGTTAAGGTAAGATTTATGAAACATGACTAATCTACGGTTCCCACTTCTTGAATATACTCCCGTATCAAGATTCCCGAGATTTCATCTTACAGGTGAATATGTTTGTCCTCTTAAACTTTACCACGTTTCTCAACTATTTCAAGATATGTTAAGGTAAGATTTATGAAACATGACTAATCTGCGGTTCCCACTTCTTGAATATACTCTCGTATCAAGATTCCCGAGATTTCATCTTACAAGTGAATATAGCGTAATTGATATCTGTATCTGGGTCAGTGCGAGGCCTTGAGAGCTCAGGTTAGTACCACTGTAGACAAAGAGATGAAGGCTCGTCTTTATGGTGTGTTCCATTTAAGGAATCTTTTAGCACTGCAAATGATTAGATCTTTCGATACTTTTCAAGATTGCATGCAGTTTAGGGGTTTGTTACGAAAGTATTATAGAAGTTCTAGGCTATTGCTTCCGCAAAATCAGAAGAACTTGTATATTACCCCAGATATCAACTATATATCCAAGATGTGTTAATCCACAAGATTAAATCAGTTGTAAAATTTAATTTATATCTCGAAAACAGTTTACTGAATGTGTTAAGCCTATCGACACATCGTCAGTAAGACTTTTTTATCACTTTTAAACTTTACATTTCTTCAGCATACTGTGATAGTCCATTGATGTACTATCATTTCCTTTTTGACACTGAATTCTTTTTGTCTTTTTCAATGTTTTTGTACATTTTGTATTTTTCATATGTTTTTGTATTTTAAAATTTTCAAATGTTTTTGAATTTTCTCGAACATTTCTCCCCCTAAAATAAAAAACATATTTTTGGATTTTAGTTTTTAAGATATAGACTAAACTAGAAAGATATTTACAAACCAAAGTGGATCACGCGAACTCGTCGTCTGATCCGTATTCAACCTCAGCGTCTGCACCTGTCAGCAAATTTTTCATACCATTAATTCTCAACAAGTATTTAAACCGTGATAAGGAAAGTGGTTTGGTATAAAAATTAGCCCTTTTGTTCGTCGGTGTGGATTTTTTCTATTCGCACCAATTTCTTTTCATAGCAATCACGAATGAAATGGTAACAAATTTCAATGTGTTTAGTGCGTGAGTGATGAACCGGATTTTTGGTTATATCAATGGCTGCCTTATTATCAACATACAGCGGAGTGTCGAGAAATTGCAGACCATAGTCTCTCATCTGCTGTTGTATCCATAGAATCTGTAGTCGATTTTGAATTCAACTTATCTACAACAAAAATCAGAATCAGTGTATCCTGCAAGATCGAAGTTATCATTCTTCGGGTACCACAAGCCGGTGCTTGGGCATCCTTTCAAGTATCTGAAGATTCTCTTGACGATCTACATATGTGAGATTCTCGGGCTTGACTGATATCTGGCGCATAGGCAGGTAGGATATATGATGTTTGGGCGCGATGCTGTCAGATACATCAGTGATCCTATCATTGATCTGTAGAGCGTCTCATCAACTTTGGTTCCAGTTTCGTCAATGCAAATCCCGTGATTAAGAGCAAGAGGGGTAGATAACAGCTTCGAGCTTTCCATACCAAACTTCTTCAAGATGTCGTGTACATATTTGGTCTGATGAATGAAAATACCGTCTGGAAGTTGATCTACTTGCAATCTGAGGAAGAATTTCATTTCGCCCATCGAAGACATTTCGAACTTCTTCTTCATGATGCCCTCAAACTCCTTGCAAAGACTATCATTCGTTGATCCAAATATGATGTCGTCCATATAGATTTGAACTATAATTAGATGACTACCAACTTCTCTGGTGAAAAGAGTACTATCCACAGTTCCTCTAACAAAGCCGTTTCCCACGAGATGTTGCGATATCGTCTCGTACCAAGCTCTCGGGGATTGGTGTAGACCGTAAAGAGCTTTATCAAGAAGATATGCTTTCTTTTTGTTGAGTGGATCAACAAACCCAGATGGTTGTCCAACGTACACCTTCTCGCGTAATTTTCCATACAGAAAAGCTGATTTGACATCCAACTGATAGACTTTAAATCCTTTCCATGATGCGAAAGCAAGAAATATTCGAATAGATTCTAAGCGAGCTACTGGTGCATAGATTTCCGTGTATTCTATCCCTTCCTGCTGGTGAAATCCCTTGATAACAAGCCGAGCTTTGTTTCGAACTATAACCCCTGGATCATCTCGCTTGCATTTAAAGACCCATTTAGTATCAACCACTTTCTGATTTTCAGGTAGGTCTACAAGCTTCCACACTCCTAGCTTCTCGGACTGTAACAATTCCTCTTGCATTGCTTGTACCCAGTTTTCATCGCCTAAAGCTTCAGAAACATTCTTTGGCTTTATCTGGGATATGAAACATGAATAGTAGCAATACTCTTGTATTGGAGCAACACGAGTATAGAAACAACTCAAAGCTTTGTTTATTTGACTCCATGTTCTCACACCAGCTTGTAATTCGCCTATTTTAGAATTTGACGGATGATAAGAATATGATCTTGGCATCACTTGGCCTGGAACAACCATAGTATTCTCTTGATTTGTGATATTTTGATCTACCACCACTTCAACGTCAGGAGCACTATTCGGTCCTGCAGATTCATTCATTAAACTTGTAATCTGCTCTGCTTCTTCATCTGAAGAAGATTCTCCATCAGCATCGAATGTTGGAGCCTCGTCCGAGTCTTAACTATGTGCTTCAGAAAGATTAGGAATCACTGTAGTATTGACAGGTTCTGTAGTCGGTGTCACTTGTTCTGTTTGAGTTTCTTGACCATCGCTATTACTTGAACTAGCACCAGAAGAAGATGATCCCAACGTGGGTTGATTAACCACAATTGGTCTGACGATTTGCTCTTGATTTGCTGATTGATGAAGATAATATAACGCTGCAATTTCTTCATCGGATGGTTCTTCAGGCAAATCAAATCATTTCCAAAGGTCTTGATAGTTGAATAACCATGTGTCTCCTTTTCTTTGGATAGGACCCGTATAATTAAAGCAATCCACATGATGTGCTTCAATTACCTTTCTCAATGAGGGAACATATAGAGGTCTTAACGGACTTGCATATCCGACAAAGAAACCATCAAGAGATTTGGATCCAAATTTACCATCTTGATCGATTACAGTACATGGCGCACTAAATGGCTCTAAAAACTACAAGTTTGGCTTCTGTCGGTTAATCATCTCAAAACATGTCTTCTTTGATGGTTTGACAGTGAGAACTCTGTTTAGCGTATAGCAAGCCGTTGCAACTGCTTCGCTCTAGAAACTGACAGGAAGCTTTGAATCAGCAAGCATGGTTCATGCCATTTCAATCAAGGTTCTATTCTTCTGCTCAGCAACTCCATTCTGTTGCGGAGTGTAGGGAGCACTAAATTCATGCAGTATCCCCTTAGCGTTGCAGAATACCCTCATTTTGGTGTTTTTGAACTCAGTACCGTTGTCACTTCTAATGCGTCTCACTGGAAGATGGTACAGGTTCTCAAGTTTCTTGAAAAGAATCACTAAGTTCTCGAACTTCTCATCTTTTGATTCTTGAAAGAATACCTACGAATCGGGAATAATCGTATGTGACTACCAAGCAGTAGAGATCTCTAGAGATGCTTCGGACATTCACTGGACCGAAGAGATCCATATGAAGTCTTTCGAGAGGCAACTTAATCGAATTAAGAATCTTTTTCGGATAAGATTTCTTGATCTGCTTTCCCTTTTTACACTCGAGGCAATTATCTGACATATGAAAGCTTTTCAGATTCACACATTCCATCAAATCATTATGCACCAAATGATTCATCTTTCTTAGGTGAATGTGGCCCATCTTTCTGTGCCATAAGATTAACTCCTTCTCAGTAGCTTTCGAAACAAAACATTGTGCCGGTTTTGAAGAAGTAGTCACATTTCCCATGTCAAGAACATACAAATCATTCTCTCTTGGTGCACGCATGAGTATCCACTCGTCTGGTATTTTAAACCCGGTTTGATTATCATGCATTCTTTATCGTTGTAGTGGACGGTAAACTTCTTATCACAAATTTAGAAATACTCAGAAGGTTGTTTTCAAGCTCCGCCCAATGTAGTTCACACGATCAAATGAAACAATAAAGTTTGAGAGCTTTCCCTCGGCGACAATCCTTCCACCTTAGTTTCCAGCAAATCCAACATATCCACCATTGATAGCTTTTATGTCGAACAAGAGCGCTTTCATTCCTATCATATGTCTGGACGCTCCACTATCCATAATCCACTTGGAAAGTACGGATCCCTGGAGCCCCTGCACATTTCAACAATTAGTTAAACAGCGCGACCCAAGCCTTCTTGGTCTTGGGTTGAATTGGATAACCATCGTCGTAATCAAAATCAGCATAGTCAAATTCATAATCATCATCTGTATTTTCTATAATGTTTTTGTTTAAAAACTTCACTTTCTTTTTATCTTTCAAATTGTTACCACTTGAAATTTTGACAGTTTCGGATTTTGACTCAGTCTTTGATTCTTTTGTGTTATCAGTCTTTACAAGCTCAGACTTAATAACATCAAATGTTGTTAACTTCTTCTTAGCAATCCAGGCTTGAGATTTTATGTTAGCCTTTTTTATGTAAAACTTGTTTTCTTTTGCCCTAGAAGTTTCACCTTTTTGAAAGTTGAGTTTTCAAATTTCTTTTCAGTGTTAGGTGTACCTTAAGGTTTCATTCATTTCTTTTCAAAATCGTTACAGGTTTTACAAACTCTGGTTGCTTTGGTTTCACAACAACTGAACTTTCTTTCCTTCGAAGATAAGCCGGTTTTGATTTCGTACACTTGCTTGCAAAATGACCAACTTCATTGCACTTGAAGCAAGTTCGATTTTCATATGAATGACCACTAGTGGATTTTACACCACTTGTGGCTTTTGCCTTATCTCAAAGTTCTTTCTGTTTCTTAAACTCATCATTTGATTGCTTTCCAATCAAACACTCCTCATGAACCGTGTTTGTTCCATAAACAAATTTCAGGTTTTTATCTTTGTATTCATGAAATGATGACTTTTTCTTAACATGTTCATCAAATTCTTCTAATCCCAACCCAGCTCTCCGGCTTTCCGGATGATCACCACCATTCCTTCTGTAGTTGTTTCTTTTAGGTTTGGAATAGAATTTTCTTTCATTGATCTCCAGATCATCTGATGTAACTTCTACAAGTTTATAGAATTTATCCAACTGATCTTCCTTCACGTTCCGAATCGGAAAACTATCGTCGAAGTACAATCTATCAGAATCCTTAATTTTGTACATTACAACGTTAGGATCATCACTTAGAACGTCATCTGATGATTTATCGTCATCTTTGGACTGTGAATCAGAATTCTTTGAACTTAAGTCGATGCTTTTGAAGCTGCCTTCATCAGAATCCTTAATTTTCAACAACTTTTTCACTACCATATTGTCATCATCAGATTTAGTGTAGACTACAACAATGTTCTCCGGCAACTTGTTTTTGTTTTCAGATAACAACTCAATGTTGAGTGCCTTATCCATCCCATCAACAGTTTTGCGACAATATTTCTCGCATAGGGGTGGAGGAACATTGCTGTATTCTTTACCAATTTTCTTTTTAGGTTTTACTTCCGATGGACTTGTTAGAAGAATGTGATTAATGACATACGCATTACAAGTGTAACTTCTTAAAAGTTGTTGAACACGTTCTGTTTCAATTTTCATGTCCTGGAGTTGTTGTTTGGTCTCAGCAATGGTGTTTATATAAATGTTTATTGCTTTTTGTTTATCCATTACTGTACCTTTCAACATCCTTACAGTATCATGTTGTTCGATATTATTTCTATCGAGCCAGCCATAATCATCTTTCATTTTGTCATACGCTTTCTTCATTGTACGATAATCCTATTTGAAATGTTCGTTATGTACATTGAGTTCAGCGATGATTTGTGATTTTTTATCACATTCAGCACATGGCTCTGTACATTTTGTACAAGGTTTTTCAACGTCTACAACTTGTACTTTGACAACTTCATTACCTCTGGACCTACCTTGGTTGGATTTGACATTAAAGCTTTATCTGCAATATCCTTGAGGTTTTCGGCATTCACCTCTTGAGTAACATTAATGACCACTTCATCACTCGATTTTTCCTTAGCAACTTGCTCCTGAGAACTTCCGTCAAAGTGACCTGCAAAACTATCACAAGAGTTAGGAGATAAAATTCATTGTTTCTGCAAGTGGATATACTCCTCTTCCTCCTGTTATTGTTGCAAATACTGTTCCAGTAAAATATTCTCTAGGACTGCTGCTTATTCGGCAGATGTATCTTCTACAATCTCAGCCATCAATACAACTCCGGTCTTCTTACCGATATAAGAGTTCCAATTGAAACCATCATCTTCGTTTGATGCAACCATAGCTTTCTCAGTGTTACTGCTATTTGGTTTCTCTTGGATTTCAACCAGAGTCTTTTTCGGAAATGGTTTGTACTGCAGTGATTTTTTGTAATACTCATTTCCACCTCTGAATGGACTCTGATTGCCCATTGCTTCAGGGTTTTTGCATTCTCTCTTGAAATGCCCTTTCTATGGGCATCTGAAGCAAGTGACCTTCGATTTCTCGAAACCTAGCTTGTTGCTTGAATTTCCGATATCTCGGCCAGTAAGCGCAACAAACTTTGTAACCCTTCGAATGATAGAAGCTAGTGACCACTTGATATCCATCAGTTCAAGCTCTTCTTCGTCCACCTGATTGTAGTATTCAGCGGTCATCTCGGGATTGCCGATTTTTCTAGCTACAAGACTTTCATAAGATTCTAGAACAGTGGCGAGAAGTGACATTGTTGTTTTGCAACTTGCTCAGAAACAACATTGTTAAGATTAACAGCAATGTTACACTTGTACACATTTGAATCAGAATTAGTTTGTTGATTCTGATTTGCTTGATTCTGATACGAAGTGTTTGAGACAGTGCTAGAAAACGAAGACTGCGGACTTTGATCATATTGAGGATATGATTGGTTCTGATTCTGTTGCGAATTTTTGAAGAATTTAAACTTACATTGAATGTTGTCCGAATCTTTGGGCTTGAGATGTTGTCTTGCATTCCGGTTTTGTAATACAGACCAACATCTTGAACAACATTAGCATTCTTCGATTTTGCAATCTTCAGAAGTTCCATTTCATGACCTTCAAGTTTGTCGATGAATGTTGACAACTTAAAGAATTCCTAATTTTCAGTTTCTTTCAGAACCATCAGGTAAGTGGTCCACTCTTCGTCAGGTAACGCATCTGCTAGCTTGTCGATGTACTCTTGTTCCGTCTTCTCGAGACCGTTTCTTTGCATTTGGACTTTAAGATGACAGAAACGTTCAATCACCTGCTTCATCGTTTCTCCCTTCAACATGTTAAAGATATCGAACTCCTTCATAATGAGAGCTTTCTTGCTCTTGATCATCTCCGCGTTTCCTTGATACTTCTTTTGAAGTGATAGCCAGAGTTCTCTTACACTCGTGTATTCTGGTAGCAAGACGAGAATATCTTCTTTGACAACTGTTGAATCAGGCTAATCATCTTTTTCTCAGCAATATATTCTTCTTTCTGTGTCGTGGAGTATTTGAACTTCTCCAGAACTTGCTGATGTTCATCCAACAGAATAGTATAACCTCTCTCAATTGAAACCCAGCCTAGGAAATGCATGGCTTGAACCCAATATGTAAACTTCTCCTTCCATCCTTCATACTCGTCCGTGCTCATTAGCTTTTGGCGGTTTAACAGTCGTGCCCATCTCGTTGTCATATGCTCTTTGTAGATCATCCATCGTGAATAACGAGACACGTACACTGAAAAACAATTCAAAACTTTTGAAAACAATTAGCTTTACTACAAGTTCGGTCGAACTTGTAGTAAAATGAAGGATTCTTTGATTTTATCACAAGTTCGGCCGAACTTGTGATTTGTTTTGAAAATTTCTTTAGATTGAACTTCGGTCGAACTTGTAATTGATATTTATGAGAGAAATCTGCAAGTACGGGCGAACTTAACGAAAGCTATCTTGAATTTTTATCAAGTTCGGTCGAACTTGACAAAAACTCTATGAAATTTTAGTAAGTTTGAGCGAACATAGCAACAATTCCTTCAAAAACACCTCAAGTTCGAGCGAACTTGGTAAAAACTCACTTGAAAGTGACTTTTTAGCATAAGTTCGGCCGAACTTGGCTAACAAGTTCGATGATCAATGTTTTGGAAAACATGGTTTATGCACAATTTTGTCAACAATTCGTTTGATTTTGTTCTCCAATCTTTCAAGGGTTTATCTTTGTTGTATTTTACATGTCATATTCAAAATTGAAAAGATTTTGACTGTGAATTCTTCATTTTTTGTAAAAAAGTTATGAAAAAATAGAAGAATGGAGTAGATTTAGAAGTGTTCTTGTCTTGATATCAATAAATCAGGCTATTCTAGCTCTGTTACCACTTGTAGGACCGATCCTCAATGCATAGGAACCTAGATTTGATATCTATTGTTCATAATAGCGGAAATATTACGACAAGTTTACCAATAGACAAAAATTAATCAGTTAAATGTCAATTTTATTGATTAAACGTCAAGAATCCAAATTGACATAGCTTCGTCTCAGAGATGCCAAAGTTACAAATGAGAGACACAAGCTAGGTATTTATAGTAGTAAAGTTTGTTCATGGTGGACTTGAATTCGGGCGAACTTGCCTTAGCAAGTTCGGCCGAACTTGACATTCCAAGCATGTCATGGGCGAACTTGACTCTATTTTACATAAATACTTCATACCACTAGCCTATTCAGCTCTAATCTATACAGACTCGATATAAGACTAAGAAATAGACATTCTGCACCAACATTCAATCCAATTGTCATGGAAACCTAGGTTGTATCTATGTCATCGTATGCAGAATTTACGTGAATAGTGACAAATACACCAGAATTACTGTTTAAAAGTCGATTTATTAGTCCATATGTCTTTACAGTGTACAAAACCAAATCGACAGAGCTTCGCCTCAAAAGTCGCAAAGTACAAATGAAAACCAAGGCTAAGCTATATATAGAGGTGCAAGTTCGGGTGAAACAGGCCATGGTCATGTTTGGTCGAACTTAAGTTCGGGCGAACTTGTCCATTGGACATTAACAACTTTGGCCAAACATGTTCTCTAACTACATAAATACTTCAAAATCTAACAAATCAAAACCTATACAATACAGACTCGATCCAAGACTTAGACGATAGACATTGTGCACCAACACTTATGGGTATCAACCACCATCACTGCCATGTTTGTATTTCCACTGTCGGCGTTTTTGTGGTGTGACACCAAGTAAAAAATAAACCAACTAGTTTGTTTATAAAAAAATATTTTTATAACGCTAGATCACAAAAAGGCACTTTGTTCGCAATTACGAGAAACAACTAACACGTAGTCCATGTAAACAAATAACATATAATTTCACTCAATTATATTATTATTCTATGTTTGCAATACTATATCCATGTTTCACCAACATTCAGGGTCAGACTTGTGTTCAGTTTGGTAATTCGGTTGATTCGTCGAATTATTGTTACATGAGTGTTCGTGTACTAACTGGCACACTTAAACAACTAATATGAAGTAAAATGCTATAATGAATGTTTCAAATCGTGTTATAGATAACGGAGTTGTGTTAGTGAAGTTAACCTGAAAAATCTCAGTTGTCACAATGTAGATTTACGTAGACGATATCATTTTCGGGTCAACAAATGATGATTAATGTAAAGAATTTGAAGCTGTGATGAAGCAGATATTTGAAATGAGTTTGATGGGGGGGATGGAGTTCTTTCTTGGCTTACAATTGGATCAATTACCCGGCGGTATTTTTATCCATCAAAAGAAGTATGTCAATGACATTCTTACGAAGTTCAAGATGACGGAAACAACGGCCATGAGTGCTCCACCACCTCAGAATCATAAAATTGGACCGGATCCAACGGGGGAGAAGGTTGATGTTGGGATTGAACCCTTACAAAGGAACAAATGATATAAAGCCAAAACTTCTATCAGATGTTCGACCCTGAATAACAGAGTTTCCAAGCTCTGCTTGGAACCACTGCCAAGTCTAAAGTCTGTCTTACAAGTTCTACTAAAGACAAAGCCCTGCTTTGAAGAGAACATTTGCCAAAGGGAACCTTTGATGAAGACTAATAGTGTTTAGGTTTATCAATGTTTGTGCTTTATTAATGTAATAGTTTCTTTGTAATAGCAGATGATAGGCTTAGCAGTGTTTTTATTTAGTTAGTATTGTTAGCTGTCACTATCACCTCTGACGTTATCAAAAGATGCTTAGAGGTTCGAATTGTACTACAAATAGACAGTGCATTATACTGTTCTATCTATCTATCTATTGAAAATATCGTTTCGCATTATCTTCCATTCATCTTCTTTACATTATGTACTAACAAACTGTCATTGGGCTGAGTGGGAGTTGTAATTCACATGAAAAAACTAATAAGTTTGAAAGCATGATGATCAAAGCAATCTACCAGTAGTTGTGATATAAAGTTTTCTACATTCCGCTGCATTTACACTTTGTTTTATCTTCATTTACAAATCCTTTTACAAAACATTCACAACTATTTGAAACTCGGATCCTAACAATTGGTATCAGAGCTTGGTCATTCAAAATTTGATTTAATAATCAATTTGATTTGAAAGATTAATCTCTCTACTAATTTGTTTTTTGTTTTCATTGGAAAACAAATTTTAATTACGTTCAAAGTTTTTTAAACAAAATCTGTTGGGAAACAATCAGAATGTCGCAAAACACACAGGATTCCAACAACACTAGATCCGTGTTTAAACTTCTGATGCTTGTCAGGAATGAGTATTACATATGGCAACGTCGGATGGGTCATATTCTTGCTCCGCAAAACACAAGTTGATGGAGGTGAGTTGTATTTGGACCACATGTTCTTATGGTTCCAAGTACAGAGGACCCAGCAAAACAATTGCCTAAAAGCCCTGAAAAATTACCCCAAGCATGATTTCCAAAAAATTGAGTTAGATGCTAAGGCTTTTAGCATTGTTGCTTCAGCCTTGCTAAACGAAATCTATGCTGGCCTGTTGCACTGCAACAGTGCAAAGGAGTTATGGGATGCCTTGAAAGAGAAATTCAGTGGGACTGAGGAAGTAATAGAAACCAACAGAGAAGTCTTTAATCAACAATACGAAACTTTTTGTCATGTCAAAGTAGAGTATCTAACCCAACAGTTCGAGAATTTAGCTGTCTCATAAGTGAACTTAAGCTGGTAAACGTTGAATTTGCTAATTCGACTGTAAACAGTCGTTTCCTCAGATCTTTACTAGATAAGTGAGATACAATAGCTTTCGTGACTCATACATCTGTTGGGTTTAAAGAATGAATCTTACACAGCTTCATGGTAGGCTCCTCACATATGAGAGATTTTTGAACCGGAAGAAGAAGCTACAAGAATCTAGCAAAATAGCTGATGACTATGCTTTTAGTAGCACAAACTTTTAGGCCAAGAAGAGGGATCTGGCAGTGGTAAGGATCAGAGTTATGATCATTTCATTGATATAACTTCTGGTGGAAACTTCAACTCTGATTCTCACTCACCAAACTATGCATTTGCTACTAGTTGGAAAAGCGAAACCTTTGATAACTTATCCTTTGAGTTGAATGATCTTCAACACTTTGAACCATCTGATTTAGAAGAAATGAACATTTTTCACCAGCTGGCTCTATTAAGCATTAGAGCTAGTAAGTTTTATATGAGAACTGGTAGAAAATTCCAGGGTTGCATGGGGGGTTAAAAGTTGGGTTAGATAAATCAAAGATTAAGTGCTATAAGTGTGATAGGCTAGGACACTTTGCTAGGGAACGTAGATCTCAAACTTCTGGACCTATTGTGACACACACTGGCCCTAGACCTAAACATACACAAAGCACTGCTCATTATTCCCAATATACCCCTGCTTCACAAATGCAAAGCACTGGTCATTTTGCACACCCTGCTACCACAGTTTCTGTGCACTATGTTCAATCCACTGTTCCACAGATTTAGTATGTTCAAGCACCACCTCCTCAAGTGAATGTGCAACCTGCACCTCATGTCACTCAAGCTACTCAAACCACTACTCCGTCAGAAGTTAACCAACAGAGCTTTTTCACTCAAGCCTTTGTTTATTGGAGTAGCTTGCTTGAGGAATTAACTGATGAAAACTTCTCTCTAGTAGCCAAAAATGATTTAAAAAATGATTTTTGCTTTTATGGCTCTTGATACAATAGTTGAAGGTGATGAATCTGTGGAAGAAGTGTCTAAATCTGATGTATCTGAAGTTCATGATGAAATTGTTGTTATAAAACAGAATGTTGATGAAGATGTGAAACCTATGTCTGACCCATGGGATACTAGTGTGTGTGAAGATGATTGTGACTGTGTCATAATGGCTGCTTCTAAGGTATCACCTCGGATCCTTAAAGATCTATGTTCAGAAAAATGCATAATTGCTTTTGCTAACATAAAAAAGGTGTATGAAAATCTTAGAAACAAAATTTTAGATGATGAACTACATTTTGAAAAACTCACAAAAGAGTTGAAAACAAAATTGGTTAACAAAGAATCTGAAATTAACAGTCTAAAACATGAGGCAAGCATAACCAAGGATCAACTCCAAACTATGATAGAAAAATATCAAGTTTGCAAAAAGGAGTTGGAGTCAAAGCACCAAAGGAAGAGTAAACCCACATGGTCTGATGAATGTGACATTCTTGAAAACATCAAGCCAATGGACTTTTCAACCGTTGATGGTGTTAAAGCACCAAAGGCAAGAGTTATCAAGGATCTTCCAGTAGATGTTACAATATCTGCTGAAAAGAAGGAAAAGAAGAAAGAAAAGGTCAAAAACTTGTTTTGTGATTTTTTTGAGAAAAGAAACCATGTCACTCAAAACTGTTTTCTCTTAAAAGCATATGACAACAACAAAACAAGCATAATACCAAATTCTTCAAACTACATCATCTGTGGCAAAGCCAACCACAGAACTCAAGAGTGTGTTTATCTTCAAACATTTGACATCAAAGTAAAAGAAATTAAATCAAAAACTCTTGAGAATCAAATTTCAAGCTTTGTCAGAAATAAATCTAAGCAGACTTTTGAATATGTTGAAATATCTGTTACAAAAGCTTTGAACAAAACCTCTCTTCCCAGAGAGGTACAAGTGACATATGCACCACTTGCAAACATGTACCCAAGAGGATATGGCCAACCTGTATATCAAAAAGTTCCTCTTAGTTATAAGGGTTACGAAAAAACCTCAAAGCCAAGAGTTAACAGGCATCCTCATGGTTACCAACATCTGACAGGAAATGGCTCACAACAGTGGTTACAAAAACCCGATCCAACCACTGTCCATCTTCCTGAATTAGAGATTGGACAATCTGTGACCCTATCCAAAGCCATTTTGGCTTTGGAGACCCACCTAAACTAATTGTTTACTAATGTGCAGGGAGCTTCTACTTGCCTTGATAGTTTATGGTATGTAGATAGTGGAGGCTCCAGGCACATGACAAGATATAGAGCCCTACTCAAAGATTTCATTGTACATGGAGTGGTGATATATCTTTTGGTAACAATTCGAAGGGGAAGGTGTTGGTGCCAGGGACTGTTCAGGCTGGGAAACTCAAATTTGAGCATGTTAATCTCATTGATAATCTAAAATTCAACTTACTGAGTGTCTCACAAAGGAGTGACAAAGGATATGGATCCTTCTTCACAAAGAAAACATGTCAAATTGTAGGACCAGCAGTTGTTAAAAAGATTGATCAAATCATTGCTGAGAGTAAAGCACAATTTTTTGCTCATAGGAGTGGCAATGTGTATGTGGTTGATATGTTGAAGTATAATCCAATGTCCGATGTATGCCTGTTCTCAGTTGCTTCAAGAAAAGAGACAGAGTATGGCATAGAAGACTTGGACACACAAATCTGAAAACTATACAAAATCTTGTCAGAGGTTTACCCTCAAAACAATTTTCTTGTGAAGAACATTGTGTTTCCTGTTTAAAAGGCAAACAACATAGAAGTTCTTACAAGTCAATTGAAGAGTCCAAAACAAGCCAGTGTTTGCAACTGCTACACATGGACTTGTTTGGCCCTGTAAAAATCATGAGTCTCAAAAAGAAAAGATACTGTCTTGTCATTGAAGATGATTTTTCAAGGTTCACATGGACATTATTCATGCACTCTAAAGATGAAACTGCTGGCATTTCGCAAAATTTTGTTAAACAAGTTGAAAAGAAATTTGACCTCCCAGTCAAAGCTTTTAGAAGTGACAATGGGACAAAGTTTAGGAATAAGGAGTTGGATGCATTCTGTGAGTCAAAAGGGATAGTTAAACAGTATAGTATCCCAAGGACTCCAGAACAAAATGGATGCTTGAAAGGAAAAAACAGGACTTTAATTAAATCTACAAGAACAATGCTTGCAGACTCCGGTTTACCCTTGTCTTTTTGGGCAGAGGCTTTAAACAATGCTTGCTATGTGCAGAACAGAGTTTTAATCAATCCTAGGCATCAAAAGACTGCCTATGAAATTCTTTATAAAATTAATCCTCTGATCTCATATTTCAAAATCTTTGGCTGCCCATGCTTCATTTTAAACTTAAAAGATTCTATTTCAAAATTTGCAGCCAAAGTAGATTGTGGTTATTTTCTGGGATACTCAACCACTGCTAAAGCATACAAAGTTTTTAACTCTAGGACTAAGTGTATTGAATAAACCTTGAATGTAAAGTTCAATGAACTTTCTTCATTAAAATTCCCAGCAAATCCTGCTGGACTTTTTGATCTAGACAAATTTACATTTGAAGATGTGTCTATCAAGACTGACCCTGTAGGTACATCACAATCTTCTCATCAAGACCATGGATATGACAGTGTGCTACCACAATTCAAAGTCAATCCATCCATCAGAGGAGCATATGTTAACAACAACTGTGAAAACTCTGCCACTACTGGCTCAACAGTTGTTGACCCACAAACCTCTGCCAGCTCACAAAACCAAACAACTGTTGATAAAAGTCCATTCTGTGTGAACAAAGATCAACCATCATTTACCCCTATTCCACCTATACATCCACCTCGATTTCAAACAGATGTTGGCTTTTCAAAATTGCCAACAGATGTTAGCTCAGATGAACCCATCTGCAGCCTTCATCTCACAATGCCATCATTCCATATAAGGGGATCTAATCTTCCTTTGAATCATCCATCTGATCAAATTATTGGCAACATCAATGATGGGGTGCTCACAAGAAGCTAATCCCAAAACGTTTGTCTTTTTGTTGGTTTTCTATCTCTCACACAACCTATCAAGTACCAAGAGGCATTGAAAGACAACAGTTTGGTAGAAGTTATGCAAGAAGAGCTCCTTCAATTCAAAAGACAACAAGTATGGGAACTTGTACCACTGCCTAAGGATGTATGTCCAATTGACACAAAGTGAGTCTTCAAGAACAAAACTGATGAAAGGGGTATTGTTGTCAAGAATAAAGAAGGCTTGTGGTTCAAGGCTACAGACAAGAAGAAGGCATTGACTATGATGAAACCTTTGCTCATGTAGCAAGATTAGAAGTCATCAGATTGTTCCTAGCCTTTGTTGCCAACCACAACATCAAGGTGTTTCAAATGGATATCAAAAGTGCATTCTTGTATGGTAAGATCAAAGAAGAGGTATATGTTTTTCAACCTCCTGGATTTGAAGATGCATTTTATCCTGATCATGTCTACAAGCTTAACAAAGCTTTGTATGGCCTGAAGCAAGCACCAAGAACCTGGTATGAAAATCTTTCCACTTTTCTCTTATCCATTGGTTTCACAAGAGGTAAAATTGATAAAACACTATTTTTGAAATGGAGAGGAAAAGATTTGATGCTTGTCCAAATTTATGTGGATGACATCATTTTTGGATCCACATGCACTGCCATATGTGAAGAGTTTAGACAACTCATGGCAGCAGAGTTTGAAATGAGTGCAATGGGTGAGCTCCAATGTTTTCTTGGTCTTCAAGTAAAACAATTGCACAATGGTACATTTATTCATCAAAGTAAGTATGTCAAAGAACTACTCACCAAATTTTATATGAATGATTGTAAACCATGTAGCACACTAATGGCAACCTCAAAGCTTGTCACTGTTGATGACAAAGATGACTTGGTTGATCAAACTCTTTACAGCAGCATGATTGGATCTTTATTGTACCTAACTGCTTCCAAGCCAAACATCATGTTTGCAACATGTGTTTGTGCCAGATCCCAGTCAGCACCTAGAAAGTCTAATCTTATTGCTGTGAAGAGGATATTCAGATACATAAAAGGTGCTCCCAAACTTGGTATCTGGTATCCTGCTAATGGAAACATTGAGCTTTTAGGTTACTTAGACAGTGATTTTGCTTGTTGCCACAACATAAGGAAGTCCACATCTAGGGGAGTTCAGTTCTTAGGTGCTTGCCTAGTGTCCTGGCAAAGCAAAAAGCAAGTTACAGTATCCACATCCACTTCTAAGGCTGAATACATTGACTGCTGCAAGTTGCACTTCTTAATTCCTGTGGCTTCAAAATCAATTGTTGGATTTTGGTGTAACGCTTTAAAGACTCCTCTCAAGTTAGATAGTCAAGCAGCTGAAAACATCATTAAAAATCTAGTGTCCCATTCCACAACGAAGCACATTGACATCAGACATCACTTTGTGAGAGATTGCTATGAAAAAGGTTTACTTTCTCTGCATTATGTTCCAACTAAAGATCAACTGGCAGATGTTCTAACAAAAGCATTAGATACATCTACCTTTGAAAGTCTGATCTCTAGGATTAGCATGCTAAACATGGAATAAAAACAAACTTTTGTGTTCCATGTGTAAATAGCATTAAAATGTTTTCAGAAAATCAATAATCCATCCTTAAAAATAGTTTAAAATGAGTTTCCAATAAATCTCAAAAGTCTGTGCATAACCATTGTTTTCTTAAACCTCTGACTAGCTTGGAAAATCTATCCATTGCTAAAAGTGTATCATCTTGTTATTCACTAGCTGGTCAAACCACTTTGTTGACCTTATCCTTTTTAGTGTCTCAAAACATTGTTTCCCATCCACTGTTGGCATACAATAATGGTTCTCCCAAACAACTATCTTCCATTACTTATCAGAGGTTACACGTGGACAGATGATAGCCATCAGATTTTTGCCACATGTGCCACATCATCACTCACTTTTTCACTTTATAAAACCCTGTTTTATCACAAACAGAGTTTTTCACTCTGCCGTATCGAATTTCAAAAATTCTCAAAGCGGTTTTTCGCAAATCCTTCATACTTATCATGCCATGATAAAGATTTTAAAAGAGTCGAAATACAAAGACATCATGGAAATCAAGAAACCTATTTATCTTGAAACACTTCACCAATTCTTGGCAAATGCTGAAAGTTCATTCAACAAAGAACAAGGCTTATGCCATTGTTTCAAAAGTAGGTGGTTCTATCATTCAAATAAGCCCAACTTCCATATCTAGTCTTTGGTCTGAATGACCTAGATCATCCTACCACTTTCCAAAATAAGGAACTACATGATGAATCGTTGAAAGAGTTTATGAAGGTCAACTTACAAGTAAAGCCATCTTTAAACCTAAGTTTCCTGCTGGGGATGAGATTCTTTTTCCATACTTTGTTAACATGTTTGTCCCCAAAACAACTGCTTTTAACAAAATACTGTTGAACATGCAATACTTGGGGTATGCAATTTTAACAAAATCTGATTTTAACTTCTCCCAAGTATTGTTTAATGATTTGGTGGAAAACTTCAATAACATTAAAAACAATAAAGCTTTTCTGATGCGTCCAAGGTTGTTGAGTGTTTACATTCACATCCAAGTTTGTGAAAAAGATGCTACTCATGGTGTGCTAAGCCCGGTTGGCAGTCTCACCCATGAAACTTTTACTCGCATAACAAATCAATCAAAAGTTTCTAAAACACAAGTAGAGGGGGAGGAAGAGAATTTAGATGCTCAAACATCACATGCTCCTCCCACTGCTACTGAGCCCACTGCCCCTGGTGATCAAAGTACTACAACCTGTGCTTTGAAACCCACACCATCAATTACCAAATAGAAAACTTCCAAATCCAAACCCACCAAAACTAAACAACAGAAAAAGGGTCCTCTGGAAGACAGAGGTTAACCTAGTGACAACACCAAAGTCACTTGAAACCACTGCTGCTACTTCCTCACAACATATGGTTAAAAGATCTCAACCCGTTGACATACCTCCTCTTGTATCCTCACAAAAGGATCAAGTTGTAAGCACAGGGACACCAACTTATGAAGCTCTAGATCCACTTGGCTTAGTCTTCCATAGCCCCTCTCCCAGGAACTATCTCTTTCTACTCCATAACCCTCACCAACAAATCTTCCACCTACCATTTTACCCCTGTTGAATGCAATAAACATGGATCAGACACATATCATTTCCTCTCACTTACACATTACTGAGAGTTTTCCTCTACATGTGACTGAGTCTGATACTCACATCTTTGCTATCCCATCAACAGCTGAGGAGGCTACATCCATTGGGTTACAAGTAACCTTGGTGATTTTTTAAGTGAAGCAATCATTACAATTGCAGAACTTCTAGTTACTCAATTGGACAATGGTTCCATTATTAAGTCTTCCTTGAAGGCAACAACTGTTGAGATTACAACTGTAACCTCTGATCCAGTTGGAAATCCCTAGTACCAAGAAAAAAGGGGCATCTGTGTTAAAGCGTCGAAGGAAACTTCTCCTAATGATAACACTGATAAAACCACCACTGGTGGGAGTTCAGATGATCCTGTTAAATTAGGTGATGAGATAAGATACAAGGAATTGACGGAGAGGATGACATCAATGGAATCTTCCATTGGTGACCTGAAAACAATGATGCAACAACTCCTGCAATGTCAATCCCAATCTTCCTCTTCTATACCTCAAACTGCCACTGAGCTATGGAAAATTGTTGAACCTGTCATTATAGCTCAGAGACAGTTGGAAGAGATCCAGCATGATAAAAAGATGAAGCTTATCAGAGAAATGGTTGAAGCTAGATACAAGGATACACAGGCTGAGATCAAAGTAATCAAAGAACATTTGTTGAAAACCACTAGCACTTCCCCTACACCTGTTTTTCCTGAAGAATTTATCATCGATGATGCCAAAAAGGGGAGAGAGATTCTATGAGAAAATTAAAGCCTGGTTCTTCAACAAAGCAAAAAGAGCCTGAAACCACTGCTGCAACATCTAGTAAAGAGATTGATGACTCTTTAAACAAAGAAACAGACAAGAAAATTGATGACAAGCAGAAAGGGCTGAGGAATCTCAGGGCAGAGAGCAAAAGTCTTGTGAAGCGAAAACTAGATCAGCAAAAGGAAAAAGAAGACATTGGTACTTCAAAAAAGAAGAGTTCAGCTAAAAAGGCAGACAAACCAATATCCACACCTTCTAAAACCACTGTTAGTGCAACTCCAACTGTATCCTCTACCCCAACTACTCAAAGATCAAATCCTCATATCACAACATCAAAAACCATTCCAGTAGATGTTGTTACACATGTTGTGTCAACAGACTCATCACAAACCACTGCTATGATCACTTTTCCTATTCTAACACAAACAGTGCTACACCACCAAGAATTCCTCAAACCCCCATCTTCTCCAAAAATCAAATTCGAGCGCAAAAGAAAAACTTTTGTGATTAGAGATGAGAAGAAGATATACCATCACCCATACCCATTTCTTCAATACCACTGCCCCATCAAAACCAACACCCACTTCACAGCCACCGAAATCATCTCCACCATCACCTCAATCCTCAAATCTTCAATATCCTCATCTTATAACTTCAAAATTTCCACTAGCTGCTCTATACCCTCTTGAGCTTCATGCTGTAAAAGGAGAGTTAGAGTCATTTTACAGGATAGATGATCCAGCTAAATGGGAATTTCCCTCTCTTTGTGGGTATGAAAACCAAGAAATTTAGATGAATATCTGCAGTTAAAGGTCAGACAAGCAGAGACAATAGCAAAGAAGGAAAATGAACTCTGCAAAATGCTATTCAACTTCAACCTGAAAAGGTCAGGCACATTGAAGATTATGCAAAGGATCTCTGCAAGATAGAATCTGAGAAAGTCACAAAGATTGACCCTGATCTGAGATAAGATCTTCTAGAGCACATCATGACTCATAGACCATACAGAGCAACAATGGCCCAATTCAAGAACTGGTCAGCATATGATCTACAAGAGAAAATTGAAAGAATACAAATATTGCTCAAAAACCCTGCAATGAAAGCAACTCCACAAAACTGGAAAAGAGCAAAATTTGTGGATCAAGATTAAGTCTTGAAAATCAAAAGGATGAAAGAAGAATTGGTTGTTGCTCAGTATGGTACAACTAAGCAAATTGTATGATGGACAGAGTCAAAAGTGTTAGAGACCTACAAGAGTTTGGAAAAGTTGAGATTGAAAGATTACCCTGTCACAACCACTGCTTCCAAACAGACCCATATCTCAAAAGGCAACTTCATCCACTGCTCTATCCACAATTGCCTTGAACCATCCAAAAAGGAAAAGAGAAATGAAAGAATATGATCAGCAGAGATAAGAAGAGAATAGGAAGGAAGCTTTGAAATGTCAACTTCTTTATCACACTGATGCTGCAAGCGACTAACTCAGAGAAACCTTATCAAAGCTTGTCAGCAGACCCTCTTGTTAGATCGCTCCTTGATAGAACAGGAACCTAATTTGGTATTTAATGACCAATTAGGTGGAAACTAAATGACATGTTAATCAAATATGCAAGAATTACTCGTTAAACTGTCTGTTTATTGATCTTAAAGTTCAATACATTCAAGTTCCGGATCCGACAGAGCTTCGCCTCAATTCTGCCAAAGTTACAAATGAAAACCTAGAGGCACCTATTTATAGTTGCACAAGTTCGCTGGGAGGACAACAAGTTCGGGCGAACTTGACTAACTATTTACATAAATACTACGTTTTCTAACACAATCTAATCCAATCTAAATAGACTCTATACAAGACTAAGACATAGACATACTGTACTAACAGACTCCCCCTTGGATATCGTCTTCATCTTTATCAGTCTTCAAAATCTCTTTCTTTCATCTGCAGCGCCCAAAGAAATTCTTGTACTGTTTCTTTCTTCTTTCTTGCGCAGGAATCAGCGTTTGATCTGTAGGTGGCACTTTAGTCATAAAATGGAAACGTCTAAGTCTTGCCTCCCTAGTCTTTTCTTGAAAACATTCCAGATCCTTTCTTCCTTCAGAAACTCCTTGTGTTCAAGTTCTCTCCAGCTTGATTCCCATATTCTTCCTGAATTTATGCCGTAAGCGTAGCAAACATTTACAATTATTTAAGACTGCATCGCTTGTACCTCTTCACGCTTCTCGTAACATATCATGTTGAAGAATAAACATCGAATATGCTCCTTAGAACAATTCACTAGCCACGTCGGGTCTAGTATCTTATCGTTCTCCATAACCCCCACAAACCTTCTTTCTTAAACACTTCAGCTGATCTTTCTTTCGTAATATCCAAATGTTCTTCAAACTTCAACACTATTACTGCTTCACACGTCGTAGGATCAACTTGCCACCATTTGAACAATGGATAGAAATCTTTCTCTATTGGCATTAGGGGAATGTTCTTCATCACGCGTGGATGTTTCATAATCAACGTTATGTCTTTCTCATTGTTTGTTTTGATTCGGCGCTTCGGAATAAACGGATTCCGGACTTGAATCCTTGTGTCGCTTATCATTTTCCACAATAACTGATCAATAAACTTCATCTGGTAACTCACGTTCCTCGTCTGTACTAACTCTTCCACATCCCAATACGGTAATGTACTGAAGTCTTCCAAGTATCTATAGTATTGCACCCCATATTCATGTTTTATGGCGTAGACATTCAGCTCTTTCAACCAACCCCAGCTTAGGATATTACCCAATGACTTGTCCGCATCACTGGTAAAGAATGCTAAAGGTCGTCGGAACTTTCTTTCTCTAGGCATTTCTTTAAACCAGGACTTTTTAGCTTCAGCAATCTTGGCTTTAGTCATTGGTTTAGGAACTTTTCCTTCTTGCACAGACTCAGCTGTCTTTTCCTTTAACAGATCTTCATTCAATTGCTCGTACATCTCTTCAAAAGTAGGAAAATTGTCCGTATTTAAACCAACATACTTTTCTGCTTCATCTGTATCATCATCTGACCAATCTTCAATAATAACTTTATTATAATCATCAGCATCAGATCTTCGTTTGTAGCAGTATTCATTCGGTTCAAACGTATCAATATTCACCACTTGTTCTTCAAAATCAAAATCAAACATTTCAGCATAAACATTTAGCAGCTTTGCAAGATCTTCCTTCGAATAATTGTGAACAATCTTCCTTCTTCAACATTGTGCTCTAACATTAATATCAATGGCTTTGTAGGCATAGCAGCAACCAACGATTGCCTGTTCTGCAAGCTCTTTCCCTACCTTTTCCTTTGCCTCTTGCAAATCCAACCTTTCATACTCTTCCTTGAAATTGATTCCCAGACTGTTACTTTCTACAGTCTTGAAAACCTTTTGTCATTCAAATCCCTTTCTGATTGTAATTCAGCTATCTTTTTCTGCAATCTTTCATTCGCATCCTGCAGACCCTTTCAATCAACGCTTTCAGATAACCACGATCACCTTCCAAGAATTTTACTTTTTCGTTCAAGATTTCTTTCCCAACCTCACTTTGTTTCACTAACTGCTCCAAAGCAGCTTTTTCAGCTTCATTTTTCGACATCTTATCTTCCAGTAACTCTCTTCTCAAGTTCATCAACATTTGTGTCTGGAAAGAAATCATTCAGATCTTGAATGTCAACTGGCTCATCAAGGATATTCCAAAAAGCTTTGACCTCGGAGTAGTCTTTGGTGTTAAATTTGGAGGACTCTTTGGTGTTTGAACTGGAACTTCTTTATGAATAGAACTTTCTGGTTGTGATATAGTTGGTGGATCTTGAGACTCTATTATTGGTATTTCAAGAAAATCAGACTTAGGAGGTTCTTATGTGAATCATGTTTGCACAACAGTCTCTTGAACAGCAGAAGTTTTAATTGTTTCAGCCGCAGGAGGTTCTTGTGTAACTCCTATTTCTTTTGCACCAGAAGGTTCTTGTGTAACTTCTGTGCTTTTCTTCTTTTGACCAACATAACGAAGGCTTTTTGGTTTCTGTGTGGCTTTCTTCTTTGTGCTCGGAGATCCTGTAGTCTTCGAAATAACATCTTTAGCAGAAGACTTTACTTGTTTCTCTTTTTTCTTAGGTCTCTCTTCGTCAAAACCCTGTTCAGTCTCCGGTTCGTAGTCAGCATCAACTTCCTTTATCTTTTATGACTCTTTTTCAGCAATAGCTTTCTTTGTTGCCTTTTCAAGAGAATCATCACTATCTTCATCCTTTTCTGACGTTGCAGAGATAACATCATCATCCTGAGTGGTCTTTTAAGTTTCCTGACTTTCAACATTAACAACAACACTCGAACCAGCTTCAGGTTGAACATTTTCAGGTTCATCTTCATCAATCAACATCGTTTCGACTTTCTTTGATTTTCGAGACGTTTTCTTTTTCTCTTAAATGACTTTCTTTAGAAACCAATCACTGTGCTTTTCTTTGGATGTTGGCAACCATTCTTCTTCAGCATTAATCTCTTTCTCATCACCACTTCCGGCTTTTCTCCATTTATACTCAGGCGGTGCGACATAATCAGCAGAGACAATGGCACCAAATAGTGGCTTTGCAACTGGCGCTGAAGCTTGCTTTTGAAACGTGATAAGCTTCTTCACTGTTGTATCATCCAAGTGACTAAGATAAACAATGTCGTTAGGATCTTTCTCAATTTTCTTGAATTTGTCATCAATAAGCATCTGTACAAATCTTAGATACATTACAAGCCTGTTCGTTCCCATGTTGTTCTTCATGTGGGTGAATACCAGCATCGAGAAGTTGAATTTCTTGTTTAGGGTCAACGCAATAGCCATACACACCATATAATCCCGAATATCGTCTAAACCTGCTTTACGATGGCTGAATGCAGGTATAATTGCGTGCATCAAGAACTTTTAGAGATTAGGAACTCCCAATGTTGATTCATTCACATGCCCTTTATAGCCCATTCGACAAAAACATCCTCGAACCATCCTCATCAAGCATCATTGGATCTTCAGCATTGTCGTTGAAGTTTAACACTTTGCGAATATCGGCTTCAGACACTGTAATCTCTTTATCTTCACAATAGACTTAATCAACGTGCTATCTTCACTAAATGACGCTGCGCTCCAAAATCTGTACACGTGAGGTCTATACACCACTGTGTTCTCCGTGATCGCCTTGTTTATCGGAATACGCGTCATAAAATCAATAATACTGTCATATGCTTCTAGAGATGGACAGATTATCTTGTCGAGCGTGACGCATATGTTCTGAAACTAATTGAATGAAGCTGGATATTCTTCAAACACGAGAATCGAGACAAAATTAGCAATTTTACAATTTTCACAATCAAACACATCAAGTTCGGGCGAACTTGATTAAGCAATTAAACATCATATGAATTAAGTCCGGGCGAACTTGTCTTTAACAATTTTCATTGATTCACAAACAAGTTCGGGCAAACTTGTTAGGCCTTATGGATTTTGAAAATCTCAAACAAGTTCGGGTGAACTTGTGAGATAAACATTTTTTTACTTTTGAGGACAAGTTCGGCCGAACTTGGTTCAAAGAACCAAATGCAAGTTCGGGCGAACTTGTCTTCGTCTTCATTTCAAAACCTGCAATTATCATTCAAGGCATTTTCAACCAAATTAAGAGCATGTTTAGGGTCGTTTATTGTTGTTTAACATATTTTACGATTCAATTTGTCTTTAAACAACCTAAACTATGTCCAAATAACAAGATCAGATCTAGTTCGTTCTAAATTGTTCAATTTACGGTTCAATCATGAAACTTATACCTGTGCCATGATAAGTAGTGTGCAAATCACCACAAATCACTAACAATTTTGGTAGCAATTCGACTTAGATGTGACAAATTTGAATTTCACTCAAGTTCGCGTAAGTTCGCTGAAAAGTTTAAGAAGCAGATAAATGAAGTTCGGGCGAACTTATGACTTATAGCTAACAAGTCCGGGCAAACTTGTTAATACCAAGCAATTAGGACTAGTACAAGTCCGGCCGAACTTGCCTTCTGATCTTTTAAACACTTAACATGTCCGGGCGAACTTGACATCAGATCAAAACCATTTGCTCTGATCAAGTTCGGGCGAAATTGATTAAAGTCAAAATCAACTTTTTCAAAATTTTCAATTTTAACCCTGAACTTTTCAAATTTTACAAGTTTTAACAATCCACTCAGTTGACCAAGTCCAAGTTAATGACCTTGGTTAACCGATTTGTCTGCCGAGTCCAAGTTAATGACCTCGGTTCGACCCGTTATGAATAAACTGTTGGTTTTTCTCAAATTCAAGTTTCAAATTAATGAACTTTTAATCATTTTTCGCTTATCAGATTTTACAGAGTAGCTCCCAGCCTGTTGTCAATTAGATTTCCACCAGTTTAGCACCTTACCATACTTCGAAAATCCGTTCTCCAACATTGGCTTGTTGAAACTAATGTAGAAACAAAATAGTTTTGTATTTTTGCAAATTTATGCTAAAACACACTGAAAATCTTTGTGGTTTTAATCTGTAAAGCAAATAAGCAAGTAAACTATGTACAAACATATTTACATACATATTTTTGTGAATTTGTGTCAAAGGATCATATCAGTTGTTTGAGACGTATCACCCGTACCGTTGACCTTTTGATGACTTTATGTTTTAAACTCGTTTACCTAGATTGTTGATATGTTTGTCCACTTAAACTTCGACACATTTTTCAATTGTTCTAAGATATCTTAGGTAGAATTATGAAACTTGACTTAACTATGGTTCCCATCTCAGAATATACTCTCGTATCAAGTTCCCTAGATTTCATCTTACAGGTGAATATAGCGTAATTTATATGTGTATCTGGGTTGATGCGAAACCTTGAGAACTCAGGTTAATACCACCGTATCGACAAAGAGATGAATGTTCGACTTTAAGGTGTATTCCAATTAAGGAATCTTTTCAGCACTGCAAATGATTAGATCTTTCGATTCCTTTCAATTTTGCATGCAGTTTAGGGTTTTAAGAAGCATTATAGAAGTTCTAGGCTATTGCTTCCGCAAAATAAGAAGAACTTGTATAATACCCCAGATATCAACTATCTATCAAGATCTCGTATCTCAGAATCAGGCAATCTCTCAAACGAAATTTCGGAGTACTAAGTCCATATATCCGAGAGATGTTAATCCACAAGTTTAAGCAGTTGTAAAATTTAGTTTGTATCCCGGAAACAATTTACTGAACGTGTAAAGCCTATCAACACATCCACATTAAGACTTGTTTATCACTTTTTAAACTTTACAATTCTTTAGCGTACTGTGATAGTCCACTGATGTACTATCATTTCCTTCGTGACACAAAATTCTTTTTGTCTTTTTCAATGTTTTTGTACTTTTTGAAATTTTCATATGTTTTTGTATTTTCTCAAATATTTCTCCCCCTAAAATCAAAAATATAATTTTGTATTTTAGTTTTTAAGAAAAAACTAATCGAAAAGAGAACACAAACCAATGTGGATCACGTGAACTCATCGTCCGATCCATATTCAACCTCTGCCTCCGCACCTGTCAAAAATTTTTAATACCGTTAAGGCTCATTAGATATTTAAATCTTGTTAAAGGAAAAGCTTTGGTATAAAAAGCAGCTTATTGTTCATCAGTGTGGATTTTTTCAATTCGCACCAACTTCTTTTCGTAGCAGTCACGAATGAAGTGATAACGAATTTCAATGTGTTTAGTTCGAGAGGGATGAACTGGATTTTTAGTAATGTTATTGCTGCCTTATTGTCTACATATAAAGGCGTATCAAGAATTGCAATCCATAGTCCCTCATCTGTTGTTGAATCCATAGGATTTGGGAACAACAGCTGTGTGACATCCGGTTTTTCGGATAACTTAAACGCAATACTTGTCGAATAAATTATGTGCTACGTATTAAACGTTTATAAGTTGGTGCGTTATTATGTGATATCCGAGTTCGTGTATTATGTTAGTTATAATGTATAGACGTAGTAAATAAACAAACGAATCGAGCGAACCGCGACACGAGCCGACCTCTTTTCTTGCGACTCAAGGAACTAAACTTGGGGATCAAGTTTTAAACCCAAACCTTAAACTCAAACCATCCGGTCGCGAGCAAACAACCCAAACCGACCCACCCAAGTCCCTTCGGCCGCGAGAACAAACCCAAACCGCAAACCTATTCTCCTTTTCTTGATCTTTTTGCACTATATATACACACGCATGCATGGGTCTTTCTTCACAAAAACAAAAACACAAAAACCCTAATAGCAATCAGCCGACGGCAGCCTCTACCTTCATCATCTCGATCGCGATCAGCCCTACATCATCTCTCGGTCGCGACAGCAGCTTGTCCCTACATCATCTCTCGGTCGCGACAGCAGCTTGTCCCTACATCATCTCTCGTCACGATCTAGCTTGAACATCCGATTCAGTCTCATCCAAGTCTCGGCTCGTTATTCACCGTTATTAAAGGTTAGGATTTATAATTGTTTGCAAGATCATATTCGGATTATATGTTTGAATGTAAGGTTATGTTAGCCGGTTTATTGATGATGTTTGCAAATTGATGTTTGTTCGAAATCTGGAATCATAGGCTGGTTGTTTATTAAAAAATAGATATTGATTAGGGCTTGCATGGATATGATGTATGTATTGATCTATGATTGGAAAAATCAGTTCTTGATCGCCTAGGTTCATTGTACCGACGGTTATTGCGAATTAGTTGTGATGAAATGCTGAAACAGGTTGCTGAATCATAGTTACAGCCGACTTCAACTGGCTGTAACTCGGTCATTAGTTGTCGAAAAACGGATTTTCTGAAGTCTAAAACGTAGAGATTTGAATAACGAATCTAATGGCGCTGGATTAATATTTTTCTGAAGTCGTTTGATATTTTTAAGTGGCCAATTAAGTTCAGTAATTAAAGCTGTGAAAATCCTGAAATTTTGTTAGTTGTTTATCGAGTTGGATTTTATAACTGTATGGAGTCGAATCATGAAATTTGTACAGCAACTAGGTATGGAAATTTCTGGGCAACTCCCACTGGAATTTTGTTAATTGCACGATCAGTGATTTTTAAATAACTTCTTCCGTGGACTGCAGTCAGAAAGTGACGAATCTGACTGCAGCCTAGTATATTAATATTTATGGAAAATTGGTAAAGTATTAGGACTTAAAAAATTTATATAAATTTCTACAGTATAGTTTTCACCTGCTGTAAAATAATTGGAATTTTTGGAACGTTCGAACTATTATATAAAAATCCTAGAAAACAGCCGAATTATGAGTATGTAAGCTGAAACTTGATAACTTGTGAATGTGTGCACCAAAGTGTTGCATGGATTGGATTATGTTCATGATAAATTGTTTTGATTACTATGTTCACATGAGTATACTTGCATGCATGTTTGAGTGTTAGGAATTTTGATTGTGTGTATCACTTTGTACGTAAATTATGTGTAGAATTTGTATTAGTGCGTTCACACACTGACTTGGAATCAATTGGTTTATTAGGACGCAATTAGCGGTCCCATCAATTGCAACTTCTGTGTTACACTAACCGAGCAACTAAAGGTGAGTTCACGGCCCCTAATTTTATCCGGTTTTAAACAACAAGGGAGAAACATGTATACACTCTTCAACTCAATCTCTTTACGTTATACGAAATCAACGTCACATAACTATTCGGTAACTAAGTTAATGTTAATGTAACGTTATGGTCACTAAGCAGCTATATCACATAAGTCCTCGACAATCTCTCGGATCGTTAGTATTGGGTTTAAATAGCGGGGAAATTATAAGTAGTACTACTGGGCCCGACAAGCCCCATCCGAGCTAGTCGCGCTAGCCGACCGGGTATGGTCAACGGGTGAATAATTTGGCCTAACTTCGCCATGGTCAGTGATAGACCTGGCAACACGGAGGCACAACAGTCAGCTTCGATTGCGAACATTTACGTGACATAACTTTAGGCTAGCTACCTATATATGTTAACATTGAACTTAATTACGAATCAACAATATTATTCCGGGTTAGGAATAATGGAACAAACAACAATATTATTCCGGGTTAGGAATAATGGAACCATCAGCAATATTATCCCAGGTTAGGGATAATGGAACCAACAACGTTACTATTCCGGGTTTGGGAATGATGGACCTATCAGCATTATTCCGGGTTGGGAATAATGGAACTAAATCGTTATCCCGGGTTAGGGATAACGGGGGAAACAAACTCGTAACCAAACAAACGAATTTATGAAAACCTGTGAACTCACTCATCTTTAATGTTGACACTTGTTTCTTTACATGTTTCTCAGGACGCTAGGAGCTCTAGGTGCACTCACTTGCATTGATCAAGACATATTTTATCGAGTCTCATTTACAAACATTGTTTTGGGTTTTTCTTTGGTTTTGGCGTTTATGTTGGCGCCCGTTCCGTTACTTTACTTTATGCTTCCGCTCAACTTTAAAAACTAATGCTTCCGCTAAACATTGGTAACTAACTAAGACAATATAAAATCTACGATGAATGGTTAAACAAATGATTTTGGAAAACGTATTATCAAATCATATAGAGTCGTTCGACGTACTAGTGTTTCAGATTCTGGTTTGTTCACACGCCTCGCGGTAAAACTCCGCAAGTGGAAATTGAGGGTGTGATAGATTGGTGTCAGAGCCACTAGCTATAGAGAACCAAGTTTGCATTAGAAGTAGACCTAAACTATAGCTGAATACACGACACTAGACGTAGTTTGGCACCGAACTGTTATATCTTGTTATGTGATGTACCACAACTGTGTTATGAAGAATATGAATGCATAGTAAGAAATGAATGCAACTCGTAACTAACTACACAACCTAACAGGCAATGTCATCATCATCATCATCATCCGACAAACTTACGCCACCAAGAGCGCCAGGAAAGGCACCTATGGTGGAACCCTTACCATCTTATGGCGTGGAGACACGCTCAGCTGCGAGGAAAAGGCTCGCTCTGGGGGAGGAGTCGTCATCACGCCCAATCATCGCTGTGCCGGTCAAACCGGTTAACTCTGTAGAAGTAGGAAATGACCTACTTAGAAATATGATACAGAAACAACAGAACAATTAGAAAGAATGCAGGAAACCATCCTAGCACAGGGATGGATGATCCGACAACTGACAGGTAAAACTGGCTCGCTCGAGGAAGAGCAACATACGAGTAAGATAGCTCGTAACACTTTAGCCAGAGATCTGCGTGCTGACCAGATAAGAGCCGACTGGCTCGAAGACAGAGTCCTGGAATCTAGTTGGAGAATTCAGGAGCTAGAGCAAAATCAAGCACCTGCACCGGCACCGGCCCCTCCAGTGCCGGTAGAGGAGGATCCGGAAGAGGATCCAGAGGAGGACCCTGAAGAGGATCCAGAGGAGGACCCAGAGGAGGATCCAGAGGAGGATCCGGAGGAGGACCCAGCTGTAGAAGCCGGAAATGCCGCGCAGGATGATGGCAATGATAGTGATCTGGGGGATGGAGACATAAACGACTAACACGTCTCGCTTATTTTATTTACTTTCCTTCAGTCTATTTATTTTCCCACTTGTGTTTAAACTTGAGACTTTATAGTGAATTCATATGTTTGGTTGGCACTTTGTAAGACGTTGAAACTTTATTTAATCAAGTACTTCTTTTGACTATTTATATTTGAGCTGACATAACTTGAGAATTATTAAAGTACGAAGTAGGATAACTATATTGGATATATAGACTTATCGGGGTGTTTTATGTTGTTTTTCGAAGATCTAAATTGCAACTGGACGACGTGGAAACCTTAACATGACGCCCGAAGAACTAGCTGCAATGATTCAAGAGCACGTGAACGCAGCTCAAGCGGGTGTTCAGAACCAACCGGCAGGTAACCATTATTAAATTTTCAGGAGAAAATCTAATAGTTGGGCTAGTAGAATTCCTCGCTGACTACCTGTCCTCTTTCAGCAGGAGGGGGTTTTAACCCCTACAAGATGTTCCTCGACGCAAAACTAAGCAAATTATCGGGGGCAGAAGGACCCACTGGACTGGTCCTCTGGATCGAAAAATCTGAATCAGTATTTGAAATGTGCAACTGTCTAGAGGCCAACAAGGTCAAGTATGCAGCCTCAACACTGGAAGATGGGGCACTAACTTGGTGGAATGCACAAGTCCAAACGCGCGGACTTATTGTTGCAAATGCAATGGCCTGGGCCGAGTTTAAGGCCCTAATCAAAGAGGAGACTGTCCACGAGACAGAGTGCAACAGTTGGAGCAAGCCTTATGGAACCACAAGATGGTGGGATCTGAAATCGAAGCATACACAGCGAAACATCACAACTTGGTATTTCTGTGTCCCGATCTGGCCAACACTGTGGAGAAACGACTCGAGTTCTACCTTGGGGGTCTAGTTCCGGAGATTCAGGGTATGGTAATGGCTAGTAACCCTGCAACGGAGCATCAAGCAATCAGGTTGGCGCACAAACTCACCGATAAGGCGGTGGAACAAAAGAAGTTGCCAGCTCGGGGTACAACTGAAGTTGCCCCTGATAATAAAAGAAAGTTTGAAGACTCGTCTGTTTGACAGTCTTCGTTATCCCAGCCACAACAGGGAACCAGAAACGGTTCAATCATTAGAACAGCCACCGGGGTCACCAAAATCAGCCCGCCAACAACAACAACAACAACCAGAACGCAAGCGGCTATGTAGGTCGAAAGCCGCAGTGCACCCGCTGTAATCTTCATCATCACGGCCCTTGTGCCGGGAATCGCTGCCAACGATGTGCCAAGGTGGGACATGCGGCAAAGGATTGTCATGGAGAAATCATGTCCCGACAGAACCAAAATCAACCCCAAGGCCCACAACAGGGTTTTAACCGGGGATGCTATCAGTGTGGTAGCACTGCCCACTAAAGAGACTGCCCACAGCTCGTAAAACAACAACAACAATGGTGGGAACAACCACAACCACAATAACCACAACAACAACAATAACAACAACAACAATGGAAATGGCAGCACAGGAGGTGCCAAAGGTCGCGCATTTACATTGGGCCACGGAGAGGCCAGAAACGACTCGAACGTGGTCACCGGTAAGTTTCCCCTTAATGAACATTTTGCTACTGTGCTTTTTGATACGGGTGGGATAGGAGCTTTATATCTGAGTCTTTTAGGAAGAACCTAAATCTCACGCCTAAACCATTAGAGACCCCTTATGTTATAGAATTAGCCGATGGTAATTCTGTAGATGTGACCCATATAGTATCCGGCTGTCAACTCAAACTCGCGGGTCACACTTTTACCATTGATCTGATGACAACTACCCTGGGTAGTTTTGACGTGGTAGTCGGAATGGACTGGCTATCCGACGTCCGAGCTGAAGTTCTCTGCTTCGAAAAATCTATCCGTATTCTGCTCTCTAACGACGAAATCTTGACGGTGCAAGGCGAGAAGGCAGGCGCCGTCACAAACATCATCTCTTACATGCAAGCGCAGAAGTATCTTCGGAGGAAGAACTCCTTCGCTTTACTCGCACTGGTTACCGAACAGCCTAAGGACGAGAAACGTATAGAAGATATCCCTGTAGTCCGTGATTTTTCCGATGTATTCCCAGAGGAATTACCTGGTCTTCCACCCCATCGACAATTGGAGTTTGAAATCGAATTGGCGAACCATGCAACTCCTATCGCCAAGGCTCCATACCGCCTAGCTCCAGCCGAGCTGCAGGAGCTGTCTACCCAACTTCAGGAGCTGTTAGAAAAGGGATTTATCCGACCAAGCGCTTCGCCATGGGGAGCTCCAGTCCTTTTTGTCAAGAAGAAGGACGGGACCTTCCGCATGTGCATCGACTACAGGGAACTCAACAAGGTTACTGTCAAGAACCGATACCCGTTACCTCGCATCGACGATCTCTTCGACCAACTTCAAGGGTCGAGCTACTATTCCAAGATTGATCTACGGTCCGGTTATCACCAGCTACGCGTCAGGGAGGAGGATATCGCTAAGACGCATTTCGTACTCGGTATGGTCATTATGAGTTCTTGGTCATGCCCTTCGGTCTCACCAATGCACCCGCGGTATTCATGGACCTCATGAACCGCGTGTGTAAACCATACCTCGACAAGTTTGTCATTGTGTTCATCGATGACATACTCATCTACTCTAAAAGTGAAGAAGAACATGCTGAACTCTACGATTACTGCTAGGATTACTTCAACAGGAGAAACTATATGCCAAGCTTTCGAAGTGTGATTTCTGGATTCGGGAAGTTCAGTTTCTCGGGCATATCGTAAATGAAAAGGGTATCCATGTCGACCCTGCCAAGATTGAAGCTATCAAAAACTGGGAAGCACCCAGGACACCGACGGAGATCCGCCAATTTTTGGGCTTGGCTGGTTACTACAGACGTTTCATCGAGGGATTTTCAAAGATCGCACAACCGCTTACTACCCTCACCCAGAAAGGCATCAAGTATGCTTGGGGTGACAACAGGAAGCGGCATTTCAATTGCTGAAACAGAAACTTTGCAGTGCACCCATTCTGTCCTTGCAGGAAGGGACAGATGACTTTGTAGTATATTGTGATGCTTCCATTCAGGGGTTGGGATGCGTACTCATGCAACGCGATAAGGTCATCGCGTATGCGTCGCGACAATTGAAGGTTCACGAGAAAAACTACACGACCATGACCTGGAATTGGGAGCAGTAGTGTTTGCACTTAAGATTTGGAGACACTACCTCTATGGAACGAAGTGCACAATCTTTACAGACCACAAGAGCCTCCAACACATCTTATGATCAGAAGGAGTTGAACATGCGACAGCGTGCTGGGTCGAACTCTTGAACTATTATGAGTGTGCCATTCGGTATCACCCGGGTAAAGCTAACGTGGTAGCTGATGCCCTCAGTAGGAAGGAACACTTGAAACCTCGTCGGTACGAGCACTACAGCTCACTATCATTCGGGGTTACCTGAACAGATACACGACGCGCAGTTAGAAGCAGTTAAGGAAGAAAACATCAAGGCCGAATCGGTGGGAAAAATGGAACGCGATTGGGAAGTAAAACCCAATGGAGCCCGGTATTTCATGAATCGCATATGGGTACCTCTCTACGGAAACCTCAGAGAACTAGTCATGGACGAAGCTCACAAATCTCGATACTCTGTCCATCCTGGGTTCGGACAAGATGTATCAAGCCTTAAAGCAGCGTATTGGTGGCCCAACATGAAAGCTGATATAGCCACCTACGTGGTAAGTGTTTGACTTGTGCAAAAGTCAAGGTAGAGTATCAAAAGCCATCGGGGCTACTCCAACAACTGAGATCACAGTGTGGAAATGGGATCAGATCTCGATGGATTTCATCACTAAACTCCCGCGAACTTTGGGTGGGTGCGATACCATCTGGGTGATTGTGGATCGTTTAACTAAGTCCGCACACTTCCTAGCTATTAAAGAAACAGATAAGATGGAGAAGTTGACTCGCATCTACATTAAGGAAGTAGTTTCTCAGCACGGAGTGCCAACGTCCATCATCTCAGACAGAGATGCTCGCTTCACATCCAACTTTTGGCAGTCACTTCAGAAAGCGTTGGGAACACACTTAGATATGAGCACAGCCTATCACCCTCAGACTGATGGTCAAAGCGAAAGGACCATACAGACCTTGGAAGACATGCTTAGGGCATGCGTAGTAGACTTTGGAAATAGTTGGGAAATCCACCTGCCTTTAGTGGAATTCTCGTATAACAACAGTTACCATACAAGTATATCGGCAGCACCGTTTGAGGCATTATACGGTCGTAAATGTAGATCACCTGTCTGTTGGGCAGAAGTCGGTGACAGTCAACTCACAAGCCCTGAGTTAATACTTGAGGCTACTGAAAAGATTGTACAAATCAGAAACCGCATGGCGCGGCACGAGATCGACAGAAAAGCTACGCTGATCAACGACGCAAACCGCTCGAATTTCAAGTAGGCGACCGCGTCCTACTGAAGGTGTCACCCTGGAAGGATGTAATCCGCTTCAGAAAACGGGGCAAACTAAACCCAAGGTACGTAGGTCCGTTTGTGATCTTGAAACGTATCGGACCCGTAGCTTATCAACTAGACCTTCCTGCCGAACTCAGTGGAGTTCACAACGTATTTCACGTGTCAAATCTGAAGAAGTGCCTATCAGATGAAACTCTAGTCATTCCATTGGATTAGATTCAAGTGGATGAACAACTGCACTTTGTGGAACAGCCTATCGAGATCAAAGACTCGAAGGCACAGCAAGATTCCGATCGTTAAGGTTCGTTGGGACTCTAAGCGTGGACCGGAGTTCACGTGGGAAAGAGAGGACCAAATGAAAAGCAAATACCCACACCTCTTTGCAGCCGAGCAGCAAACTAACGATACCAACAACTAAATTTTCGGGACGAAAATCCTTTCAACATGGGGATGATGTGACAACCTGGAAATTTCCCATACTTTCGAATACCATTGTTAACTAAATCCTTGTGCATGGCACTTGGGAATCTTTGTGCATGGCACTTGGGAACTTCTTGTAACTTCGCATACCATCGTTAACGAACTAACTCTTCGTGCGTGGCACTCTAAACATGTACACTGCATTCTAAACCGCGTTTACTCAATTTTCGGGACGAAAATTCTTTCAACATGGGGATAATGTGACATCCCGGTTTTTCGGATAACTTAAATGCAATACTTGTCGAATAAATTATGTGCTACGTATTAAACGTTTATAAGTTGGTGCGTTATTATGTGATATCCGAGTTCGTGTTTTATGTTAGTTATAATGTATAGACGTAGTAAATAAACAAACGAATCGAGCCGAACCGCGACACGAGCCGGCCTCTTTTCTTGCGACTCAAGGAACTAAACTTGGGGATCAAGTTTTAAACCCAAACCTTAAACTCAAACCATCCGGTCGCGAGCAAACAACCCAAACCGACCCACCCAAGTCCCTTCGGCCACGAGAACAAACCCAAACCGCAAACCTATTCTCCTTTTCTTGATCTTTTTGCGCTATATATACACACACATGCATGGGTCTTTCTTCAAAAAACAAAAACACAAAAACCCTAATAGCAATCAGCCGACGGCAGCCTCTTCCTTCATCATCTCGATCGCGATCAGCCCTACATCATCTCTCGGTCGCGACAGCAGCTTGTCCCTACATCATCTCTCGGTCGCGATCTAGCTTGAACATCCGATTCAGTCTCATCCAAGTCTCGGCTCGTTATTCACCGTTATTAAAGGTTAGGATTTATAATTGTTTGCAAGATCATATTCGGATTATATGTTTGAATGTAAGGTTATGTTAGCCGGTTTATTGATGATGTTTGCAAATTGATGTTTGTTCGAAATCTGGAATCATAGGCTGTGTTTGTTTATAAAAACTAGAGATATTGATTAGGGCTTGCATGGATATGATGTATGTATTGATCTATGATTGGAAAAATCAGTTCTTGATCGCCTAGGTTCATTGTATCGACGGTTATTGCGAATTAGTTGTGATGAAATGCTGAAACAGGTTGCTGAATCATAGTTACAGCCGACTTCGACTGGCTGTAACTCGGTCATTAGTTGTCGAAAAACGGATTTTCTGAAGTCTAAACATAGAGATTTGAATAACGAATCTAAGGCGCTGGATTCATATTTTTCTGAATTTGTTTGATATTTTTAAGTGGCCAATTAAGTTCAGTAACTAAAGCTGTGAAAATCCTGAAATTTTGTTAGTTGTTTATCGAGTTGGATTTTATAATCTGTAGGGATATCGAATCATGAAATTTGTACAGAAATAGGTATGGAATTTCCGGGCAACACCCACTGGAATTTTGTTAATTGGACGATCAGTGATTTTTAAATAAATTCTTCCGTGGACTGCAGTCAGAAAGCGACGAATCTGACTGCAGCCTAGTATATTAATATTTATGGAAAATTGGTAAAGTATTAGGACTAGAAAAATTTATATAAATTTCTACAGTATAGTTGTCACCTGCTGTAAAATAATTGGAATTTTTGGAACGTTGAACTATTATATAAAAATCCTAGAAAACAGCCGAATTATGAGTATGTAAGCTGAAACTTATAACTTGTGAATGTGTGCACCAAAGTGTTGCATGGATTGGATTATGTTCATGATAAATTGTTTTGATTACTATGTTCACATGAGGATACTTGCATGCATGTTTGAGTGTTAGGAATTTTGATTGTGTGTATCACTTTGTACGTAAATTATGTAGAATTTGTATTAGTGTGTTCACACACTGACTTGGAATCAATTGGTTTATTAGGACGCAATTAGCGGTCCCATCAATTGCAACTTCTGTGTTACACTAACCGAGCAACTAAAGGTGAGTTCACGGCCCCTAATTTTATCCGGTTTTAAACAACAGGGGGAGAAACATGTATACACTCTTCAACTCAATCTCTTTACGTTATACGAAATCAACGTCACATAACTATTCGGTAACTAAGTTAATGTTAATGTAACGTTATGGTCACTAAGCAGCTATATCACATAAGTCCTCGACAATCTCTCGGATCGTTAGTATTGGGTTTAAATAGCGGGGAAATTATAAGTAGTACTACTGGGCCCGACAAGCCCCATCCGAGCTAGTCGCGCTAGCTGACCGGGCATGGTCAACGGGTGAATAATTTGGCCTAACTTCGCCATGGTCAGTGATAGGCCTGCAACACAGAGGCACAACAGTCAGCTTCGATCGCAAACACTTACGTGACATAACTTTAGGCTAGCTACCTATATATGTTAACATTGAACTTAATTACGAATCAACAATATTATTCCGGGTTAGGAATAATGGAACAAACAACAATATTATTCCAGGTTAGGAATAATGGAACCATCAGCAATATTATCCCAGGTTAGGGATAATGGAACCAACAACGTTACTATTCCGGGTTTGGGAATGATGGACCTATCAGCATTATTCCGGGTTGGGAATAATGGAACTAAATCGTTATCCCCGGGTTAGGGATAACGGGGGAAACAAACTCGTAACCAAACAAACGAATTTATGAAAACCTGTGAATCACTCATCTTTAATGTTGACACTTGTTTCTTTACATGTTTCTCAGGACGCTAGGAGCTCTAGGTGCACTCACTTCATTGATCAAGACATATTTTATCGAGTCTCATTTACAAACATTGTTTTGGATTTTTCTTTGGTTTTGGCGTTTATGTTGGCGCCCGTTCCGTTACTTTACTTTATGCTTCCGCTCAACTTTAAAAACTAATGCTTCCGCTAAACATTGGTAACTAACTAAGACAATATAAAATCTACGATGAATGGTTAAACAAATGATTTTAGAAAACGTATTATCAAATCATATAGAGTCGTTCGACGTACTAGTGTTTCAGATTCTGGTTTGTTCACACGCCTCGCGGTAAAACTCCGCAAGTGGAAATTGAGGGTGTGACAAGCTGGAAGCAGAAACGTATTCTGCCTCACAAGTAGAGAGAGACCGTGGTTTGTTTCTTGCATTGCCACATTACTAATCAACTTCCGAAGAACTGGCAACCAGCCGTCGTAGACTTTGAATTCAGCTTGTCCACCCCAAAGTCAGAATCAGCGTATCCATCAGATCAAATTTATCGTTATTTGGATACCACAAGCCAGTGCTTGGACATCCCTTGACTATCTGCATGTGAGATACTCTAGGACTGGACTGATATCTTGCGCAAAGACAGCTAGGATACATGATATCTGGGCGAGATGCCATCAGATACATAAGAGATCCTATCATCGACCGATAGAGCGTATCATCCACTTTGGTTCCTGTTTCGTCAATTGCAAATCCGGTGATTCAGCGCCATTGGAGTCGAAAGCGGCTTCGAGCTATCCATTTCAAACTTCTTCAGAATATCATGAACGTATTTTGTTTGATGAATGAATATGTCATCTGGTAACTGATCAACTTGTAACCTAAGAAAGAATTTCATTTCGCCCATTGAAGACATTTCGAACTTCTTCTTCATTTCTTCTCGAATTCTTTGAAAAGACTATCATCTGTTGAACCAAAGATGATATCATCCACATAGATTTGTATGATGATTAGATGACTTCCAACTTCTTTGGTAAACAATGTACTATCCACTGTGCCTCTTGTAAAGCCGTTTCCAACGAGATGTTGAGATAACGTCTCGTACCAAGCTCTCGGGGCTTGATGTAATCCGTATAAGGCTTTGTCTAGGAGATAAGCTTTGTTCTTTTTCAGTGGACCGACGAACCCTGGTGGTTGGCCGACATACATTGCTCGCGTAGCTTACCATAGAGAAATGCGGATTTCACATCTAACTGGTACACTTTAAAACCTTTCCAGTCAATTCCTTCTTGCTGGTGGAAACCTTTGACAACCATCCGAGCTTTGTTTCTAACGATTACACCTCGATCATCTGTCTTGCACTTGAAGACCCACTTCGTGTCTATTGCTTTTTTCTTAGGTGGTAAGTCGACAAGTCTCCAAACTCCTAGTTTCTCAAACTGTAATAACTCTCCTGCATCGCAATTACCCAGTTCTCATCAACCAAAGCTTCATTCACAGTCTTCGGCTCAATTTGAGATATGAAACATGAATAATAGCAATAATCTTGAGTCGGAGCCACTCGGGTATAGAAACAACTTAAAGCTTTGTTGATCTAGCTTCTTGTTCTCACACCAGTCTGTAATTCTCCAATAATGTTGTTCAAAGGATGATATGAATAACATCGTGGCATCTCCTCACTAGGAACATCAATCGTACTATTTGATTTGTTATATTCAGATCAATGATCAAATCAACTGAAGGAGTACTCGATGTTGCTTCATTTTGATTGCTCGGGTTGATTCAACATGCTTGTTATCTGCTCGGATTCTTCGTCGGAAGAGGATTCTCCATCATCATCGAATGTCGGAGCTTCATGAGAGTTGGAATTCTAATTCTGAGGAATATTGGGCTCTGTAGTTGCATTTCCTGGTTGAGTGGAAACATTTGCTGGAGTTGTAGTAGGTGCTGCTTCTGCTTCAGAAACTTGTTCAACTAGAACACCACTATTACTCGGACCTTCACCAAAACACTAAGTACCAACAGTGGGTTGATTAACCACAGTTGGCCTTAGAATCTGTTCTTGGTTTGCCGACTGTTTAAGATAATAAAGAGTTGCCAGTTCTTCATCAGACGGTTCTTCTGGTAAGTCGAACGACTTCCACAAATCATGGTAATTGAACAACCATGCATCGCATTTCCTTTGAATAGGAGTTGTGTACCGAAAGCAATCAATGTGTTGTACTTCGACCACTCTTCTCAAAGCAAGAATGCAAACTCTCCTTAGCGAACTAGCGTAACCGAAAAAGAAACCTTCAAGCGTTTTAGCACCGAACTTTCCATCTTGATCAATCATTGTACACGGTGCACCAAACGGTTCTAGATATTTTAGATTTGGTTTCCTTCTGTTAATCATCTCGAAGCATGTCTTTTTAGTCGGTTTGACAGTTAAGACCTTGTTTAAAGTGTAGCATGCCGCTGCAACTGCCTCACTCCAGAAGCTAACAAGAAGTTTTGAGTCAGCAAGCATTGTTCTTGCTGTTTCGATCAACGTTTTGTTCTTCCTCTCAGCTACGCCATTTTGTTGTGGAGTATTAGGTGCACTGAATTCATGTAAAATTCCTTTGGCGTTGCAAAACTCTTTCATCTTGTTGTTCTTGAACTCTGTGCCATTATCACTTCGAATTCGTCTGACAGGGAGATGATATAAATTTTCGAGCTTCTTGAAGAGAATCACAAGATTTTCAGAAGTTTCATCTTTAGACTCTTGAAAGAAAACCCATGAATATCGAGAATAATCATCTGTGACGAACAAACAGTACAGATCTCTGGATATACTTCAAACATTCACCGGACCGAAAAGATCTATATGTAGTGTAACATCCGTAAAAAAAACGGATTTTACCAAACCCGCTCCGTTTATTAACCGAACAATCAGTTAAAATTTTCGTTGCGAATTAAATGCCCAAAATAATTTTAAACGATACATAATCAATTATTATATTGGAATATATAAGTTGTTTTTGAAAAACTGTTGAAAATCGCAAAATAAAAATAAAATGTCCCTGCCGGGTTTCGAACCCGGGCCAGTCGCCGAGTCAGCCGGTTCAGCAACTTAACACTCAACACACAAACCACTACGCCACTTGTATTATCTGTTAACTATTAAGATCATTTAATTCATAAAGTGTCTTTCCGAATTCAAAACCGGCGCCCAAAAGTTCAGTCGTCGGAAATCCCGGTAATCTCGCGAAACTTAACGTTTCTTTCAGTTTATATGTAAAACATAAACGCTACATCGGTTATAACCGACGTCTGAGTCCGCGACCAAAGTTATAACCGCCGGAGAAATTCAAACCAACGAATCAAGTCGGAAATCGACCAAATACATCGACGACTTGCCCTATAAATACCCCCTCGAACCTCTGCAAACCTTTTCGCTCAAAACCGCACCTTTTCTCGGCGAAAACTCACTCGCCGGAAATACTCTGTTCGTCGCCGGAAAACCGGATTCTTCATTTCTGAGCCTTATAAACCCTCTGAACTTATACCGAAGTCACCCACATACTTTGTAAGCTTTCTGGAGACTCGCTGCTGCAAGACACTCGTCGCCGGAAGGGATTGCTGTCGCCGGAGTTCTGCCGGAAAACAGAGGAAGCTAGTCGGTATACCTCACGCCTAATTTCCTTTCTTTTTACTTACATCTCATCTGTAGTTAACCTAAAAGCTAAAGAATCCTGATTAAAACTTCGAACCAGATCGTCATTGTTCCTGGTTAAAATCTGACGAAGAAGACGATGAACCTGTAACATATAAGTATAATTAAAATCAAGTTATAACTCGGGTTAGACACACAGACTGACTGTGTGCACATTAAACACACAAAGGTCTCGAGTTCGAATCTTGTTCCACACACGCCGCCTTAATAAAAAACGCTTTTTTTGTTAACCGAACCGGAAGTCACACTGTTATATGTTAAGTATATTAATAACCGGAATAATAACCAAGTTAGACACACAGTCCAGTGGTGGACTGTTGTATGTTTATATCACAGGTCACGAGTTCGAGTCGGGCTACTGCACCGACTCGGACAATTATCTATTTTTTTAAAAATAAGACAGAAAAGGAAATGTTCAGTTTGTGTTTAAGTATAATAAAAATCAGTTAAGTTAACAAGTTGGACACACAGTCCAGCGGTGGACTGTGTGTTAGTATAAGCCACAGGTCCCGGGTTCGAGACCTGTGGAGCGCACCGTCCGATTCATTTAAATCGTTTTTAAAATAAAAGGATTTTCTGTTTAAATTAATTAATATATAAATATAATCAAAAACAGATATATGACGGGTTAGACACGTAGCTCAGTTGGTAGAGCTGCGTGCACGCGTACGGAGGTCTCGGGTTCGAGCCTCACCCAGCGCACTTATATTCGCATTTGAACCGGGTCAAGTACCAAAAGTCAACGGTCAACTGTAGCAAAAAATCAAATTTTTTTATTATTTTTATTTATTTATTTTAATTAAAAATCAATTAAATATACTTAAAAATAACATTTTTAAGGTTAGAAAATAGCCTTAAACTCACAAAAATACACCCAACAATCCTACTAAAATAGATTAATAAAATCCGCTTACTTACCAAACCATAATGATATTTATCTAGGTTAATTTCACTCGTGGTTAAAACACTTCGCGTGCATTCAACATCATCAACCGAACGCACCCACTGTGAGTGAATCTTACAACTCCCCTTTTTAATTACACGTTTTGGGGTGTGTCATGTGTCTCAAATAATTAACTCTGTTTATTTAAATTTGTGCCATACCATATCGTGACCTAAACTTAGATTGTTTATATTGTTGTGATTACTTATTTCATTTTATCAAATTATATGAAATTCATTCATTAAGCCCATCAGTTCCTCGTGGGAGACGAGTTGAACAACGCGTGCCTCAAAACCTATCCATTATTGTTCATGTGTGTATCATTGAGTTTATATTGTCTGTAGTTGTGTCATTCATATTATCATGTTTATGCAATTCATTCATTAGGCCAATCAGTTCCTCGTGAGAGACGAGTAGAGCAACGCGTGCCTCTAAATGTTCCATTATTGTTCATGTGTGCTTTATTTAATACCTTATGATTGTTGAATAAGTTTACATCTATTTTTACTCATGAGTGGTTGTGCACATATTTCATAATCAATTTAATAAACTTGTTCAAATGTTTTTCCATAGGATTCACTCGCCAACTTTATGTTGATCCAAAACCTTTTTACACATGATACAGGTGAGCAGGTTGAAGCAAAGAAAACATAGGAAATGCCTTAGAAGAGAACAAAGAAGCTTAGATTGATAGTTAGAACATTGTAATTCTGATTGTAAATTTCCATTAAATTGTATTAAATGAATATGAAACTCATAATAAATGTCATGAGCTTTGATGATAACCCAATCATGCCCCGATCACCTTTTCGCTGCGGGTCGGGGTGTGACAGATTGGTATCAGAGCCATGACTATAGGGATATAGGATAGGTTATTAGACCCTTAGAGCCTATACTATGGTCTGCCTAAATTTTAATTGATTAGGTGGTTACATACAAACTTGTGATATTTATTTGTTTCATATTTGTTTACATTTACAGTCAAACATACATGCTTATATACATATTCATTATACATATATCGATGTTCATGTATTCAATTTATTTTCATACTCTCATTATCCAAAGATTTTGTTGCAATTTTCAAATCTCATCAAAGTAAGTTCTGCGACGGGCATGTAGTAACTGGAAGGGTACAAGTACCGGTAGTCGGAACGTCCTGTCTAGGTTGGCATTCGTATAAATCCAATATAACGGACCAGTTTGCCTACCTGGGGACCAACGATGAGAGTACGAAGGACCTATTAGGCCAAAGCATGCCACACCAAACGTCGTTCGAACTAACCCACTTTGAGGTGTCACCGTGTCTACACCTGGACACATTCCGAATATCACACGTTGTATACATATTTCTCGATTTTCTCCGGGTTTTTGTCTACGCAACCTGGCAAACCCGTGCGAACCATATGAAAAACCGGTATTCATGGGGGCCACATGATTACACAGGTAAAGTATGGCGGCATGTAAGGGCCTAATGGCGAGCAAAGCCCAAGACATCCTAGATGTAGTAGATTTATTTTTCTATAATTATTTTATGAATGTTCATTCCTAATGCGACCCATGAACCCAAATCGCTCAACAAATGGCTGCCGTAATACCCAACATTGTAATCCAAGTTCAACAAGCACTCACCGCTAATCCTGTCAATCAAGAAAACCAAAACATTATTAACTCTCCCTCAAATACCGCTAAATGCACCTACAAGCATTTCAAATCATGCGACCCTCCAAAATACAAAGGGACTAAAGGCGTCACCGCTCTCCTCCATTGGTTTGAAGAGATGGAGAACACTTTTCTAAATTGCGATTGCCCTGACGATCGCAAAGTGCGATATGCTACCGGTCGATTACATGGGATAGCACTCACTTGGTGGAATACAGAGAAGGCCAAACGAGGTGTGGAAGATGCTATAACCTTAACTTGGAACGAATTAAAAGAAATCATGACCAGACGTTTTTGCCCAAGGAGTGAAATCAAGAAATTAGAAGATGAATTTTATTCGTTGAAGCAAAAGGAAGGAGACCACACCACCTACAATAAAAGATTCCTCGAGTTACATCAAATGGTTCCCAACATGTTCAATCCCCTCTACCGTTTGATCGAGCACTACATTCGTAGGTCTTCTGTCAAAGATTCAAGACCCTGTAATAAGTACCTCGCCTGCAACTTTGGAAGCGGCAATGGAGTTAGCAACAGAGCTTACCGAGAACCGAATCCGAAACAAAGACTTCAAGAAGGAGAAGAAGAAGGACAAAGAATCGACTGAAACCCCCGACTCCACCCAAACCAAACCCCCTTCTCAACCCAATTTAAAGAGAAAAAGAGACGGACAACTATTTGCTGCTATCCAACGAAATCAACCAATTTCACACGCCATACCCATCCAAGCTATCCCAATCACCCAAGTGGCACCCAACTCAACCTACCCAAATAAGAAACCATATCTTGGACCTCACCCTCAATGCAACAACTGTTTTTATCACCATCCCCTTACCTTACCTTGTCGACTATGTGCAACTTGTGGACGCTATGGTCATTTGAGCAAGGTTTGTCGCACCTTTGAAAACCAAACCTCTTCCCCTACTCAAACCATGAACTAAACCTATCATCAACCCCAATACCCCATGTTCCCATATGTTCGAGCTTGTTTCAATTGTGGCGACCCTACACACTTTAGAAACACATGCCCTCAATTGGTTAAAGTCATCAACACTCAAGCCCAATCAAACCCAGTTAACCAAGTAAACCAAGAAAACCCAACCGCTAGGCCACCAGCAAGAGGAAGAGTCTTCAATATCAACGCCAATCCTGTCGAAGATAATGACGGCCCAAACGAAGATACCCAACTAGTCCTCTTCGCCGAAGATCCAGATTCAACTCCTATCGTTTAGTTTTATGTTTTTCTTTATCACATAGAACCAAACATAACTTAAGGATAAAGCCAATTAAACTTTGACGAGAATACGGTGGATACGCCGCTGGTACTTCCTATATATAAGTATTCTTGACAAAGGATCAGAAGCATTATCTGGCGGTTATGAGAGGTTCCATGTGTAGACTGTTAGAGTAATTATTGTTTATTATTTTCAGTATATGCATTTGCCGAGGCCGCCTGCTCCCCATTTTATTATGAGGTTTGAGCCTGTTCCCCATTTTATTATGCGGTTGAACCTGGCGTGCCGGCAACGATCGGCTCCGTTTGATTGAGCCTTGATCGATCAGTTCATTTTACATTTCAGTACATGCAATACGCTCGGCTCCGTTTGATTGAGCCTTGAGCGCACAGTTCATTTTACATTTTCAGTACATGCAATACGATCGGCTCCGTTTGATTGAGCCTTGATCGCACAGACATTTTCATTATCAGTATCTTGTGGTTGTGGTGTTTGTTGTAGAGTCGCATAGAACTAATCATAACTTGCGGATAAAGTCAATGAAAATTTGGCAAGAATATGGTGGATACGCCGCTGGTACTTCCTATATATAAGTATTCTTGTCAAATGATCGGAGGCATTATCAGGCGGTTATGAGAGGTTCCATGCATAGGATGTTTGTGTGATAGTTGTTTAGATTAAGTTATTCATTTTCAGTACATGCAATACGCTCGGCTCCGTTTGATTGATCCTTGAGCACACAGACAATTTCATTTTCAGTACATACAATACGATCGGCTCCGTTTGATTGAGTCTTGATCGCACAGATATTTTTCATTTCAGTATTTTATGTTTGTTGTATTGGTTGTAGAGTTATATAGGACTAATCATAATTCACTGATAAAACCAATGAAAATTTGACAAGAATATGGTGGATACGCCACTGGTACTTCCTATATATAAGTATTCTTGTCAAAGGATCAGAGGCATTGTCAGACGGTTATGAGAAGTTCTATGTAGGATTTATTAGTTTCTTGGTAACTAATCATAATTTGTGGATAAAACTAATGAAAATTTGGCAAGAATATGGTGGATACGCCGCTGGTACTTCCTATATATAAGTATTCTTGCCAAAGGATCAGAGGTATTATCAGGCGGTTATGAGAAGTTCCATGTAGGATATAGTTTTGCCTTGGTTGAAATTGTGTTACATTTATATCATCTTGCTATTTGGAGAGATTGGATTGTGTTCCATTTCTACATAAACTAACCTCTCCATCATAACAAACGAGAGTGGAACTGCCACCATTCAAACATATATGCTATCAGAATGTGGATTCAAATGTTAGCTGTTGTGGTTATTTATGTTCTATAGTCATAGAACCAATCATAACTGACTGATATTAGCTGTTGTGTTTATTCATGTTCAAATATTAGCTGTTGTGGTTATTTATGTTCCGTGTAGTTGTAGATTAGAAGTTTTGCCTTAGGATATAACCATACTTTTCCAAACATATTCAAACTTTTATGCATGATATCATAGTTAGCGAATAAATTCTGGTTATCAATACTTTTACAGTAGGCAACAAAAAGCGATTTCTCCCCTTACAAGGAACGTTACCGCCTCGAACAAAAACTTAAACCCTTACTTCTTCTAAGCATGTAACTGTCAACACCATCATTCTTTTAGTCAAATATATCTCTATTTAAATTTCGGGACGAAATTTCTAAAAAGCAGGGGATACTGTAACATCCGTAAAAAAAACGGATTTTACCAAACCGCTCTGTTTATTAACCGAACAATCAGTTAAAATTTTCGTTGCGAATTAAATGCCCAAAATAATTTTAAACGATACATAATCAATTATTATATTGGAATATATAAGTTAGTTTTGAAAAACTGTTGAAAATCGCAAAATAAAAATAAAATGTCCCTGCCGGGTTTCGAACCTAGGTCAATCGCCGAGTCAGCCGGTTCAGCAACTTAACACTCAACACATAAACCACTGCGCCACTTGTATTATCTGTTAACTATTAAGATCATTTAATTCATAAAGTGTCTTTCCGAATTCAAAACCGGCGCCCAAAAGTTCAGTCGTCGGAAATCCCGGTAATCTCGCGAAACTTAACGTTTCTTTCAGTTATAACGTAAAACATAACGCTACATCGGTTATAACCGACGTCTGAGTCCGCGACCAAAGTTATAACCGCCGGAGAAATTCAAACCAAACGAATCAAGTCGGAAATCGGACCAAATACATCGACGACTTGCCCTATAAATACCCCCTCGAACCTCTGCAAACCTTTTCGCTCAAAACCGCACCTTTTCTCGGTGAAAACTCACTCGCCGGAAATACTCTGTTCGTCGCCGGAAAACCGGATTCTTCATTTCTGAGCCTTACTAAACCCTCTGAACTTATACCGAAGTCACCCACATACTTTGTAAGCTTTCTGGAGACTCGCTGCTGCAAGACACTCGTCGCCGGAAGGGATTGCTGTCGCCGGAGTTCTGCCGGAAAACAGAGGAAGCTAGTCGGTATACCTCACGCCTAATTTCCTTTCTTTTTACTTACATCTCATCTGTAGTTAACCTAAAATGCTAAAGAATCCTGATTAAAACTTCGAACAGATCGTCATTGTTCCTGGTTAAAATCTGACGAAGAAGACGATGAACCTGTAACATATAAGTATAATTAAAATCAAGTTATAACTCAGGTTAGACACACAGTCCAGGGGATGGACTGTGTGCACATTAAATACACAAAGGTCTCGAGTTCGAATCTTGTTCCACACACGCCGCCTTAATAAAAAACGCTTTTTTTGTTAACCGAACCGGAAGTCACACTGTTATATGTTAAGTATATTAATAACCGGAATAATAACCAAGTTAGACACACAGTCCAGGGTGGACTGTGTGTATGTTTATATCACAGGTCACGAGTTCGAGTCCGGACTACTGCACCGACTCGGACAATTATCTATTTTTTTAAAAATAAGACAGAAAAGGAAATGTTCAGTTTGTGTTTAAGTATAATAAAAATCAGTTAAGTTAACAAGTTGGACACACAGTCCAGCGGTGGACTGTGTGTTAGTATAAGCCACAGGTCCGGGTTCGAGACCTGTGGAGCACACCGTCCGATTCAGTTAAATCGTTTTTAAAATAAAAGGATTTTCTGTTTAAATTAATTAATATATAAATATAATTAAAAACAATATATGACGGGTTAGACACGTAGCTCAGTTGGTAGAGCTGCGTGCACGCGTACGGGAGGTCTCGGGTTGAGCCTCACCCAGCGCACTTATATTCGCATTCGAACCAAGGTCAAAAGTCAACGGTCAACTGTAGCAAAAAATTCAAATTTTTTTATTATTTTTATTTATTTATTTTAATTAAAAATCAATTAAATATACTTAAAAATAACATTTTTAAGGTTAGAAAATAGCCTTAAACTCACAAAAATACACCCAACAATCCTACTAAAATAGATTAATAAAATCCGCTTACTTACCAAACCATAATGATATTTATCTAGGTTAATTTCACTCGTGGTTAAAACCACTTCGCGTGCATTCAACATCATCAACCGAACGCACCCACTGTGAGTGAATCTTACAACTCCCCTTTTTAATTACACGTTTTGGGGTGTGTCATGTGTCTCAAATAATTAACTCGTTTATTTAAATTTGTGCCATACCATATCGTGACCTAAACTTAGATTGTTTATATTGTTGTGATTACTTATTTCATTTTATCAAATTATATGAAATTATTCATTAAGCCCATCAGTTCCTCGTGGGAGACGAGTTGAACAACGCGTGCCTCAAAACCAATCCATTATTGTTCATGTGTGTATCATTGAGTTTATATTGTTTGTAGTTGTGTCATTCATATTATCATGTTTATGCATCATTCATTCATTAGGCCCATCAGTTCCTCGTGAGAGACGAGTAGAGCAACGCGTGCCTCTAAATGTTCCATTATTGTTCATGTGTGCTTTATTTAATACCTTATGATTGTTGAATAAGTTTACATCTATTTTTACTCATGAGTGGTTGTGCACATATTTCATAATAAATTTAATAAACTTGTTCAAATGTTTTTCCATAGGATTCACTCGCCAACTTTATGTTGATCCAAAACCTTTTTACACATGATACAGGTGAACAGGTTGAAGCAAAGAAAACATAGGAAATGCCTTAGAAGAGAACAAAGAAGCTTAGATTGATAGTTAGAACATGTTGTAATTCTGATTGTAAATTTCCATTAAATTGTGTTAAATGAATATGAAACGCATAATAAATGTCATGAGCTTTGATGATAACCCAATCATGCCCCGATCACCTTTTCCGCTGCGGGTCGGGGTGTGATATGTAGACGTTCAAGCGGCAACTTTAAGGAGTTAAGAATCTTCTTAGGATGTGACTTCTTTTCTGCTTCCCTTTCTTGCATTCAAGACAATGAAACGTCATATGGAAGCTTCGAAGATTTACTCCTTCGACTAAGTCATTGTGAACCAGAAAATTCATTTTCCTCAGATGTATATGCCCTATTTTTCTGTGCCATAGAATCGAATCCTTCTCCGTGGCTTTTGTGACAAAACATTGAGCCGACTTTGACGATGTAGTAGCAATACCCATGTCTAACACGTTGAGATCGTTTTCGCGTGGAGCACGCATGAGAATCCAATCATCCGGAATCTTGAAACCCGGTTTAAGAATCCTGCACTCCTTATCATGGAAGTGAACTGTGAACTGCTTATCGCAAATCTGTGAGATATTGAGGAGATTGTTCTCTAGCTTGGCGATATAGTTAACACGATCAAAAGATACCGAACCATTCGAAAGCTTTCCTTCAGCTACAATCTGGCCTCCTTGATTTCCAGCGAAGCCTACATACCCTCCATTTATCGCTTTGATATAAAAAAGTAGTGCTTTCATCCCGGTCATGTGCCTTGACGCTCCGCTATCCAGAATCTACTTCGATAATATGGATCTTTGGAGCCCCTGCACACGTTAACAACTCAGTGAAAAAGTGCAACCCAAGCCTTTTTGGTCATGGGTATGGGATAATAATCTTCATAGACATCCTCAAATTAACCATCTAAGACTTCATCGACATTATTGTTTTCAAACTTGACCTTTTTCTTATCTTCTGAAAGTTTTAGACAAACTCTAACAGTTTCAGTTTTATCTTTTGAATCAGACACTTTGTCGACCTTAGTTTCAACTGACTCAGACTTTGCAACTTCAGATGTTGTTGTTTTCTTCTTGGCAACCTAGGATTGTGATTTAACTCTTGCTTTTTTAATATAGAATCTTGAATCTTTGTTTTCTTTCGATCTGGAAGTTTCACCTTTCTCAAAAGTTGAATTTTCAAACTTCGATTCAGTTTTAGGTTTCACTTCAATTTTAGATTCATTGTTTCGTTTGAAGATTGTGATTGGTTTTACAATCTCTGGTTGCTTAAGTTTCTCAACATCTGAATGTGTTTTTCTTCGAAGATACATAGGCTTTGATTTCGGACACTTTCGAGCAATGTGACCGACTTCATTGCATTTGAAGCAAGTCCGAGTATCATGAGAATGTCCACTAGTGGGTTTCACTCCACTTGCAGATTTAGTCTTATCCCGAAGTTCTTTTTCCTTTTTAAATTCATCATTTGATTGCTTTCCAATGAAACTCTCTTCCTGAATTGTACTTGTCCCATATACGAATGCCATGTTTTTATCTTTATATTCGCGAAATGGTGACTTTTTCTTTTTCGGATCATCCTCTTCCTCTAAACCCAAACCCGCTCTCCTATGTTCAGGAAAGTCACCACCATTCCTTCGGTAGTTGTTATAATTTTTTTTAGATTTAGAATAAAACTTTCTCTCATTTCTTTCCAAATCCTCTGATGATACTTCAAAAAGTTTGAACAATTTATCAAGCTGATCTTCTTTAACATTCCGATCGGAAAGCTATCGTCCAAATATAGTCTATCAGATTCCTTAACTTTGTACATGACAACGTTAGGATCATCACTTAGGCTATCTTCCGATGATGTATCGTCATCTTCAGATTTTGATTCGGAAATTGTTCGAACTTGCATTGGCACTCTCAAAACCGCCATCATCAGATTCACTCAACACATTTTCAACAACATTTTTTACCACAGCTTCACTGTCATCTTTTGTGTAGATTATGTCAATGTTCTCAGACAGCTCATTTTTCTTTTCAGTCAAAAGTTCAACATTAAGCGCCTTTTCCATCCCTTCAGCTTTCTTGCGATAATATTTTCCGCACAAGGGTGGTGGAACATTGCTATAATCTCCATGTTTCTTACCTTTGGCTTTCTGAACATTTTCTTCCGACTAAATCGTTGGAAGAATATGATCGATAACATAAGCATTTGTGGTATAGCTTTTCAAAAGCTGTCTTACCCTTTAGATTTCGCTTTTCATATCTTGAAGCTCGTGTCTTATTTCAGCAATGGTATTGATGTAAATGTTAATGGCTTTTTGTTTTTCCATTACCATTACTTTTAACATTCTTACTATGTCATCTTGTTCAATGTTGTTTTTATCAAGCCGACCGTAATCGTCTTTCATTTTATCATAAGCTTCCTTCATTTTACGATAATCATATTTAAAATTGTTGTTATGCACCTTGAGTTCACTTATGATTTGATATTTTTCGGCGCATTGCAGACAAGGCTCGGTACATTTCGTACAAGGTTTTTCAACCTCAATGACTTGCACTTTTACAACTTCCTTTTCTACAACTTTTACCTCTGGTCCTACCTTTGTCAAATTTGCCATCATCACTTTGTTTGCGATCTCGGTGAGGTTTTCCTCATTCATCTCTTTAGTCACGTTGATGACTTCTTCAACTTCTGGTTTTGTTTCACCAGCATGCTCAGAAGGTACTGCATCACCAAAGCAACCTGCAAAACTAGAAGTAATGTTAGGAGAAAGAACACTCTGCATCCTTGTATGATGATAGATCTCCTCTTCTTCTATTTGTTGTAAGTATTCTTCTAGCATTGCGTTCTCTAGAGCTGCATTCTCAGCAGATGTATCTTCCATGATTTCGGCCATTGGAGCAACTCCAGTTTTCTTGGCAATGTATGAATTCCAATCAAAACCATCATCTTCATTCAAAGCAACCATCTTCTTTTCCGTGGTGTTGGATGGTTTCTCTTGGATTTCAACTTGAGTCTTCTTCAGGAATGGCTTGTATTGCAACGACTTCTTGTAGTAATCATTGCCGCCTCCGAAAGGACTTTGATCGCCACTTGCTTCTGCATTCTTGCACTCTCGTTTAGAATGCCCTTTATGTCGACATCTGAAGCAAGTAACTTTCGTCTTGTCGAACCCCAGCTTGTTGCTCGAGTTTTCGATATCTCTACCGGTGAGCGCTACAAACTTTTTCACCCTTCGGATAATCGAAGTTAAGGACCATTTAATGTCCATTAACTCAAGCTCTTCCTCATCCACTTAATCATAATCTTCGGCAGACATTTCGGGATTACCAATCTTCCCAGCCACTAAACTCTCGTGGGATTCCAACACTGTGACAAGTAGTGCCATATGTTTTTTGGCCACTTGTTCAGAAACGGCATTGTTTAGGTTGACTGCAATGTTGCATCTAAAGACATTTGGATCAGAATTTGATTGATTATTCTGATTAGAACCCGTGCTTGAATATGATGCATTCTGAGGACTCTGATCATAGTTAGGATATGATTGAGTTTGGCTCTGTGGCGAATGATTCGAGGAATTCATATTCGCGCTAAAACAGTTTGGATCTTCGGACATTAGATATTCTCTTGAGCTCCAGTCTTGTAATACAGTCCGACATCTTGAGCAATGTTCGGACTTTTTGACTTGGCAATCTTCAACAATTCCATCTCGTGGCCCTCCAACTAATAAATAAAAGTGGATAACTTGAAGAATTCCCTACTTGGACTTTCGTTTAGCATGAGATAAGTTGTCCATTCACCTTATGGTAATGCGTCAGCCAATTTGTCAACATATTCTTCTTCCGTCTTCTCAAGACCATGCCTTCTCATAATCACCTTCAAATGATAGAATCGTTCTATCATTTTGTTCATCGTTTCGCCTTTTATCATAGTGAATATGTCAAATTCTTTCATGATTAGAGCCTTTTTGCTTTTCACCATCTCTGCACTCCCCTGATATTTGGTCTTTAGAGACTTCCATAACTCTTGTGCAGTTTTATACTCTTGTAATAGCACCAAGATATCTTCCTTCACAGACTGCTGAATTAGACTAATCATTTTCTTTTTAGCAACACACGCATCCTTCTTGAAGTAGAAAACTTGCTCATCTTGATAACATTATCATGTTCATCTCTTGGCCATGTATAACTTGTTTCGACCGCAACCCAACTGTGAAAGAATGTAGATTGAACCTAGTTCGTAAACTTCTCCTTACACCCCTCGTATTCTTCCACGCACATAAGTTTTGGCGGCTTCACTGACGTACCCAGATCATTATCGATATTAACTTGATTCATCATGTTGGCATTCGATGTTGAAGCCCCGGCAGTCATATACGCATTGTGAATATCTTCCATCGCGGAAAACTGACGAGTATCGCTGAAAATACGTTCACAAACTTGAAAAGATGATTAGTACACTGACACGTTCGGGCGAACTTGTGTAGTTGATAAACTTATATTTTGTTTTAAACAAGTTCGGGCGAACTTGTTGGAATATTTTGAAAAAATTTCACCCTGAGAAGTTTCGAGCAAACTTGTGTAAGATTTCCAAGAGAATTTAACAAGTTCGGGCGAACTTATACTAACTTTTCAACATATTTTGATCAAGTTCGGGCGGACTTGATAAAATTTGAAGAAATATTAGGCAAGTTCGAGCGGACTTGTGTAAAAACTATGAAAAATCAATCAAGTTTGGGTGAACTTGATGAAAAATTGTGAATTTTTCAGTCAAGTTCGAGCGAACTTGATGTCAAGTTCGACCAAAATGAGTTTGAAAAACATGATTTTTTTCAACTTTTTGACATCAATTCGTTTGAATTAGATCTTGAAACTTTCAGGGATTTATCTTTAGTGTATTTTACGTGACATATTCAAAATTTAGCAGATTTTATCCGTAGGTTCATTGTTTTTCATGAAAAAATTAAGAAAAATGGTAGAAATGAGTAGAAATAGAGTAGTTCTTGTGATTTCACACAATCAGGTATCCGTGGCTCTGATACCACTTGTTAGATCGCTCCTTGATAGCACAGGAACCTAATTTGTATCTAATGTCCAATTAGGCAGAAACTAAATGAAATGTTAATCAAATATGCAAGAATTACTCGTTAAACTGTCTGTTTATTGATCTTAAAGTTCAATACATTCAAGTTCCGGATCCGACAGAGCTTCGCCTCAATTCTGCCAAAGTTACAAATGAAAACCTAAAGGCACCTATTTATAGTTGCACAAGTTCGCTGGGAGGACAACAAGTTCGGGTGAACTTGCTTGAACAAGTTGGGCGAACTTGCTTGAACAAGTTCGGCCGAACTTGTTCCAACTTCATAATTCCGGGCGAACTTGACTAACTATTTACATAAATACTTCGTTTCCTAACATAATCTAATCCAATCTAAATAGACTCGATACAAGACTAAGATATAGACATACTGTACTAACACCTCTTCACCCAACTCATCTTCAATAACTTTTCGCCCAAGAGAGCCAACAGATCTTAAAACTCAAAAATGGAGTGCTGACAAAGATACCCATGAATTGAACTTGGTTAGGTGTAATGGAAAAGTTTGACGTGTTAAAATGGACGCAGCATATTGTCTGTGTGCTGAATACCTCAAGATCTTCTGAACCTCGAACTTGAAAGGGACTTTGAAGACCTAGTTGCCCTAGACTTTGAACTCCAATTCGAAAGACAAATTATGGAACTAATGATGAGGAATAAAGATCAAGAATAATCAGAGTTTTGGCATCATCTGTTCCAGGGGGAGATTGTTAGGATTGAACCCTTACAAAGGAACAAATGATATAAAGCCAAAACTTCTATCAGATGTTTGATCCTGAATAACAAAGTTTCCAAGCTCTGCTTGGAACCACTTCCAAGTCTAAAGTTTGTCTTACAAGCTCTACTGAAGACAAAGCCCTGCTTTGAAAAGAATATATGCCAAAGGGAACCTCTGATGAAGAATAACAGTGTTTAGGCTTATCAGTGTTTGTGCTTTATTAATGTAACAATGTCTTTGTAATAGCATATGATAGGCTTAGTAGTGTTTAGTTAGTATTGTTAGTTGTCACTATCATCTCTGACGTCATCAAAAGATGCTCAGAGGTTAGGATTGTACTATAAATAGACAGTGCATTGTACTGTTCTGTCTATCTATCTATTGAAAAGATCATCTCGCATTATCTTACAATCATCTTCTTTACATTCTGTACTAACAAATTGTCATTGGGCTGAGGGGGAGTTGTAATTCACATGCAAAAACCTATAAGTTTAAAAGCATGATGATCAAAGCAATCTTCCAGTAGGTGTGATATAAATTTTTCTACATTCCGATGCATTTACACTTTGTTTTATCTTCATTTAAAGATCCTTTTACAAAACATTCACAACTATTTGAAACTCATATCCTAACAGTTGATGTTACCGAATATTGTTCCATGATCGGATCATTAATGTACCTAACAACATCAAGGCCCGATATAATATATCCTAGTTGTCTGTGCGCGAGATATCAATCGAGTCAAAGCTTGGAACCACTGCCAAGTCAAGTTTGTCTTACAAGCTCTACTGAAGACAAAGCCCTGCTTTAAAGAGAACATCTGCCAAAGGGAACCTCTGATGAAGAATAACAGTGTTTACGCTTATCAGTGTTTGTGCTTTATTAATGTAACAGTGTCTTTGTAATAGCGGATGATAGGCTTAGTAGTTTTTTTAGTTAGTTAGTATTGTTAGCTGTCACTATCACCTCTGACATCATCAAAAGATGCTCAGAGGTTAGGATTGTACTATAAATAGACAGTGCATTGTACTGTTCTGTCTATCTATCTATTGAAAAGATCATTTCGCATTATCTTCCAATCATCTTCTTTACATTTTGTACTAACAAAATGTCATTGGGCTGAGGGGGAGTTGTAATTCACATGCAAAAACTTATAAGTTTAAAAGCATGATGATCAAAGCAATCTTCCAGTAGTTGTGATATAAAGTTTTCTACATTCTGATGCATTTACACTTTGTTTTATCTTCATTCACAGATCCTTTTACAAAACATTCACAACTATGTGAAACTCATATCCTAACAGTTGATGTTACCGAATATTGTTCCATGATCGGATCATTAATGTATCTAATAGTATCATGGCCCGATATAGTATATCCTAGTTGTCTGTGTGTGAGATATCAATCGAGTCCATGCTTGGAACCACTGCCAAGTCTAAAGTTTGTCTTACAAAGTATAACGTTTGGAAAAATCAAAAAGACTTTATATGTCAATTTATTTTGGCATAAAGTTTGGAAAAATCAAAAAGACTTTATATTTCAATTTATTTTTTTCCGAATACCATTATTGGGAAACAAATCTTCTAACAAAATTGCTGGAAAACCTAAATACAATGGGCTAGGAGTCAATTTGAAATAAGAAAGGTACTTAGTTACAATGGAAATTCAACGGAAATTTTTTACCAAGGTCATTAATATGGACTTGGGAAAACAACATTTTTGAAAAACATCATATAGTTGCAATCGAACACATAAAACTGAGGTCATTTGGTTGAACTTGGTTAAACGAGCATGTGTGAATGAAGAAATGGACAAACTTAAATGCAACAGAACATTGGAAAACCTAAATACAATGGGTTGGGAGTCAATTTAAAATAAGAATGGTACTTAGTTACAATGGAAATTCAACGGGAAATATTTTACCAAGGTCATTAATATGGACTTGGGAAAACAACATTTTTGAAAAACATCATATAGTTACAATCGAACACGTTAAACTAAGGTCATTTGGTTGAACTTGGTTAAACGAGCAAGTGTGAATGAAGAAATGGACGGACTTAAGTGCAACAGAACATTTCCACGTGCAGGAGTCCAACGTGGGACTCATCCGCACGTAGGAATGTTCATCCGTGCGTATAAGTCATTCGTTGATATAAAACATCAGTTTTGAACTCATACGCTTCATTAGTCATTCGCGACATTGAAGCATTATTCAAATCCACAAATTCAAACAAAACTCTAAAAATTTTTTTAGAAATCAAGTGTTTAGTGTTGGTGTGTACATCACTTAAACATTTCAAAGTATAACGTTGTTTAGATCATATTGTTCGTGATACGTTTTATGAACTGATTTGCAGGTTTGAGTTGTTTGATGGAATGCATGTACAATCAGATAAAGGGTTATTGATCAAGAGTGGATTACGAGTATTTTGAACCATAAAACACATGTTAACATAAACTAAATCGATCAAATCGAATGAAATCATAAGCGAAAACCCTAAATCTAAAAGTTGAACATGATTGAATGCTTTAGGAATAAACTGATTAATGGTATGTGTTAGTCGATAGGTTATGAGGTTAAATTGATAAAAAGTGTTGATTAAAAACTAAGTTTTGAATGAATTGATGTTGGTCATATTTGTAACATCACATGCAGGGGTCATGCATGCGAAAGACTCATTCGTTGACCAAGTCAATATAGTCATGCGTTTTTAAGTGTCATACGTGATAAGTTGGTTATGCGTTGATGGAATCATACGTGGTTAGTGATCATTCGTTGTTATTGTCTCTTATGTTGTTTAGGTTATTCATTGAAAATATGCATATGCTCTAAATGCCATATGCAGTAATATTCATTCGTTGTTTAGGGCTCATGCGTTGGTTAAGTGGTACTTTATATATGTCATATGCTTATGCGTTGGTTAAGTCATACTTTATATATGTCATAAGCTTGAATATGTGTTAATCAAATTTGCTAATTGGTTGTTTTGTTTACAAATGGTGAAAATTAAGGTGATAAAAGATAGAATTATGAAACACAACATGGTGGCCCTTATAGACGAGACAGATAAGAAGTCAAAACCATTTGAAGTTATGTTTTCGTTCTTTGAAAGATCACGTATCTACAATGCGATAACTGAAGAATGTGTTCCTATGTATCGATAATCAAAGAGTTTTGGGAGAATGCAAGTACCGAATGTCAGATTACACCGCTAGAAATACAGTCAGAAGTTCAAAGGAAAAGGTTATCATTTCAGAAGCTTCAATCAGAAGGGTATTAGGTTTTGGAGATACACCAGAAGATCCTTTGAGTTTAGAAGAGAAGCTTGTGAAGGGATGCTTTATGAGGATAGGATATAATGGTTATCTGAATGCCCCAAGTTATGCAAAGAGTTGTGTTTCTAGGCCTTAAAAGTTTCTAATCCACGTTGTTATTCAATGCCTAGGTCACCGAAAGGGAGGTTATGATGTGGTAACCGATTATGTGATGAGTGCCATTGCTACTTTATGTTTACACTTAAAGTTCAACTTCGCACGTATGATATTAGATAACATGAAGAGCAATCTGATAGAGGGCAGATGGTTGATGTATATGAGGTTTGTTCAGATGCTTATTAAAGATCAACATCCAGATTTGGAGAAGAGAGAGTTTGAGAAGATGGAGTTGGAGCACATGACTAGTATCACACTTGAACGTTTTGAATCTTACAAAAAGAAGAAAAATATATTGCACCTTTTAGAGGTTTGTTTAGTCACCTAAAGAAGCCTGATTGTGAAGCACCAAAGAACGGTAAATGGCGTCATGATGACAGTAACTTTGACAATAAAGAGAAAAAGATGAAAGGGTTTGTATACTCAAGAAGCAAGAGATTTATCAAACTGGAAGACGATCAGGAAGGTTCTTAGAAGAAAAAGAGAAAGAGAGCGAAAAAGAAGGTTATTAAACAAGAAGAAGAAGAGGTTGTAGTATCTGCTACATCTGAGAAAGACAAATCAGGATCTGATGATGAAAAGACAGAAAGTGACGAAGATGTTCTTACTATTCGTGGTCAACATCCTCCAAGTGGTAAAGTTGTTCAAGAGAAGAAGAAACCCACTAAGGCAGAACAAGATGAAACATATAAGCCTGAAGAAGAAGAACCCAAGAAAACCATAAAACATATGGGTAGAAAGAAAAGAAAAGTTAGTGAAACAAGTGTGAAGAAGTGTAGGATCGTTTTGGATGACTTGGCAATACGTTGTGATATCTAGGCTTCAAATATATGTGCGAAATTCATAGAAATGAAGTAGAAAAGGCTAGAGTTCCATAATATATCAATTCTCATTCATTTGGATAGCATAACAGTACAATATGATGATTGACAAGAGATGAGCACTAGTGTGAAATCCTAAAGTTATGTGGTTATATGTCCCAAACATCATATATATAGACATTTGGTTTGGGGCGAATCACTATTTCGGGCGAATGACTGATCCGTACGAATGAGTCTTCATCCACACGGATGTGAATCATCCGCCCGGATGTGTCTTTTAACAAAACAAAAACATTTCAAACCCTAGTACATGTTATGCTATCCTATAAATCAACTAGACTCGACACAAAGACGTAGGCACTAGACATATGTACTAACAGACCCCCCCTTGGATGTTGTCGCAGTCTTGTTCGGTCTTCAACCCTTGCTTCCAAAGAAATTCTCCCGGTACTTCTGTCGTCTGTTGTCAAAACCTTCTATCAGTGTCTGATCTGTCTTTGGAACCCATTTCATATAGTGATATCTCTTGATTGAAGCTTTCAGTCTTCTTTCTTCAATCCTCTGCTCGTTCTTTTCTTTAATATCTTCTTTCTTTTCTATCGACTTCCACTTAGTATCTCACATACAACCATAGTGTATATCATAAGCATAGCATACTTTAACCACTTTCTGATACTGCATCACTTGAACTTTATCAACAGTACAAAAGTAGATCTTGTTGTAGAACAACATTTCAATATCCTTCTCCGACATGTTCACAATCCACATTGGATAATAAACCCTGATAGATCTCCAATTCTCATCTTTACACAAAGCAATAACTGCCTCTCCGGTTTGCTGATCATAATGCCACCATATGAATTCTACATGAAAATCTTGTTCCATCTTCATTGATTGCATATTTCTCATCGACTTTTGCCGTTTATATACCAATTTCACCTTCGGCTTTCCTTTTTTCGGATCAATCTCATCTTTAGATGCTATTCTTTTAGGTTCCTTGTTGGTGCATATGTCTGTTGCCTACGTCATTATACATCGAGTCTGAGCGATTAGGGCTTAATCTGTTAGAAACGAGGCGTATTTATGTGTGTAAAGGACCAAGTTCAACCGGAGCATCATGTGAGAACAAGTTCGGCCGAACTTGTTCTAGACAAGTTAGACCGAACTTGTCTATATCCAAGAGAACTTGTGTATCCTATAAATAGATGCCTTGGTTCCTCATTTGATAGAGTTAGTAATTTTGGCTTCTGGACGCGAAGCCCTGTCGGATCACATTCTCGAATCTATTGAACTTTAGATCAATGAAAACAATGTTTAAATGAGTAATTCTTATTATTTGGTTAACTTGTCATTAGTTTCCGCCTAATTGGACAATAGAAAACAAATTTAGGTTCCTGTGCTAATCGTGGACGTTCCTACAAGTGGTATCAGAGCCTGGATACCTAAATTTGCTGGAATCAAGACAAGAATTTCTCTTATTCTACTCCATTCTTCATTTTTCTTAACATTTTCACATATTTGAAGATTTCATGGACAAAATTGGCTAAAAATTGAATATGTCATGTAAAATACAGTTGTGATAAACCCCTGAGAGTGTGGACATCAAATTCAATCGAATTGATATCAAAAAGTGGAAAAAATCATGAATTGCAAACAAGGTTGGCCGAACTTAACATCAAGTTCGACCGAACTTGATTAAAATTTCACTTATTTTAATCAAATTCGCTCGAACTTGATCGAATTTTCAAGTTTTTCACATAGGTTCGCTCGGACTTGCAAGTTAATTCCACATTTTTTATCAAGTTCGCCCGAACTTGATAAATTTGATTGAAATTCTCGCACAAGTTCGCCCGAACTTGATAATTTTCTTGAAATCTCATCTAAGTTCGCCCGAACTTATCTCTTTTATTGAAAATATTCACAAGTCTGCTCAAATAGTTCAATTGTGAAATTTTCATCTAAGTTCGATCGAACTTGACTGTTTGTGATAAAATTTGAAAACTTTCATCTAAGTTCGACCGAACTGGTTGAAAACTGAAATCAAAATTTGATTTTCACATAAGTTCGACCGAACTTCTCTATTTCTAATCAAGTTTCGAGTGTTTTTGATCGTATTTTCAGGTAGGTCATCAGATTGTCATAATGGAAGATTTCCATAACGTGTTCGTCTCACAAGTAGCTTCTTCATCAAATGCTAATACTCTTGCGGCGAACCAGATGAATATCGACAACGAAATGGGTACTACACAAAACCACCAAAGCTAATGAGTATGGACGAATTCAAAGGGTGGAAAGAAAAATTTGTGAATTGGATACAAGCAAATCAATTCAACAGCTGGGTTGCAGTTGAAGATGGTTACAAGTGGCTAAAAGATGAGCGTGTTCAAGATCTTCCGCTGAACAAGTTCTCACCGGCTGACAAAGAAAATTATGTTGCTGAGAAGAAAATGATTAGCTTGATACAACAATTAGTAAAGGAAGATATCTTGATACTATTTCCAGAATATGAAACGTCACAAGATTTATGGCACACTCTTTGTGACAAATTCAAAGGAAGTGATGAAATGATCAAGAGCAAAAAGGCCTTGATTAAGAAAGAGTTCGAGATTTTCACTATGATCAAAGGTGAAACTATGAAGCAGATGATTGATAGATATTGTCACCTTATGGTCCAGATGCGAAGACATGATATCAAAAGATCTAATGAAGAGCAAATTGAGAAAATGGCCGATGCACTTCCTGAAGGAGAATGGACAACATATCTGATGATTCTGAAGAACAGTCCATCTTGGAGTCATTTCAAGTTGTCATCTTTCATCGACAAATTAGAAGGTCATGAAATGGAGTTGATGAAGATTGGGAAATCAAAAAATGCTAATGTGTTCAAGATGTCGGTGTTTATTACAAAGGAGGTGTTCAAGATACTCCGATCCAAAGTCCGAAAATCAAAACGACATTTAGTGCAAACATGAATTCATCACAAAACCATAGTTCTCCATATGCTGGATATACAAGTGCTAGTTCAAACTCTTCATTCCAAAAGCAGAACAATCAGTCGCATCAGACAAGCCAATCCAGTTCTGATTCAAATGTGTTCCAGTGCAACATAGCAGTCAATTTGAAGAATGTATTTCCTGAAAAGGTGGCCAAATAGCACATAGCACTTCTTGCTACTGTTCTAGAATCGTATGAAAGTTTGGTTGCTGGAAAAATCGGAAATCCGAAAATGACCTCCGAGGATTACGATCAGGTGGACGAAGAAGAGTTGGAGCTAATGGATATCAATTGGAGTCTAGCATCTATCATCAGAAGAGTTACCAAATTTGTAGCACTCACTGGAAGAGATATTGGTAATTCAAGCAACAAGCTTGGATTTGACAAGACAAAAGTCACATGCTTCAGGTGTCGACAAAAGGGACACTTCAAACGTGAATGCAACAATCAAGAGGCAAGTGGAAACCAAAATCCTTTTGGTAGCAATAATGAATACTACAAGAAAGCTGTTGGTGCAGAATGTCTATGTCTTAGTCTTTTATCGAGTCTGTATAGATTAGAGTTGGATAGGCTAGCAAAATGATGTATTTATGAGTCTAGAGGTCAAGTTCGCTTGAAGTGTTTATGAGTTGTCAAGTTCGCCTGAACTCACATCCTTCTCCAGCGAACTTAGACATCTATAAATAGCTAGCTAGTGTTCCTCATTTGTAACTTTTGGCATTTTTGAGGCGAGCTCTGTCAATTTGGAGACTTTACGTTATATCAAAAAAATTAACGTTTAATTGACTAATTCTTGTTATTTGGTTAACTTGTCATAATATTTCCGCTGTTATGGACAATAGAGATCAAATCTAGGTTCCTATGCATTAAGGATCGGTTCTACAAGTGGTATCAGAGCTAGAGTAGCCTGATGTGATTGTTATCAAGACAAGAACACTTCTAATTCTACTCCATTTTTCTATTTTTCTTAACTTTTATATAAATGAAGAATTCATGGTCAAATTCTATCCAATTTTGAATATGACATGTTAAATACATCATAGATAAACCCTGAGAGTTTGGGGACTAAAATCAAACGAATTGGCGTCGAAATGTTGCAAAAACCATGTTTTTCAAAACCCTCATCATCGAACTTGTTAGCCAAGTTCGACCGAACTTGAGGTAAAAAGTGTCACACCCGACTCGCAGCGGAAGACAGTTGCAGGGTGCGGCAGACACATGGTAATTCCCCATAATTTAAAACATGATATCACATAGAAAGGGAGCTTCGGTTACAACATACTATTACTATCATATTACAACCACAGTTCAAGTACGACACTACGAGCTACTACGGCTCTTATTTCAGCTACAATTTATTATCCAAGCCATCCTCACGCACATTCCTTATCCCGGCGTTGCGTTACCTGAAATACATGTTAGTTTTGAAAAGGGTCGCTGTGTTAGTTCCACTAGTATTGTTGTTTTGGAACAATATGTTTTAACAAATTTAATTGCACTGGTCATAGGTCACAGATTGCCCGATGGAATTTCACGCGAGTACAAGTGAAACCTGACTATTTACCCCGGGTCGTGTCACCCAGACACTCCCGGTCCACCAACTGAGTCACGTGCAGTTCAACGCCCCCGGGTAGTTATGCCTAACACATACCCAAAAGTTGGACGAGTGTAGTTGCTTGTGGCCGGGCATCGCACCCTCCGGCCTCAACTGGGTTTGCGGACCTATAGTACTATCCACTGCCGAAGGCTCATATTAATCACTTGTAATGGGGGTATTCGTGAGTTAGGTAATTCACGTCGTCCCAAGTTGGTGCAATTAACACAATTTTATAACATGCAAATCACTTCAAAAAAAATAGTAACACAGTTTAAAAGTAGTGGAGTGACGCTCACTCCCAAATTGGTGTAATCAACACAATTTGTAACATGCAAGTCCCTAGAAACAGTAAAACAATTCAAAAGTGGGGAAGTGAAAACTTACAGTGTACGTAGTAGTCTTAACACACAAGTGATCGAGCGACTGGATCAGCTTTAATAACACATATGCAAGTATGGACTCGAATCAGTATCTAGGTTGGTAATGGTTATAACTTGGATCTGGTCAGGAGTTTTTACTCCAGATTAAGTCTACAGGATCTGTATGGTGATGGACATCAGGGTAGTATTAGTTTTCAGTTTGGCTACCGGGCACCGTTTTACGTGCCAGCCAAAGTCAGTGGTTTAACGTGTTCGGCTAATGGTACGAGAATACCACTAATGCCATCACGTGGTTATCTAAGAATGACTAACTTTCCATTAAGGGAGTTTGAGTGTTTGGGGAGTATAAGTTGCCCAAATTTGAGTTTTCATTTTCACCGTCGGAATTCTCTCGAACTATCTTAGGACACACCCATAGTGCCCAATTTCCCTAGGAATCTCCCGGAATACTCCCGGTGTTCCAATTATAGTAATTTTTGGGTTGGGTCAGTTCCCAGTTCCGGCAGGTTCGTTATACGGTAAACTGCCGAAATTGATTTAAAATAATCTATTTTTAATTCCATAAATTCCCATTTAATTTATAATTTGAATAAAAATCTGTAAATTTTTATATAATTCCGTAAAAATCTGCAGATTATGGGAAACATTTCTGGGAATTTATTTTGGCGTTTTACTTATTTAAATAAATTATTTATAACACCATTTTTAACCACATAATTATCATTAAGTACCATCATTGGTTCAAAAATTCCCAAAAGATTCCTGAACATCCTTTAACTATCAGGAAGTTCTCACAAAAATTTGAGAATTTGCCGATTTCGTTCGGTGCGTTTCCGGTCACCGAAAACTCGCAAAAACACGGATTTTAACCCAAATAAAAACTCAACCAATGGACTCTGAATTTTCCCAGACCGTTCACCATATATTCCTTAGTGTCTCTGTAAGCTTTGGTGATTTATTGAATTCGTTTGGTAATTTTTCAAAAATTCTTTCATTAAAACAGTCAAAAATTCATCAAACATCGTAGAACATTCTAAAAATTCTAAAATTTTATGTGGAGACTCCTGTTAACACCCTTCACCACCATACCAAATTTCAGCTCAATCCAAGTTTCATGGACCAAGTTATAGCCAAAACAAATTCTGCCTATCCTAGTTTCGGTTTTCGGATGATATACTAGCGAAAGCTTCGATTCCAAGCATTCTTGTGAGTCCAGAAGTGGGTGGGTGCTATATTCAGTTCCTACACATCAAGTACAACCCAAATATGCTAGAACTTAGATCAATCAAGCTTTATTTCATTGTTTTTCAGTTAATCGAATAGTTAAGCGATTTTTGTCGAATAGGTGTTGATTAGGGTATCAAACCCCAAATATTTGTGAGCCATGGCTGCCATATAACACCAGGGGATACCGAGGTGTTCTTATTCAGGCCATAAACATGTTTAAACTTCCAAAAATCTTCGATTAAAATAAGTTTTTCGGCTAGAAATCGCGTTTAATCAAGAAAACAAGGTTAAAATCATAACACCCAAGGTTTATACCTTTGATTTGTTGAAGATTATCTCAAGAACAGCTGAATTAGTGAAGGTTATGGCCGGATTTTGAGACCCTCTTGTGATTTTTTTAGATTTAAAATGAATTAAAATGAAAAAATGAAAATAAATAATATATATGGGGGTGGTCCCAGGGGACACCTCGTGCTTAGAAATGCGTGCTAAAAGAAGATGTTTATCTTTCGTCTACGTTTAGGTTCGTTTTAGGGCCCCGGATGCGTTCTTGATTTGCGCAACGGGGTCGTTTTTCGCGTTCTTACTGTCACAAAACTCGGTTTTGAAAAATTGGGCATAACCGTCTCAAAACCCGAGCATGGTTAATTTTAATCATAAAAGTCTCGTATGACGTTCGCTTAAGTGTTTTTATGCTTGATCGATCATTCCTTGCACATTTGGTTGCCTTATGTTATGCCCGGAACGAAGGCGTTTCCCCAACCGGGAGTTGCTTCGTTTTACGTGCCCGGGCTTTGATTATTTTCAAACCTTATGTCACAGTCTATGGCACAAAACTAAGTTGTTTTTGGAACTCGAAATCTTAAATGATGTTACCGATAACCTAATAACCAACATTAAAGGTTTAATGCGTGTTAAACGTCAAGTCTCCGTTTAACACGTTGTTCAAGGCTAAGGATGCCAACCTCGCATCGTTGGTCCTTAGTAGTGTCATGTTAACCATGGCGTGCTCTCGGATTCTTTCGAGACGTAATAACGATTGCTCAGCATGGCACACAAGTCATACAAGTTTACAAGGTTTACGCGCAATTAATGTTTTAATCATGCTTTAACTTTAGACCAATTAAGGTGTACCTGATTTCTTCATGGGTATCACAAAAAGTCACTTTATGAGTGGATTTTTACCAAGTTCGCTCGAACTTGAGGTGTTTTTGATAAAATTTCGCTAAGTTCGCTCGAACTTAAGGCATTTTTGAGAGAATTATAGTCAAGTCCGCTCGAACTTACCAAATATTCATTGATCTTATATCAAGATCAACCGAACTTGATTAATATCAAGAGAATTCTGGTTAAGTTCGCCCGAACTTACAAGATTCTTATAAAATTCATTCAGAAAGTTTGACCGAGGTTGCTCAAGGAAAATTTTTCAAAACAAATCACAAGTTCGACCGAACTTGTGATAAAATCTGAATTCTTCATTCACAACTACAAGTTCGACCGAACTTGTAGTAAATCTAACATTTTCAAAAGTTTTAACGTTTTTTCAGCGTAAGTGTCTCGATATTTGCGATGGATGATATTCAAAGAGCGTATTTGTCCGGAGTGGGTACATCCAATGGTAATGTCTTACAGCAAGTCAATCTAGACAACGAGATGGGCACGTCCGTTAAACCGCCGAAGTTAATGAGCATGGACGAGTATGAAGGATGGAAGGAGAAATTTACCTATTAGGTTCAAGCCATGCATTTCCAAGGCTGGGTGTCGATCGAGAGAGGTTATACTGTTCCGTTGGACGAAAATCAGCAAGTTCTGGAAAAGTACAAGTATTCCACAATTCAGAAAGATGAATATATTGCTGAGAAAAAGATGATAAGCCTCATTCAACAATCTGTTAAAGAAGATACTCTGGTCCTATTGCCGGAATACATGACTGCGAGAGATCTTTGGCTATCACTACAAAAGAAATACCAAGGAAGCGCAGAGATGATCAAGAGTAAGAAAGCTCTCATCATGAAGGAGTTCGATATCTTTAACATGTTGAAGGGTGAGACAATGAAACAGATGATTGAGCATTTCTATCATCTGAAAGTCCAAATGAGAAGACATGGTCTCGAAAAGACAAGAGTACATCGATAACATTGTTCAAGATGATGGTCTGTATTACAAAACCGGAATGCAAGACAACATCTCAAGCCCAAAGATTCAAGTAGCATTCAGTGCAAACATGAATTCTTCTCCATGGAATCAGAACCAATCATATCCACAATATGATCAAAGTCCACAGAGCTCTTCGTTCTCAAGCACTGGTTCAAATTCATCTTATCAGAATCAAGCTAATCAGAATCAACAAAGAATTCTGATCCAAATGTGTACAAGTGTAACATTGCTGTCAATCTAAACAATGTTGTTTCTGAGCAAGTTGCAAAACAACACATGTCACTTCTCGCCACTGTTCTAGAATCGTTTGAAAGTCTTGTAGCTGGAAAGATCGGCAATCCCGAAATGACCGCCGAAGACTATGATCAGGTGGATGAAGAAGAGCTTGAGCTGAATAGATATCAAGTGGTCACTAGCTTCTATCATTCGAAGGGTTACAAAGTTTGTTGCGCTCACTGGCCGAGATATCGGAAATTCAAGCAACAAGTTAGGTTTCGACAAATCGAAGGTCACTTGTTTCAGATGCCGACAGAAAGGGCACTTCAGTACAAGCCTTTCCCAAAAAAGACACAGGTTGAAATCCAAGAGAAACCAAATAGTAACACTACTGAAAAGGCAATGGTTGCTTCGAGATTCGATTGGAATTCTTATATTGGTAAGAAGACCGGAGTTGCATTGATGGCTGAGATATTAGAAGATACATTTGCCGAAGAAGCAGCAGTTCTAGAGAATATTTTATTGGAACAGTACCTGCAACAACAGGAGGAAGAGGAGTATCTTCACATGCAGAAGCAAGGCATATTATCTTCTAACTCTTGTGATAGTTTTGCATGTCTCTTTGATGGAAGTTCTCAAGAGCAAGTTGCCGAGGAAAAATCGAATGAAGAAGTTACTAAAGTTGTTCAAGAAGTAACTGCTAAAAACCTCAAGGACTTTGCCGATAAATCTATGATGGCGAATTTAACCAAGGTAGGTCCAGAGGTAAAGGAAGTTGTTAAAGTACAAGTTGTAGAGGTTGAAAAACCTTGTACAAAATGTACCGAGCCATGTGGTGAATGTGCCAAAAAATCACAAATCATCGCTGAACTCAATGTACATAATGAACATTTCAAATACGATTATCGTACAACGAAGGAAGCAAATGATAAAATGAAAGATGATTATGGCAGGCTCGATAGAATAATATTGAACAACATGATACTATAAGAATGTTGAAAGGTATAGTAATGGATAAACAAAAAGCAATAAACATCTATATAAAACACCATTGCTGAGACCAAACAATAACTCCAGGACATGAAATTGAAACAGAACGTGTTCAACAACTTTTAAGAAGTTACTCAACTAACGCATATGTCATTGATCGAATTCTTCCGACAATTCCATCGGAAAAAAAACCTAAAAAGAAGATTGGTAAAGAATACAGCAATGTTCCTCCACCCCTATGCGAGAAGTACTGTCGCAAAACTGTTGTTGGGATGGATAAGGCACTCAACATTGAGTTGTTTTCTAAAAAGAAAGTTGCCAGAGAACATTGATGTAGTCTATACTAAATCAGATGATGACAGTGTGGTAGTAAAAAAGGTGGTTGAAAATATTCTAAAGGATTCTGATGATGGCAGCTTCAAAAGCGCCGACTCGAGTTCAAAGAATTCTGATTCACAATCCAAAGATGAAGATAAATCATCGGATGACGGTCTAAGTGATGATCCTAATGTTGTCATGTACAAAGTTAAGGATTCTGATAGATTGTACTTCGACGATAGTTTTCCGATTCGGAACTGAAGGAAGATCAGTTGGATAAATTCTTTAAACTTGTGGAAGTTACATCAGATGATCTGGAGATCAATGAAAGGAAGTTCTATTCCAAACCTAAAAGAAACAACTACCGGAGAAATGGTGGTGATCATCTGGAAAACTGGAGAGCTGGGTTGGGATTAGAGGAATCTGATGAACCGAAAAAGAAAAAATCACCATTTCATGAGTATAAAGATAAAAACATGAAATTTGTTTATGGGACGAACACAGTTCATGAGGAGAGTTTGATTGGAAAGCAATCAAACGATGAGTTTAAGAAACAGAAAGAACTTTGAGATAAGGCGAAAGCAACAAGTGGTGTCAAAACCACTAGTGGTCATTCACATGACAATCGGACTTGCTTCAAGGCAACGAAGTTGGTCATATTGCACGGAAGTGTCCGACGTCTAAACCAGCCTATCTTCGAAGAAAAGAAAGTTCAGATGTTGTGAAATCAAAGTAACCAGAGTTTGTAAAACCTGTAACAATTTTGAAAAGAAATGAATCAAAACTTGAAGATAAACCTAAATCTGAAAAGAAGTTTGCAAATTCAACTTTCAAAAAAGGTGAATCTTCAAAAGCAAACGAAACAAAGTTTTACATCAAAAAGGCTAACATCAAATCACAAGCCTGGGTTGCTAAGAAAAAGTCAACAACATCCGAGGTTATTAAGTCTGAGCCTGTAAAGACTAATAACACGAAAGATTCAAAATCTGAAACCAAAATTGAAACTGTCAAAATTACAAGTGGTAACAATTTGAAAGATAAAAAGAAAGTGAAGTTTTCAAACATAAACATCGTAGAAAATTCAGATGATGAATATGAATTTGATTATGCTGATGAGTGTGAATTTGATTACCACGATGGTTATCCAATTCAACCCAAGACAAAGAAGGCTTGGGTCGCGCTGTTTAACTAATTGTTGAAATGTGCAGGGGCTCCAGAGATCCGTACTTTCCAAGTGGATTCTAGATAGTGGAGCTTCCAGACATATGATAGGTATGAAAGCGCTCTTGTTCGACATAAAAGCTATCAACAGCGGATATGTTGGATTTGCTAGAAATCCAGGTGGAAGGATTGTCGCCGTGGGAAAGCTCTCAAACGGAGTCGTTTCATTTGATCAAGTGAACTACATTGCGGAGCTTGAAAACAACCTTCTGAGTATTTCTCAAATTTGTGATAAGAAATTTACCGTCCACTTCATCGATAAAGAATGCATTATCATCAAACCGGGTAACAAAATACCAGCCGAGTGGATACTCATGCGTGCACCGAGAGAAAATGATTTGTATGTTCTTGACATGGGAAATGCTACTACATCTTAAAAAACGGCACAATGTTTCGTTTCGAAAGCTACTGAGAAGGAGTCAATCTTATGGCACAGAAAGATGGGTCACATTCACCTAAGAAAGATGAATCATTGGTGCATAACGATTTGGTGGAAGGTGTGAATCTGAAAAGTTTTCATATGTCAGATAATTGCCTTGAGTGTTAAAAGGGAAAGCAGATCAAGAAATCTCATCTAAAAAAAATTCTCAATTCGATAAAGTTTCCACTCGAAAGACTTCACATGGATCTCTTCGGTCCAGTGAATGTTCAAAGCATCTCTAGAGATCTCTATTGCTTAGTAGTAACAGACGATTATTCCCGATAATCGTGGGTATTCTTCCAAGAATCAAAAGATGAGACGTTTGAAAACATAGTGATTCTTTCAAGAAACTTGAGAACCTGTACCATCTTCCAGTGAGATGCATTAGAAGTGACAAGGTACTGAGTTCAAAAACATCAAAATGAGGGAATTTTGCAACGCTAAAGGGATTTTGCACGAATTCAGTGCTCCCTACACTCCGCAACATAATGGAGTTGCTGAACGGAAAAATAGAACTTTGATAGAATTGCAAGAACAATGCTCGCAGATTCTAAACTTCCGTCAGCTTTTGGAGTGAAGCAGTTGCAACAGCTTGCTATACACTTAACAGAGTCTTAACAGTCAACCAAATAAAGAAGACTTGTTTTGAAATGATTAACCGACGTAAGCCAAACTTGAAGTTTTTAGATCCATTTGGTGCGCCTTTTACTGTAATCATCAAGATGGTAAATTCGGAGCCAAATCTCTTGAAGGTTTCTTTGTCGGATATGCAAGTCCGTTAAGACGTGTATATGTTCCTTCGTTGAGAAAGTTCATTGAAGCAAACATGTGGATTGCTTTAACTATATGGATCCTATCCAAAGAAGAGGCGACGCATGGTTGTTCAACTATCAAGATCTTTGGAAATCATTTGATTTACCTGAAGAACCATCCGACGAAGAAATTGCAGCGTTATATTATCTTCATCAATCAGCAAATTCAAGAGCAAATCGTCAGACCAATTGTGGTTAATCAACCCACGTTGGGATCATCTTCTTCTGGTGCTCGTTAAAGTAATAGTGGTGGTAAAGAAACTCAAACAGAACAAGTAACACCGACTACAGAACGTATCAATACTACAGTGATTCCTAATCTTTCTGAAGCACATAGTTCAGACTCGGACGAGGCTCCAACATTCGATGCCGATGGAGAATCTTCTTCAGATGAAGAAGCAGAGCAGATTACAAGTTTAATTAATGAATCTACAGGTCCAAGTATGCTCGTGATGTTGAAGTGGTGGTAGATCAAAATTTCACAAATCAAGAGAATATTGTGGTTGTTCCAGGCGAAGTGATGCCAAGATCATATTCTTATCATCGTCAAATTCTATAATAGGCGAATTACAAGCTGGTGTGAGAACACGGAGTCAAATAAACAAAGCCTTGAGCTGTTTCTATACTTGTGTTGCTCCAATTCAAGAATATTGCTACTATTCATGTTTCATATCCTAGATAGAGCCAAAGAATGTTTATGAATCCTTAGGCGATGAAAACTGGGTACAAGCAATGCAAGAAATACTGTTACAGTTCGAGAAGCTAGGAGTGTGGAAACTTGTAGACCTACCTGAAAATCAGAAAGCAATTGATACTAAATGGGTCTTTAAATGCAAGCGAGACGATCGAGGGGTTATAGTTCAAAACAGAGCTCGTCTTGTTGTCAAGGGATTTCACCAGAAGGAAGGGATAGACTACACGGAAGTCTACGCACACGTAGCTCGCTTAGAATCTATTAGAATATTTCTTGCTTTCGCAGCATGGAAAGGATTTAAAGTCTATCAGTTGGATGTCAAATCAACTTTTCTGTAGGAAAATTACGCGAGAAGGTGTACGTCGGACAACCACCGGGGTTTGTCAATCCTCAACAAAAAGAAAGCATATCTTCTTGATAAAGCTCTTTACGGTTTACACCAAGCCCCGAGAGCTTGGTATGAGACGTTATCACAACATCTTGTTGGAAATGGCTTTGTCAGAGGAACTGTGGATAGTACTTTTTTCACGAGAGAAGTTGGTAGTCATCTAATTATAGTTCAAATCTATGTGGACGACATCATCTTTGGATCAACGAATGATAGTCTTAAGGAGTTTGAGGGCATCTGAAGAAGAAATTCGAAATGTCTTCGATGGGCGAAATGAAATTCTTCCTCGGATTGCAAGTAGATCAACTTCCAGACGGTATTTCATTCATCAGACCAAGTATGTTTACGAAATCTTGAAGAAGTTTGGTATGGAAAGCTCGAAGCCGTTATCTACTCCTCTTGCTCTTAATCACGGGATTTGCATCGATGAAACTGGAACCAAAGTTGATGAGAAGCTCTATAGATCAATGTTAGGATTGTTGATGTATCTGACGGCATCGCGCCCAGATATCATGTATCCTACCTGCCTTTGCGCCAGATATCAGTCAAGCCCGAGAATCTCACACATGCAGATCGTCAAGAGAATCTTCAGATACTTGAAGGGATGCCCAAGCATCGGCTTGTGGTACCTGAAGAATGATAACTTCGATCTTGCAGGATACGCTGATTCTGATTTTGGTGTAGATAAGTTGAATTCAAAATCGACTACAGTGGGATGCCAGTTCTTCGAAACAAGAATGGTAACCTGGCAGTGTATGAAACAGACTACGGTCGCTCTCTCTACCTGTGAAGCTGAGTATATCTTGGCCTCCAGCTGTTGTTCACAGATTCTGTGGATACAACAGCAGATGAGAGACTATGGTCTGCAATTTCTCGACACTCCGCTCATAAGGCAGCCATTGGTATAACCAAAAATCCAGTTCATCACTCACGCACTAAACACATTGAAATTCATTACCATTTCATTCGTGACTGTTACGAAAAGAAATTGGTGCGAATAGAAAAATCCACACCGACGAACAAAAGGCTGATTTTTATACCAAACCATTTTCTTTATCATGGTTTAAATACTTGTTAAGAATTAATGGTATGAAAAATTTGATGACAAGTGCGGACGCTGAGGTTGAATACGGATCGGACGACGAGTTCGCCTGATCCACATTGGTTTGTTTATATCTTTCTAGTTTAGAATTTTATTAAAAACTAAAATACAAAAATATGTTTTTGATTTTAGGGAGAAATGTTAGAGAAAATACAAAAACATTTAAAAATTTTAAAATTCAAAAACATATAAAAAATGCAAAAAGTACAAAAACATTGAAAAAGACAAAAAGAATTCAGGGTCACAAAAAGGAAATGATAGTACATCAGTTTACTACACATATGCTAAAAATGTAAAGTTTAAAAGTGATAAACAATTCTTACTGTGGATGTGTCGATAGGCTTAACACGTTCAGTAAACTGTTTTTGAGATATAAACTAAATTTTACAACTGCTTAATCTTGTGGATTAACATATCTTGGATATATGGACTTAGTACTCCGAAATTTCGTTTGAGAGATTGCCTGATTCTGAGATACGAGGTCTTTATAGATAGTTGATATCTGGGGTATTATACAAGTTCTTCTGATTTTACGGAAGCAATAGCCTAGAACTTCTATAATACTTTCGTAATAAACCCCTAAACTGCATGCATTCTTGAAAATTATCGAAAGATCTAATCATTTGCAGTGCTGAAAAGATTCCTTAAGTGGTACACACCTAAAGTCGAGCCTTCATCTCTTTGTCCATACGGTATTATTAACCTAAGCTCTCAAGGCCTCGCACTAACTCAAATACAGATATCAATTCGCTATATTCACCTGTAAGATGAAATCTAGGGAATCATGATACGGGAGAATATCAATTACGCTATATTCACCTGTAAGTTTCATATATCATACTTTAACATATCTTGGAACAGTTGAGAAACATGGTAAAGTTTAAGTGGACAAACATATCGACAATCTAAGTAAACGAGTTTAAAACTTAAAGTCATCAAAAGGTCAACGGTACTGGTGATATGTCACAATAAACTGATATGATCCTTGACACGAATTCACAAAAATATGTCTGTAAATATGTTTTTACATAGTTTACATTGTTCTATACATAGTTTATCAGCTTTACAGATTAAAACCAAAAAGATTTTCAGTGTGTTTTAGCATAAACTTACAAAAATACAAAAAGATTTTGTTTCTACATTGTTTTCAGCAATCCAATGTTGGAGAACGGATCTTCGAAGTCTAGTAAGGTACTAGAACTGGTGGGAATCTCATTCACAATGGGCTGGGAGCTAATATGTAAAATCTGAAAAGCCGAAACGATGAAAAGTTCATTAAGTTGAAACTTTAATTTTGAAAACATCAACAGTTTGTTCGTAACGGGTCAAACCGAGGTCATTAACTTGGACTCAGCAGGCAAATCAGTTAACCTGGTCATTAGCTTGGACTTGGTCAACTGAGTGGATCTTCATAACTGGTAAAAAAGTGGAAAGTTCAAGGACTAAATTGCAAATTTTGAAAAAGTTTGAAATTTGGGTTTGGCATTCGGCCGAACTTGCTAAACTGAATAAAAGTTTAACATTGCAGCAAGTTCGACCGAACTTGCATTGATGATTACTGTTTCAAAATAGGTAAGTTTGCCCGGACTTGAATGGGTTTTGCATTTGGGCTTACAAGTTCGCCCAAACTTGCTTGGGTTTTTATATCCAGCAAGTTCGGCCGACCTTCATTATCACAACCTAATTCTCTCTGAAGCGAACTTTACAGCGTTTGAGCGATTTGATTAAATTGGCAAGATTGTGTCGTTATACTGCCCAAATTTGAATTGATCTTGGTGATTTGCACACCACTATCAATGGAAGAGGTGTTTACTTGATTCTTGAACTGATAATTGAACTGAATCGGCAATTTAGATCTGAAATGTTAAAAAACTGATAGATCTAGGAGTGTAAAGAACAAATTGGACTTAAAAATGTAAAATCTATCATAAATTAACCATGGAATTGCTTTGGATTCGATCATAATGATAATGGTTGGAAGTTGCATAGATTCTGTTGAAGATGACAACAAGTTCGGCCGAACTTGTTGACATGTTCGACCGAACTTGTTAATAAATCTTAAATAAAAACTGATTTAAAACTTGTTCGACCGAACTTAGTGTTTATCTCAGAATTTTTGAATAAATTGGAATTCGCTCGAACTTGAATTTTTTAAATTGAAAATCAGTTGGATCATAAGTTTGCCCGAACTTATGTTTGTTTGTTGAACATGTATTATGCATGTTCGGGCAAACTTGTCTAAAATCAGTTTGGTATACATTCATCAAGTTCGCCCGAACTTGATGAAACTATGTTAGAAAAATTTAACAATTTTTCTCGTAATGCGTGCTAATTGTTTTACGTAATTTCTCAGGCTCAAGTACCAGCGAGGGTGATTTCTATGGATTTCTTGAAGTTTCATAATACATGTATTACGCTCAACAAAATGATATGTCCATCACTGAAGGAGTACGACAGTATTCTGAAGTTTCTTAAAGATTGTCCTATACATCAAGCTATCACGGAGCATACAGTTTCTTATAGATCTCACACGTACCATTTCTGGATGAAAGCAAGCCTTAGTGATGATAAGAAGACCATTATTTCATCAGTAAGTCGGGAATGAAGTCAAAGCAATCACTGTTACAGAAGATGATATTCGCAGGGTCCTACAGTTCAATGATGACAAAGACGATCCGATTTTCTTGGACGAGAAGATGGTTAGAGGTTGTTTTTACAGGCAGTGTGAATAAACCGACTCCGAAGAAAGGGGAAGTTCCTAATCCCTACAAGCTTTTGATGCATGCTATTATACATACCTTCAGTCACCGTAAAGCAGGTCTAGACGATGTGCAAGATTATTTGGCCTGCATGGCAACGACGTTGATTCTGAAGAAGCCGTTCAACTACTCAAAGCTTGTGTTTACACATATGTCAAATAACATGGATGATCGAGATTGTGTTTGTATCCAAGGTTCATGCGGATGTTAATCGACGAAAAGTTCACAGATATTGCACGAGATCCAAACGATGTTCTATATCTTAGTCATCTCGATGATACAACTGTGAAGAAGCTGATGAAGTTCAGAAACAAGCTTCAGCACCAGTTGCTAAACCAGTATTTGGGGCTATCAAAGATCAAAATTATATAGCACCGTCTGACAACAAATGGAGGAAAGATGGAAGTGGTGATGAGAAAGAGTTAAACGATGAGAAAGAGTGGTTTAAAGATTTCAAGCCGAAAGCCCGAAGCGATTGGTTCTTAAAGGCTGAAGTCGAAAAGCCTAAGAAGAAGCAAGCTGCTAAAAAGATTGATATGATGCTTATTGATGAAGAAGAACCAGAAAATGTCCAAATTGAGGCTAGTTTAAGTGCAACGATTGGTGAGAGTCAGGAAACGGTTAAAACGACTCAGGAAGATGATGTGATATCAGCTACTTCAGAGAATGATGATTCTGACGATTCTCTTGAAACAGTTACAAAGAAAACAATAGCAGAGACTGAGGCAGAGAAAGCCAAAGAAACTGATGCTAATTTCGATCCGAATCTTGAAAAAGAATCTGACGAGGAGTGACCCAAGAAAAGGGCTAAGCGTGTGAAGTCTGCTAAAATTTCAACAACAAAGGCCATAGGTTCTCCACAAGCAAAAGTCAAAAAGTCAAAGAAGGCTCAGAAACCGGCTAGCAAAAGATATATCGGAAAGCCCAAAAGCGCAGAAGTTACACAAGAACCTTCTGGCGCACAAGAGAGAGGAGTTACACAAGAACCTCTTGTTTCTTGACTTCACGGTCCATTATCTCCACCAGTTTCTTGACAAAATGCATAGTGTCATCAACATGAATCTCGTCGTGAGGAACGTGGAGACTTGTATCGGCTAAACACTTTTTCAAGTTGGACACGTGGAATGTTGGGTGAAAATTCCCAAGTTTAGGAGGTAGCTCAAGTCTGTAGGCCACCTTTCCGATTCTTTCGATGATCTTGAATGGTCCAACGTATCGTGGAGCAAGTTTTCCTTTCTTCCAAAATCTAACCACTCCTTTCAAGGGGATACCTTGAGTAAGACGTGATCACCAACTTGCAATCCCAAGGGCTTGCATCGCTTGTCCGCATAACTCTTTTGACGGCTTCTAGCTGTCATAAAGTTATGCGTATTTCTTGACTTTCTCGGTTGTGTCGTGAATGAGTTCAGGTCCAGTAAACAGAGACTCTCCAACTTCATTCCAACAGACAGGTGAACGACATTTTCGACCGTATAAAGCTTCGAACGGCGCCATGTTGATACCGGCGTGATAACTATTGTTATAAGAGAATTCGACCACCGGTAGGTGAGAATCCCAACTACCACCAAAATCAATCACACAAGCTCGAAGCATATCCTCTAGAGTTTGAATTGTCCTCTCGGATTGTCCATTCGTTTGAGGATGATAAGCAGTACTTAGATTGAGTTTGGATCCCATTGCAGATTGCATAGTCTTCCAAAAGCGAGATGAGAACCGAGCATCTCTGTCAGATATGATGTTCAAAGGAAACCCATGATGAGACACAATCTCATTAACATAGATCTTGGCAAGTTTGTCAGCAGAGTAATCCTCACGGATTGCTATAAAGTGTGCTGATTTTGTTAAACGATCAATGATTACCCGAATGGCATCATGACCTCTAGATGTGCATGGTAACTTAGTGATGAGATCCATCGCAATGTTCTCCCACTTCCATACCGGTATTTCTGGTTGTTCAAGCAAACCAGACGGAAATTGATGTTCGGCCTTGACTTTGAGATAAGTAAGGCATTTTGATGCATACAAGGCAATGTCATTCTTCATACCCGGCCACCAATACTGGGTACGGAGATCCTTGTACATTTTTGTAGCACCAGGATGAATCGAATAACGAGACTTATGAGATTCATCCATCAATAGAGTTCGGAGATTGTGTTGATTTGGAACCCACAACCGGTTCTTGTAGTATAATAATCCATCGTCTTCCGTTTCAAGTTGAAGTTCGAGTTGCTGCGGTAGTTCGTCTTTCATCAACCCTTGGGTTACAGAAGTGCGTTGAGCTTAAAGAATACGTGTTTGAAAATCGGATCGAATTCGAACACAATGAAGTTTGACACGTTCTTTGGACTAAGTGCATCAGCCACAACGTTCGCCTTCCCAGGATGGTAGCAAATTTCCAGTCGTAATCGTTTAAAAGTTCGACCCATTGTCGTTGCCTCATGTTCAGCTCTTTTTGATTGAAAATATGTTGGAGACTTTTGTGGTCCGTGAAAACCACACATTTCGTTTTAATGTCTCCAAATTTTGAGAGCAAAAACTACAGCACCCATCTCAAGATCATGAGTTGTGAAATTCTTCTCGTGGGTTTTCAATTGTCTTGACGCGTAGGCGATGACCTTATCCCGTTGCATCAGATTGCAACCAAGGCCTAATTCGTCGCGTCACACTAAACACAAAATCATCGTTGCCATCGGGTAAAGATAGAATATGAGCATCACAGAGTTTCTGTTTCAATGTTTGGAAAACTTCCTCTTGTTTAGGTCCCACTCAAATGGCTTATTCTTCTGAGTCAAAGCAGTGAGGGGAACAACGATATTTGAGAAATTCGAAAAAAATCACCGATATTAACCAGCAAGACCAAGAAATGAGCGAACTTATGTGGGTGTAGTGGGTGTTTCCAATCCTTAATTGCAGCGATTTTTGAAGGATCCTAAAAACTGAACTTCTTTCAGCCAAAATTCACACTTGGAGAATTTGGTGTAAAGTTGCTCTTTCTTTTTCCGTTGTCAGGCGAAGACGTTGTTCGTGCTCAGCTCGAGACATAGAATAAATGAGAATGTCGTCGATGAAAACAATGATGAACTTATCCAAATAAGGTTTACAAACAAGATTCATTAAGTCCATGAATACAGCTGGAGAATTTGTCAAGCCAAAAGGCATAACAGTAAACTCATAGTGACCGTATCGTGTGCGAAAAGCAGTCTTAGGAATATCTTCTTCGTGAACACGAAGCTGATGATACCGAGATCGTAGATCGATCTTCGAAAAACATGTAGCACCTTGTAGTTGGTCAAACAGATCATCTGTGACATCCCGGGTTTTTCGGATAACTTAAACGCAATATTTGTCGAATAAATTGTATGCTACGTATTAAACGTGTACGGGTTAGTAAATACGTAATGTGCGATTATGTGATTGTTTTAGTTATAAAATATTTATAGTAAATATGTAGACGAACCGAACCGAACCGCGACACGAACCAACCTCGATTCCTTGTGACTCTAGGAGTTAACCAAGTTTTAAACTTTAAACTCAAACCATTTGGCCGCGCGCAACCCAAACCAACCAACCCAAGTCCTTGGCCGCGAGAACAAGCCCAAACCGCAAACCCATTGCGAGATCAATTGCGAGAACAAAGATCAAACCCAAACCGACCCACCCAAGCCCTCGGCCGCAAGACACCAAACCGTAACCTTGTTGTCTCCTTGCGCCGATACATACAAACCCACATGCATGCTTTGCTTCACAAAAACACACAAAACCCTAATAGCAAACAGCCGACGGCAGCTTTCCTTCATCATCTCGATCTGATCAGCCTTGTTCACCTTCTCGGTCGCGCAACAGCCTTCCCTTTTCTTTCCTCTCGATCGCAGCAGCAGCAGCCCTCGCCACCTTCATCTCTCGGCCGAGAGCAGCTTGTTCTTTTCATCCTCTCGGTCGCAACTATCCTTGATCATCGGTTCCTCGTCTACCACGGTTCATTAAGCTTGATAGTAAAGGTTAGGATTTATCTTTTGATTACAAGATCATGTTCGGATATATGTGCTTGAATGAAGTGATTGGTTTGTTTTCGGATTATATATTTTGAATCGGCTGATTTATCATTGTTACATGTATGATTGTTTTCGGAACTTATAAGTTTGCCAAGTATGTTTGAATGAAAGGTTATGCTAGCCGATTTGTAATAATATTTGCAAATAATGTTTGTTTGAAATCTGAAAAGTATAGGCTGTGTTTGTTTGTAAAAACTAGAGATGTTGATTAGGGTTTGCATGGATATGTTATAGGTATTGATCTATGATTAGAAAATCAGTTCTTGATCGCCTAGGTTAATGATATGGACAGTTTATGCGAATCTATGATAACAATATGCTGAAACAGGTTGCTGAGTAATAGTTGCAGCCGACTTCATCTGGCTGTAATCGGTCATTAGTTGTCGAAAAAACGGATTTTCTGATGTCTAGAACGTAGAGATTTGAATAAAGAATTTAATGGCACTGGATTCATATTTTTCTGAAGTCGTTTGATATTTTTAAAGGGCCAAATAAGTTCAGTAACTAAAGCTGTGAAAATCCTGAAATTTTGTTAGTTGTTTGTCGAGTTGGATTTTATAATCAGTAGGGAGTTGAGTCATGAATTTTGTACAGCACTAGGTATGGAAATTTCCGGGCAACTCCAACTGGAATCTTGTTAATTGGACGATCAGTGATTTTTAAATAAATTCTTCCGTGGACTGCAGTCAGAAAGCGATAAATCTGACTGCAGCCTAGTATATTAATATTTATGGTTAATTGGTAAAGATTTAGGACTTGGAAAATTTATATAAATTTCTACAGGATTAAAGTCACCTGCTGTAAAATAATTGGAATTTTTGGAACGTTGGAACTATTTTATAAAAATCCTAGAAAACAGCTGAATTATGAGTATTAAGCTGAAATTTGATAACTTGTGATTGTGTGCACCAAAGTGTTGCATGGATTGGATTATGTTCATGATAAATTGTTTTGATTACTATGATCACATGAGGATACTTGCATGCATGTTTGAGTGTTAGGTATGTTGTTTGTGTGTATCATCTTGTGAGTAAATTAAGTGTAGAATCTGTATTGGTGTGTTCACACACTGACTTGAAATCAATTAGTTTGTTAGGACGCAATTAGCGGTCCCATCCCTTACAACTTATTTGCTACACTAACCGAGCAACTAAAGGTGAGTTCACGGCCCCTAACTTTATCCGGTTTTTAAACAACAGGGGGAGAAACATGTATACACTCTTCAAACTCAATCTCTTTACGTTATACGAAATTAACGCCACGTAACTATTCGGTAACTAAGTTGATGTTAATGTAATGTTATGGTCACTAAGTAGCTATATCACTTAAGTCCTCGTCAATCTCTTGGATCGTTAGTATTGGGTTTTAATAGCGGGGGAATTATAAGTAGTACTACTGGGCCCGACAAGCCCCATCCGAGCTAGTCGCGCTAGCCGACCGGGCATGGTCAACGGGTGAATAATTTGGCTAACTTCGCCATGGTCAGTGATAGGCCTGGCAACACGGAGGCACAACAGTCAGCTTCGATCGCGAACTCTTACGTGACATAACTTTAGGCTAGCTACCTATATATGTTAACATTGAACTTAATTACGAATCAACTATATTATCTCGGGTTGAGGATAATGGAAACAACAACTATATTATCCCGGGTTGAGGATAATGTAAACAACAACTTATTATTCCGGTTTGGAATAATGGAAACAACAACTTATTATTCCGGGTTTGGAATAATGGAAACAACACTTATTATTCCGGGTTTGGAATAATGGAATCAACATCATTATTATTCCGGGTTTGGAATAATGGAACTAAATCGTTATCCCGGGTTAGGGATAACGGGGAAAACAAACTCATAACCGAACAAACGAATTTATAAAAACCTGTGAACTCACTCATCTTTAATGTTGACACTTGTTTCTTTACATGTTTCTCAGGACGCTAGGAGCTCTAGGTGCACTCACATGCATTGAACAAGACATCTTTTATCGAGTCTCATTTACAAACATTGTTTTGGGTTTTTCATTTGTTTTGGCGTTTGTGTTGGCGCCCGCTTTACTACTTATTTTATGCTTCCGCTCAACCACTTAAACTGATGCTTCCGCTAAACTTCGGTAACTAACTAAGATAATCTAAAATCTACGATAATTGGTTAATCAAATGATTTTTGGAAAACGTATTATCAAATCATATAGAGTCGTTCGACGTACTAGTGTTTCAGATTCTGGTTTGTTCACACGCCTCGCGGTAAAACTCCGCAAGTGGAAATTGAGGGTGTGACAGATTGGTATCAGAGCCACTAGCTATAGAGAACCAGGTTTGCATTTAAAGTAGACCTAAACTATAGTGAATACACGACACTAGACGTAGTTTGGCACCAAACTGTTATATCTTGTTATGTGACGTACCACAACTGTGTTATGAAGAATATGAATGCTTAGTAAGAAACGAATGCAACTCGTAACTAACTACACAACCTATAGGCAATGTCATCATCATCCTCATCATCATCCGACAAACTTACGCAACCAAGGGCGCCAGGAAAGGCACCTATGGTGGAACCCTTACCATCTTATGGCGTGGAGACACGCTCAGCTGCTAGGAAAAGACTCGCTCTAGGGGAGGAGTCGTCCTCACGCCCGACCATCGCTGTGACGGTCGAACCGATTAACTCGTTAGAAGTAGGGAACGACCTACTTAGAGATATGATAAGACCGCAACAAGAACAGTTAGAAAGAATGCAGGAAACCATCCTAGCACAGGGATAGATGATCCGACAACTGACAGGTAAAACCGACTCGCTCGAGGAAGAGCAACATACGAGTAAGATAGCTCGTAACACCTTAGCCAGAGATCTGCGTGCTGAGCAGATAAGAGCCGACTGGCTCGAGGACAGAGTCCTGGAAAATAGTTGGAACATTCATGAGCTACAGCAAAATCAAGCACCTGCACCAGCACCGGCCCCTCCAGTGCCGGTAGAGGAGGATCTGGAAGAGGATCCAGAGGAGGATCCGGAAGAGGATCCAGAGGAGGACCCTGAAGAGGATCCAGTAGAGGATCCAGAGGAGGACCCTGAGGAAGATCTAGAGGAGGACCCTAAGAGGATCCAGAAGAGGATCCAGAGGAGGACCCTGAGGAAGATCCAGAGGAGGATCCGGAGGAGGATCCAGCTGCAGAAGCTGGAAATGCCGCACGGGATGATGGCAACGGTAGCAACTTGGGAGATGGAGACGTAGAAGACTAACTCGTCTCGCCAATCCCCGCTTTGTTTTCTTTAGTTTATCTGAAATGGCAACTGGACGTCGCGAAACCTCAACATGTCACCGAAGAATTGGCCGCAATGATCCAAGAACACGTGAATGCTGCTCTGGCAGTTTTCCAAAACCAACCAGCAGCAGGAGGGGGGGTCTTAACCCCTACAAGATGTTCCTCGACGCAAAGCCAAGTAAATTCATGGGGCAGAAGGACCATAGGATTGGTGCGCTGGATCAAAAATCTGAATCAGCATTTGAAATGTGCAACTGTCTGGAGGCCAACAAGGTCAAGTACGCAGCCTCAACACTGGAAGATGGGGCACTAACTTGGTGGAATGCACAAGTCCAAACGCGTGGACTTATTGCTGCAAATACAATGGCCTGGGCCGAGTTTAAGGCCCTAATCAAAGAAGAGTAATGTCCGCGAGACAGAGTTAAACAGTTGGAGCAAACATTATGGAACCACAAGATGGTGGGATCTGAAATCGAAGCATACACAGCGAAACATCACGACTTGGTATTTCTGTGTCCCGATCTGGCCAACACTGTGGAGAAACGACTCGAGTTTTACCTTGGGGGTCTGGTTCCAGAGATTCAGGGTATGGTAATGGCTAGTAACCCTGTAACAGAACATCAAGCAATCAGGTTGGCGCACAAACTCACCGACAAGGCGGTGGAACAGAAGAAGTTACCAGCTAGGGGTACAACTGAAGTTGCCCCTGATAATAAAAGAAAGTTTGAAGACTCGTCTGTTCGACAGTCTTCGTCATCCCAGCCGCAACAGGGGAACCAGAAACGGTTCAATCATTACAACAGCCACCGGGGTCACCAAAATCAGCCCGCCATAAACAATAACCAGAACGCAAGTGGCTATGCAGGTCGAAAGCCGCAGTGCAACCGCTGTAATCTTCATCATAACGGCCCTTGTGCCGGAAATCGCTGCCAATGATGTGGCAAGATGGGACATGCGGCAAAGGATTGTCGTGGGGAAATCATGTCCCGACAAAATCAAAATCAACCCCAGGGTCAGCAGCAGGGTATTAACCGGGGATGCTATCAGTGTGGTAGCACTGCCCACTTCAAAAGAGACTGCCCACAGCTGCGTAACAACAACAACAATGGTGGGAACAACCACAACCACAATAACCCCGACAACAATAATAACAACAACAATAATGGAAACGGTGGCACAGGAGGTGCCAAAGGTCGCGCATTTACATTGGGCCGCGGAGAGGCCAGAAACGACTCAACGTGGTCACCGGTAAGTTTCCCCTTAATGAACATTTTGCTACTGTGCTTTTGATACGGGTGCGGATAGGAGCTTTATATCTGAGTCTTTTAGGAAGAACCTAAATCTCACGCCTAAACCATTAGAGACCCCTTATGTTATAGAATTAGCCGATGGTAATTCTGTGGATGTGACCCAAATAGTATCCGGCTGTCAACTCCAACTCGTGGGCCACACCTTTACCATTGATCTGATGACAACTACCCTGGGTAGTTTTGACGTGGTAGTCGGAATGGACTGGCTATCCGACGTACGGCCGAAGTTCTCTGCTTCGAAAAATCTATCCGTATTCCGCTCTCGAACGACAAAATCTTGACGGTACAGGCGATAAGGCAAGCGCCGTCACCAACATCATCTCTTACATGCAAGCGCAGAAGTATCTTGGAGAAAGAACTCCTTCGCTTTACTCGCACTGGTTACTGAACAGCCTAAGGACGAGAAACGTATAGAAGACATCCCTGTCGTCCGTGATTTTTCCGATGTATTCCCAGAAGAACTACCTGGTCTTCCACCCCATCGACAATTGGAGTTTGAAATTGAATTGGCGAACCATGCGACTCCTATCGCCAAGGCTCCATACTCCTAGCTCCAGCCGAGCTGCAGGAGCTGTCTACCCAACTTCAGGAGCTATTAGAAAAAGGATTTATCCGACCAAGCGTTTCGCCATGGGGAGCCCCAGTCCTTTTTGTCAAGAAGAAGGACGGGACTTTCCGCATGTGCATCGACTACAGGGAACTCAACAAGGTTACTGTCAAGAACCGATACCCGTTACCACGCATCGACGATCTCTTCGACCAACTTCATGGGTCAAGCTACTACTCCAAGATTGATTTACGGTCTGGTTACCATCAGCTACGCGTCAGGGAGGAGGATATCGCTAAGACGGCATTTCGTACTCGGTATGGCCATTATGAGCTCTTGGTCATGCCCTTCGGTCTCACCAACGCACTCGCGGTGTTCATGGACCTCATGAACCGCGTGTGTAAACCATACCTCGACAAGTTTGTCACTGTGTTCATCGATGACATACTCATCTACTCCAAAAGTGAAGAAGAACATGCTGAACATCTACGATTACTACTAGGATTACTTCAACAGGAAAAGCTATATGCCAAGCTTTCGAAGTGTGATTTCTGGATTCGGGAAGTTCAGTTTCTCGGGCACATCGTGAATGAAAAGGATATCCACGTAGACCCTGCCAAGATTGAAGCCATCAAAAACTGGGAAGCACCCAGGACACCGACGGAGATCCGCCAATTTTTGGGTTTGGCTGGTTACTACAGACGTTTCATCAAGGGGTTTTCAAAGATCGCACAACCGCTTACTACCCTCACCCAGAAAGGCATCAAGTATGCTTGGGGTGACAAGCAAGAAGCAGCATTTCAATTGCTGAAACAGAAACTTTGCAGTGCACCCATTCTGTCCCTGCCGGAAGGGACAAATGATTTTGTAGTATATTGTGATGCTTCCATTCAGGGATTGGGATGCGTACTCATGCAACGCGATAAGGTCATCGCGTATGCGTCGCGACAACTGAAGGTTCACGAGAAAAACTACACGACGCATGACCTGGAATTGGGAGCAGTAGTGTTTGCACTTAAGATTTGGAGACACTACCTCTATGGAATGAAGTGCACAATCTTACAGACCACAAGAGCCTCCAACACATCTTTGATCAGAAGGAGTTGAACATGCGACAGCGTCGCTGGGTCGAACTCTTGAACGATTATGAGTGTGCCATTCGGTATCACCCGGGTAAAGCTAACGTGGTAGCTATTGCCCTCAGTAGGAAGGAACACTTGAAACCTCGTCGTGTACGAGCATTACAACTCACTATTCATTCGGGGCTACCCGAACAAATACGCGACGCCTAGTTAGAAGCAGTTAAGGAGGAAAACATCAAGGCCGAATGGTGGGAAAAATGGAACGCGATTGGGAAGTAAAACCCAATGGACCCGGTATTTCATGAATCGCATATGGGTACCTCTCTACGGAAACCTCAGAGAGCTAGTCATGGATGAAGCTCACAAATCCCGATACTCTGTCCATCCGGGTTCGGATAAGATGTATCAAGACCTTAAAGCTGCGTATTGGTGGCCAACATGAAAGCCGATATAGCCACCTACGTGAGCAAGTGTTTGACTTGTGCAAAAGTCAAGGTAGAGTATCAAAAGCCATCGGGGCTACTCCAACAACCTGAGATCCCAGTGTGGAAATGGGATCAGATCTCGATGGATTTCATCACTAAACTCCCGCGAACTTTGGGTGGTTGCGATACCATCTGGGGAATTGACGTTCATGCACACTTCCTAGCTATTAAAGAAACAGATAAGATGGAGAAGTTGACTCGCATCTACATTAAGGAAGTAGTTTCTCGGCACGGAGTGCCAACATCCATCATCTCAGACAGAGATGCTCGCTTCACGTCCAACTTCTGGCGGTCACTTCAGAAAGTGTTGGGAACACGCTTAGATATGAGCACAGCCTATCACCCTCAGACTGATGGTCAAAGCGAAAGGACCATACAACCTTGGAAGAAATGCTTAGAGCATGCGTAGTAGACTTCGGAAATAGTTGGGAAATTCACCTGCCTTTAGTGGAATTCTCATATAACAACAGTTATCATACGAGTATTTCGGCAGCACCGTTTGAGGCCATATACGGTCGTAAATGTAGATCACCGGTCTGTTGGGCAGAAGTCGGTGACAGTCAACTCACAGGCCCTGAGTTAATACTTGAGGCTACTAAAAAGATTGTACAAATCAGAAACCGCATGGCGGCGGAAAGAGATCGACAGAAAAGCTACGCTGATCAACGACACAAACCGCTCGAATTTCAAGTAGGCGACCGCGTCCTACTAAAGGTGTCACCCTGGAAGGGTGTAATCCGCTTTGGAAAACGGGGAAAACTAAACCCACGGTACGTAGGCCCGTTTGTAATCTTGAAACGTATCGGACCCGTAGCTTATCAATTAGACCTTTCCTACCGAACTCAGTGGAGTTCACAACGTTTTTCACGTGTCAAATCTGAAGAAGTGTCTATCAGATGAAACTCTAGTCATTCCATTGGATGAGATCCAAGTGGATGAACAACTACACTTCGTGGAACAGCCTATCGAGATCATGGATCGTGAGATCAAGACTCGAAGGCACGCAAGATTCCGATCGTTAAGGTTCGTTGGGACTCTAAGCGTGGACCGGAGTTCACGTGGGAAAGAGAGGACCAAATGAAAAGCAAATACCCACACCTCTTCGCAACTGAGCAGCAAACTAACGATACCAGTAACTAAATTTTTGGGACGAAAATTCTTTCAACATGGAGATGATGTGACAACCTGGAAATTTCTCATACTTTCGCGTACCATGGTTAACTAAATCCTTGTGCATGGCACTTGGGAATCTTTGTGCATGGCACTTGGGAACTTCTTGTAACTTCGCATACCATCATTAACGAACTAACTCTTTGTGCGTGGCACTCTAAACATGTACGCTACATTCTAAACCGCGTTTACTCAATTTTCGGGACGAAAATTCTTTCAACATGGGGATAATGTGACATCCAGGGTTTTCGGATAACTTAAACGCAATATTTGTCGAATAAATTGTATGCTACGTATTAAACGTGTACGAGTTAGTAAATACGTAATGTGCGATTATGTGATTGTTTTAGTTATAAAATATTTATAGTAAATATGTAGACGAACCGAACCGAACCACGACACGAACCAACCTCGATTCCTTGTGACTCTAGGAGTTAACCAAGTTTTAAACTTAAACTCAAACCATTTGGCCGCGCGCAACCCAAACCAAGCCAACCCAAGTCCTTGGCCGCGAGAACAAGCCCAAACCGCAAACCCATTGCGAGATCAATTGCGAGAACAAAGATCAAACCCAAACCGACCCACCCAAGCCCTCGGCCGCAAGACACCAAACCGTAACCTTGTTGTCTCCTTGCGCCATATATACAAACCCACATGCATGCTTTGCTTCACAAAACACACAAAACCCTAATAGCAAACAGCCGACGGCAGCTTTCCTTCATCATCTCGATCTGATCAGCCTTGTTCACCTTCTCGGTCGCGCAACAGCCTTCCCTTTTCTTTCCTCTCGGTCGCAGCAGCAGCAGCCCTCGCCACCTTCATCTCTCGGCCGCGAGCAGCTTGTTCTTTTCATCCTCTCGGTCCAACTATCCTTGATCATCGGTTCCTCGTCTACTCACGGTTCATTAAGCTTGATAGTAAAGGTTAGGATTTATCTTTTGATTACAAGATCATGTTCGGATATATGTGCTTGAATGAAGTGATTGGTTTGTTTTCGGATTTATATATGTTTGAATCGGCTGATTTATCATTGTTACATGTATGATTGTTTTCGGAACTTATAAGTTTGCCAAGTATGTTTGAATGAAAGGTTATGCTAGCCGATTTGTAATAATATTTGCAAATAATGTTTGTTTGAAATCTGAAAAGTATAGGCTGTGTTTGTTTGTAAAAACTAGATATGTTGATTAAGGTTTGCATGGATATGTTATAAGTATTGATCTATGATTAGAAAATCAGTTCTTGATCGCCTAGGTTAATGATATGGACAGTTTATGCGAATCTATGATAACAATATGCTGAAACAGGTTGCTGAGTAATAGTTGCAGCCGACTTCATCTGGCTGTAACTCGGTCATTAGTTGTCGAAAAACGGATTTTCTGATGTCTAGAACTAGAGATTTGAATAACGAATTTAATGGCGCTGGATTCATATTTTTCTGAAGTCGTTTGATATTTTTAAAGGGCCAAATAAGTTCAGTAACTAAAGCTGTGAAAATCCTGAAATTTTGTTAGTTGTTTGTCGAGTTGGATTTTATAATCAGTAGGGAGTTGAGTCATGAATTTTGTACAGCAACTAGGTATGGAAATTTCCGGGCAACTCCAACTGGAATCTTGTTAATTGGACGATCAGTGATTTTTAAATAAATTCTTCCGTGGACTGCAGTCAGAAAGCGATAAATCTGACTGCAGCCTAGTATATTAATATTTATGGTTAATTGGTAAATATTTAGGACTTGGAAAATTTATATAAATTTCTACAGGATAAAAGTCACCTGCTGTAAAATAATTGGAATTTTTGGAACGTTGGAACTATTTTATAAAAATCCTAGAAAACAGCTGAATTATGAGTATTAAGCTGAAATTTGATAACTTGTGATTGTGTGCACCAAAGTGTTGCATGGATTGGATTATGTTCATGATAAATTGTTTTGATTACTATGATCACATGAGGATACTTTCATGCATATTTGAGTGTTAGGTATGTTGTTTGTGTGTATCATCTTGTGAGTAAATTAAGTGTAGAATCTGTATTGGTGTGTTCACACACTGACTTGAAATCAATTGGTTTGTTAGGAAGCAATTAGCGGTCCCATCCCTTACAACTTATTTGCTACACTAACCGAGCAACTAAAGGTGAGTTCACGGCCCCTAACTTTATCCGTTTTTAAACAACAGGGGGAGAAACATGTATACACTCTTCAAACTCAATCTCTTTACGTTATACGAAATTAACGCCACGTAACTATTCGGTAACTAAGTTGATGTTAATGTATGTTATGGTCACTAAGTAGCTATATCACTTAAGTCCTCGTCAATCTCTCGGATCGTTAGTATTGGGTTTTAATAGCGGGGGAATTATAAGTAGTACTACTGGGCCCGACAAGCCCCATCCGAGCTAGTCGTGCTAGCCGACCGGGTATGGTCAACGGGTGAATAATTTGGCTACTTCGCCATGGTAAGTGATAGGCCTGGCAACACGGAGGACAACAGTCAGCTTCGATCGCGAACTCTTACGTGAATAACTTTAGGCTAGCTACCTATATATGTTAACATTGAACTTAATTACGAATCAACTATATTATCCCGGTTGAGGATAATGGAAACAACAACTTATTCCCGGGTTTGGAATAATGGAAACAACAACTTATTATTCCAGGTTTGGAATAATGGAAACAACAACTTATTATTCCGGGTTTGGAATAATGGAATCAACATCATTATTATTCCGGGTTTGGAATAATGGAACTAAATCGTTATCCCGGGTTAGGGATAACGGGGAAAACAAACTCATAACCGAACAAACGAATTTATAAAAACCTATGAACTCACTCATCTTTAATGTTGACACTTGTTTCTTTACATGTTTTCAGGACACTAGGAGCTCTAGGTGCACTCACATGCATTGAACAAGACATCTTTTATCGAGTCTCATTTACAAACATTGTTTTGGGTTTTTCATTTGTTTTGGCGTTTGTGTTGGCGCCCGCTTTACTACTTATTTTATGCTTCCGCTCAACCACTTAAACTGATGCTTCCGCTAAACTTCAGTAACTAACTAAGATAATCTAAAATCTACGATAATTGGTTAATCAAATGATTTTTGGAAAACGTATTATCAAATCATATAGAGTCGTTGACGTACTAGTGTTTCAGATTCTGGTTTGTTCACACGCCTCGCGGTAAAACTCCGCAAGTGGAAATTGAGGGTGTGACATCATCAATGCGAGGTAAGGGATATCGATTCTTGATCGTGAGTTTGTTGAGCTCACGATAATCGATACACATCCGGAAGGATCCATCCTTCTTTTTCACAAATAGGACAGGTGCACCCCACGGGGAATAACTTGGATGAATGAAACCTTTGTTAGATAACTCTTGAAGTTGCTTCGATAACTCCTGCATCTCAGAAGGTGCAAGACGGTAAGGAGATTTGGCTATCGGGTTAGCACCTGGTACAAGGTCAATACGAAACTCCACTTGGCGTGCTGGAGGTAAACCAGGTAGATCTTCGGGAAATACCTCAGGGTAATCTCAAATAACAGGAATGTCCCTAATATTCTTGCTCTTGCATGTCTGCTCCACAATATGTGCCAAGAAGGCGACATAATTCTTTTGCAAGTATTTCTGAGCTTGGGTACACGTCATGAGTTTAAGGCTACTAAGGTGTTTCTCTCCACGAACTTCTAGAATTTCACCAGACGGAAGAGGTACTCGAACAATCTTATCAAAACAAATAACTTTGGCATAATGTTTGGTTAACCAATCCATTCCAATAATGATATCGAAACTTTCGAGTTGCATTGGTGTAAGGTCGATAGGAAAAAGATGGTTATTGAGGTGTAACTGGCAGTTACGAATGACAGAATCAAGTAAGAGAGGTTCACCATTGGCTATCTCGATTGACAAGGGCTTTCCTAGTTTAGTTCTAGGCATTAAAAGAAAGGGCTCAAAAGTTAACGACACAAAGCTTCTATCGGCACCCGAATCGAAAAGAACAGAAGCAGGGTGATTGTTAACAAAGAACGTACCGTTAACAACTTCATTGTCAGCACAAGCCTCATTGGCTTCATGTTAAAAGCTCGTCCACGAGCTGGATTTGTGTTGGCTAACCTTGGGCAACTGTTCTGGTAGTGACCCATTTCACCACAATTTTAAATAGGAACCAGGTGGAAAGTGAGGTCGAGCAGGATTTGATTGTGGTTGAGCTTGGTTTTGTGCAGCTTGATTCAGGTTAAAGCGACAAATGTTCGCCAGATGACCAAGTTTTCCACAGGTAGTACATTGTCGACATGGTACATGAACCAGATGGTGACCGTTAAATCGGTTGCAGAGTGGTGCAGTTCCTGCATATGGTTTCTTTGCCGGTGGTGGAGCTGCTTTGTTTTGGGGAGCAATTGGAGCGAGTGGTGTTGTCACAGCAAAGTTTTGAGAAGCCTTATGCTTCTTCGACCTTTTGGATGGTTCGGCTTTGTTTTTCTTCGGTTTCTCTTGGGTGCTTTTGTCAGTCTGTTTCTTGTCACCCTTGTGGTGAGGTTTACCCTTTCTGACTTGAGAATCAGTCAGAGTTGCAGCCAATTCAATGGCTTGATGAACGGTAGTAGGGTGGCTTCCCGTGATGATATCTTGCACAGGATCGGGTAAACCATCGATATATTTCTCAATCGTCTTATCCAATGGCGTCACCATTGAAGGACAAACTAAGCTCAATTCCTCGTACCGGTCGGTGTAAGCACGACTCTCACCACTGTCTTGCTTTAAGATCATCAAATTCCCTTTCCAAAGCCCTAAGTTCATGAAAGGACAAAACTCCCTCATCATTAGAGCTCGAAGCTCTCCCCAAGTTTGGCGCTAAGGCCACATTAGCACCCCTATTCTCATAAGCCATTCCACCATGTCAAAGCTCGTTTCTTGAACACACTCGATGCAAACTCAACTTTTCGCTCATCCGGACATTGAACGAAACGAAATGTGCTCTCGAGACTCTCAAACCATTGAAGAAGCCCGTAGCTCCCTTAGACCCAGAAAAAGCAAGTGGTTTGCCGAAATAAACTGTTTGTAGCTACACGGAGCATTGTTGTTATTATTGTTATTGTTGTTCGCTTGATTCATTGAGTTACTAGGTTGGGAGGATCGCAGCCATTTGCTGAGCGATAAGTGTTGCCATTGCAGCATCTTGAGTTTGATCGCGTCGAGGAGCATTCTAGAAAAGAAACATGATGAAAGAGTGTGAGATTGACATTCGGAAATCGAAACAAGCATCAAAAATATCGACGAAACAAGGATGTGGTCATTCGTTTGTTTCACAAAGCAAACAAATGATACACGATTGACTAATCAAAGTAAATGGGTCCTTATAATGTATCGCTGAAGACATGCTTTAGCCTATAAGTGGAAATCACCCCAAGAGTTCCCAGGTAAGAGTGACTGGTCCGATTAAGTGGATTTGTACGAACACTCTAGCCTAGACAAAAAACTTAGGGTACATGCATCCACCCTTCCAGATTGCACGTATTCACATTATTAAAACCCAAACTTTGACGAGATTTTGAAAACTTAAAGGCTTATGCCAAAACAAATCATCTAAGGACAGAAGATTGATTTTCGAAAACGGATTTAAAATCTTTGTGGAATTGTTTTGGTAATCACCTAAGGATAGGTGATCGCATTGTATTTTTAAATCTAAACGCAAGTTTACTTACAATAGGGTCCTAGGAAGGTTATAGTCTAGGTCAAAGCATTACTAATAACCTAATTCACTATAACCAGTGCTCTGATACCAACCTGTAACACCCCAAATCCGTAAAACAACACGCGGCGGAAACACTTGGGGAGTCACGTTAACAGTTTGTTTCAACAACACTTGGTATTTGATGTTTCGTTTTATTGCATATTAAACATAGATTATATTGTCATGTTGTCTTAAAACTTTTAAACAAACTTAAACAAACAAACAAGCATTGAAATTGTCTTTCTTATTTTAAAGGCACTAAGTCCACGTCCATTCCTACATGTGCTACGCATCAGTATCATCTAGCATCGACATCAAACTTGATTTCCTGAAACATATGTGAAACGAGTCAGCAAAAATATGTCTGGCGAGTACATAGATTTTGTGAGTGTGTCAAGTTCATGGCTTTATATATATTGCAATATAATCTGACTACTAGAGTCGTAAGTGAAAACCTTGTTTTGAAAGCATTTGATATTGCAACAAGTATTCGTCTAAAACAAAACGGTAAAAGTTTATAAAATCTCGTAGCCATGAACCTTGACTCGAAAACATTTGTTTGTAAATCCAAGTTGTAAATCGTCTTGAAATAACTCGTATGGTTTATATCTTTAATCGAAAATCGTTGTGTGTCATTGTTTGAAATCATTTGTCCAAGTAATGTAAATAACGACACGTATGTTATGTGATAAAAACACTTATATATAGGAAGTACCAGCGGTGTATCCACCATGCTTTTATTACATTACCCCCGTTCTGTTATCTAAATCACTTATCATAAACCAATTGTCATAAATCAATTGTTTAATGTTCCTTGTTATAAACCATTGTTCATTCGTTCATCATTCATTGTTCATCATTCACCATTCCTTGTTTTAATTGTGAAAACTTTTGGTCGTTTCATGAATACATTCAAACTTTTGTTGACTTGTTTGAGACCACTCACGGTGTCCCTTAATCGTATAACAAACCACCAAAGTGGTTTGTTACATACAGTTTCAGTCGCTTCCCAAATTTCCCCACAAACCCCAGGAAATTTGGTAACGGGATTGCCAGTCCTATCCGCCGTAACTTACTACTAGTCGGCTTGGCCATTGTTAATGAATGGCATTCTTGTTATAAATGCATCGCACCAACAAGTTCGTTCACATATTGAAATCTTGTGTTTATATAAACCATAGCATTTGTAATTTGAAAACTTGAAAACAATTTAACAATTGTAACTTGAAAACTTGTAAACTTTTTGGCACATTTGCATCACCCAAAACAATTGAAAATATAAAATAGGATGAACTATGTACTCACTTGTGATAGCAAATAAATCTTGGATCAATAAGAAAACCAAAGCTCAAGATCCGAGAAATCACGCGTGTCCTAAAAATGAATAATAGTGTAAATATCGAGACTTGAAATCGGAAGATTCGGATAGAATGAGATCTTATAAACCAAGTGAGTGTCGGAACTTATATAACATGGTTTAATAAGTTTACATTTTGAGTTGGAAAAGTTTTTAAGTGCTTTTGACCCGTTATGACCCGTTAAGGTAGTTTAAGCCACTTTCACGCGTCATTTGCGTAACAACGCATTTGGATGGTTAGATATGTGTCATAATAAGTTTTAAATGCTTAAAAATGTTTAAAAATGTTTTTGATCTGATTATATGTCAAATCTTGTGTTACATATGCTTAACGTTGATTTGTTTGCGAAAAGGGCATTTTGGTCGTTTTTAAGTAATATTACAATCAATCATCACACACAATCCAAACATCATGACCATAAGGTATAACCTTAGAGGGTTATTCCCTATATATTTATGGTCACAATTATGTGTTTGGTCGGGTCGAAGATCCACCAAATGGGTCCGATTCGAAAGCCAAAGCGGTGGTCAAACCGTTCAACTTTTCGATTCAAAATAAGCACTACAATGAGAGTGACGATTTAGACATGTTTTGACATGTCTAAATAAGTTTATAAAAGAGTTTTGGCATCAAAACAACCTGTTTTGACACCCGAATTTAGATCCGTTGCAAAATGCGCAAAAATCGCATTTTGACCGAAACTTTGACTTGTCAAAATGGCTAGAACCTTGATTACCATCATAAAGCAAGTTTCAATTGGATTTTAAACTGATCAATTCAAGATCAATTCTGGAAGTTAAATAAAAGTCAAATTTTGTGACTTTTAATCCAATTAACCATAAGAATTGAAACAAGCATGAAGGAGATCACTTACAAACACTAAAGATTGATCAAGAACACTGAGAAAGCTCCAAAATGAGTGCCAAATTCGGATTTAGAGTAGGGTGTTGCAAGAAAGTGATCAAAGATTGATCAACCATGAAGAACACTTACTATTTATAGAAATCTTGGATTAACAAGAGCATGACAAGTGTTGGTGACTCATCTTAGGTGTAGATTAGTGTCCAAATTCGTGTCAAATGAAGAGATTAAGATGGCACAAGTGTTTGATGAGTCAAAGGTTGCACAAACAGGCTGCTGGCAGCAAATCAGATGTGATGGGCATGCCTTACGGACCATATGGTCGTTAGGCTTACGGTCTGTAAGCCATGACCTTGGCACATCTTTTGGGATTTGGCCGAACAGGCCCCTGCATAGTTTCGTCGCGTTTTGGGCCCTTCTAACACTCGTAAATCTCATTTCAAAGCTCCATAGGGATGTTAAAGTATAGGGAACTTGAAATATGTTCAAAAATGTTCCAGAGGTCGATTCGTTTGGTCATACGGTTGCGGTTTTCGGTTAATTACGACGAAAATCGAAACGAGCGCGTGTGTGACCGTAAACGCGTAACGGACGGATTTTTCGCATTCCAATCACTAACATATAATATAGTGATGATAGAAAAATATTTTGGATGTCCATACATGTTTCAGATAGTGAGATACGCAAAAAGGCATAGTTTCGCAGAATTTGCAAAATAGCCCCTAAAGTTGTAAAAGTGTGATTTTGCCATACCGAAGCCCTCAAAGCTTCTTTCTAAGCTATGTAAAGGATATTTAAGGTATGTTAGGCTTGTTTTCTTGTTCTGGAGCGTACGTCGCTGCGAGAATCGGCAGACTTTCACAGTTTGTCGTAATTAGTCCCTTGATCGAATAAACTTGTTTTTGACATACCAAACCCTTTAAAACTTATTTCTAAGTTATGTAAAGGTTATTTAAGGTATGTTTAGCTTGTGTCATTACTACGGACCATACTTTGCATTAAATTGGTTTCGTTTGCGTATCGGTTCACCGATTTTGCTCATAGAAGCGATTTAAGAGTTCGAATTTGTGCAAGAATCAAATGTGTGTAATAATCAAAATAAATAAACAAAATTCACATATTCCACATAAATTTTCATTCATTGATAACTTTTTTATTATAGTTAGATGTTCGGATTACCATAGATATCACAGTCTCCCCTACTTAAAAAATTTCATCCCGAAATTAATTAGAGGAAACTCGTGAGAATAATTGTGGATACTTCGCTTTCATCTGATCCTCACGTTTTCCAAGTAAATTCTGGGCCATGTTTGGATTCCCAGCGAACTTTGACTATAGGAATTCGTCTTCGTTTAAGTTTCTTGACTTCACAGTCCATTATCTCCACCGGTTTCTCAACAAAATGCATAGTGTCATCAACATGAATCTCGTCGAGAGGACGTGGAGACTCGTATTAGCTAAACACTTTTTCAAGTTGGACATGTGGAATGTTGGGTGAATATTCCCGAGTTTAGGAGGTAGCTCAAGTCGATAGGCCACCTTTCCGATTCTTTCGACGATCTTGAATGGTCCAACGTATCATGGAGCAAGTTTTCCGTTCTTCCCAAATCTGACCACTCCTTTCCAAGGGGATACCTTGAGTAGGATGTGATCATCAACTTGGAATTCCAAGGGCTTGTGTCGCTTGTCCGCATAACTCTTTTGACGGCTTCTAGCTGTAGAAGGTTATCGCATATTTTTTTGACTTTCTCGGTTGTGTCGTGAATGAGTTCAGGTCCAATAAACTGGGAGTCTCCAACTTCATTCCAACGAACAGGTGAACGACATTTTCGACCGTATAAAGCTTCAAAAGGCGCCATGGTGATGCTGGCGTGATAACTATTGTTATAAGAGAATTCGACCAGCGGTAGGTGCAAATCCCAACTACCACCTCAATCGATCACGCAAGCTCAGAGCATATCCTCCAGAGTTTGAATTATCCTCTCAGATTGTCCATCCTTTGAGGATGATAAGCAGTACTTAGATTGAGTTTAATCCCATTGCAGATTGCATAGTCTTCCAAAAGCGAGATGAGAACCGAGCATCTCTGTCAGATATGATGTTCAAAGGAACACCATGACGAGACACAGTCTCATTAACATAGATCTTGGCAAGTTTGTCAGCAGAGTAACCCTCACAGATTGCTATAAAGTGTGCTGATTTTGTTAGACGATCAATGATTACCCAAATGGTATCATGACCTCTAGATCTGCGTTGTAACTTAGTGATGAGATCCGTCGCAATGTTCTCCCACTTCCATACTGGTATTTCTGGTTGTTCAAGCAAACCAGACGGACATTGATGTCCGGCCTTGACTTTGAGACAAGTAAGGCATTTCGATACATATAAGGCAATGTCATTCTTCATACCCGGCCACCAATACTGGGTACGGAGATCCTTGTACATTTTTGTAGCACCAGGATGAATCGAATAACAAGACTTATGAGTTTCATCAATCAATAGAGTTCGGAGATTGTGTTGATTCGGAACCCACAACCGGTTCTTGTAGTATAGTAATTCATCATCTTTCGTTTCAAGTTGAAGTTCGAGTTGTTGCGGTAGTTCTTCTTTCATCAAACCTTGGGTTACACAAGTGCGTTGAGCTTCAAAAATACATGTTTCGAAAATTGGATTGAATTCAAAACAACATAGTTTGGCACGTTCTTTGTGACTAAGTGCATCAGCCACAACGTTCGCCTTACCAGGATGGTAGCAAATTTCGCAGTCGTAATCGTTTAAAAGTTTGACCCATCGTCGTTGCCACATGTTCAGCTCTTTTTGATTGACAATATGTTGGAGACTTTTGTGGTCCGTGAAAACCATGCATTTCGTACCATAAAGGTAATGTCTCCAAATTTTGAGAGCAAAAACTACAGCACCCAACTAAGATCATGAGTTGTGTAATTCTTCTCGTGGGTTTTCAATTGTCTTGACGCGTAGGCGATGATGACCTTATCCCATTGCATCAGAACGCAACCAAGGCCTAAATTCGACGCGTCACAATAAACCAAAAAGCATCATTGCCATCGGGTAAAGATAGAATAGGAGCATCACATAGTTTTTGTTTGAAGGTTTGGAAAGCTTCCTCTTGTTTAGGTCCCCACTCAAATGGCTTATTCTTCTGAGTCAAAGTAGTGAGGGGAACAACGATCTTTGAGAAATTCGAAATAAATCGCCGATAGTAACCAGCAAGACCAAGAAATGAGCAAACTTATGTGGGTGTAGTGGTATTTTTCCAATCCTTAATTGCAGCGATTTTGGAAGGATCCACATGAATACCTTGCTCATTGACAATGTGACCTAAAAACTGAACTTCTTTCAGCCAAAATTCACACTTGGAGAATTTGGCGCAAAGTTGCTCTTTCTTTAGAAGTACCATTGTCAGGCGAAGATGATGTTCGTGCTCGGCTCGTGACTTAGAATAAATGAGAATGTCGTCGATGAAAACAATGATGAACTTATCCAAATAAGGTTTACAAACTTGATTCATTAAGTCCATGAATACAGCTGGAGCATTTGTCAAGCCAAAAGGCATAACAGTAAACTCATAGTGACTGTATCGTGTGCGAAAAGCAGTCTTAGTAATATCTTCTTCGTGAACACGATGCTGATGATACCCAGATCGTAGATCGATCGTCGAAAAACATGTAGCACCTTGTAGTTGGTCAAACAGATCATCAATGCGAGGTAAGGGATATCGATTCTTGATCGTGAGTTTGTTGAGCTCACGATAATCGATACACATCCGAAGGATCCATCCTTCTTTTTCACAAATAGGACAGGTGCACCCCACGGGGAATAACTTGGACGAATGAAACCTTTGTTAGATAACTCTTGAAGTTGCTTCGATAACTCCTGCATCTCAGAAGGTGCAAGACGGTAAGGAGATTTGGCTATCGGGTTAGCACCTGGTACAAGGTCAATACGAAACTCCACTTGGCGTGCTGGAGGTAAACCAGGTAGATCTTCAGGAAATACCTCAGGGTAATCTCAAATAACAGGAATGTCTCGAATATTCTTGCTCTTGCATGTCTGCTCCACAATATGTGCCAAGAAGGCGACATAATTCTTTCGCAAGTATTTCTGAGCTTGGGTACACGTCATGTGTTTAAGGCTACTAACGGGTTTCTATCCACGAACTTCTAGAATTTCACCAGACGGAAGAGGTACTCGAACAATCTTGTCAAAACAAATAACTTGGCATGATGTTTGGTTAACCAATCCATTCCAATAATCATATCGAAGCTTCCGAGTTGCATTGGTGTAAGGTCGATAGGAAAAAGATGGTTAATTGAGGTTCAACTGGTAGTTACGAATGACGGAATCAAGTAAGAGAGGTTCACCATTGGCTATCTCGACTGACAAGGGCTTTCCTAGTTTAGTTCTAGGCATCGAAAGCAAGGGCTCAAAAGTTACGACACAAAGCTTCTATCGGCACCCGAATCGAAAAGAACAGAAGCAGGGTGATTGTTAACAAAGAACGTACCATTAACAACTTCATTTCAGCACGAGCCTCGTTGGCGTTCATTTTAAAAGCTCGTCCACGAGCTGGATTTGCGTTGGTTAACCTTGGGTCAATTGTTCCTTATAGTGACCCGTTTCACCACAATTGAAACAGGAATCAGGTGGAAAGTGAGGTCGAGCAGGATTTGCTTGTGGTTGAGCTTGGTTTGTGTAGCTTGGTTCGGTTAAAGCAACAAATGTTCGCCAGATGACCAAGTTTTCCACAGGTAGTACATTGTTGACATGGTACATGAACCTGATGTGACCGTTACATCGGTTGCAGAGTGGTGGAGTTCCTGCATATGGTTTCTTTGCCGGTGGTGGAGCTGCTTGGTTTTGGGGAGCAATTGGAGCGAGTGGTGTGGTCACAACAAAGTTTTGAGAAGCCTTACGCTTCTTCGACCTTTTGGATGGGTTCGGCTTTGTTTTTCTTCGGTTTCTCTTGGGTGCTTTTGTCAGTCTGTTTTTTTGTCACCCTTGCGGTGAAGTTTACCCTTTCTGACTTGAGAATCAGTCAGAGTTGCAGCCAATTCAATGGCTTGATGAACGGTAGTAGGGTGGCTTCCCGTGACGATATCCTGCACAAGATCGGGTAAACCATCGATATATTTCACAATCGCCTTATCCAATGGCGTCACCATTGAAGGACAAAGTAAGCTCAATTCCTCGTACCGGTCGGTATAAGCACGACTCTCACCACTGTCTTGCTTAAGATCATCAAATTCCCTTTCCAAAGCCCTAAGTTCATGACAAGGACATAACTCCCTCATCATTAGAGCTCGAAGCTCTCCCCAAGTTTGGGCTAAGGCCACATTAGCACCCCTATTTCTCATAATGCCATTCCACCATGTCAAAGCTCGTTTCTTGAACACACTCGATGCAAACTCAACTTTTCGCTCATCCGGACATTGAACGAAACGAAATGTGCTCTCGAGACTCTCAAACCATTGAAGAAGTCCCGTAGCTCCCTTAGACCCAGAAAAAGCAAGTGGTTTAGCCGAACATAACTGTTTGTAGCTACACGGAGCATTGTTGTTATTATTGTTATTGTTGTTCACTTGATTCAGTTGAGTTACTAGGTTTGGGAGGATCGCAGCCATTTGCTGAGCGGTAAGTGTTGCCATTGCAGCATCTTGAGTTTGATCGCGTCGAGGACGCATTCTAGAAAAGAAACATGATGAAAGAAGTGTGAGATTGACATTCGGAAAATCGAAAACAAGCATCAAAAATATCGACGAAACAAGGATGGTGGTCATTCGTTTGTTTCACAAAGCAAACAAATGACACACGTTGACTAATCAAAGTAAAATGGGTCCTTATAATGTATCGCGAAGACATGCTTTAGCTTATAAGTGGACACTCACCCTAAGAGTTCCCAGGTAAGAGGAGTGGTCCGATTAAGTGGATTTGTACGAACACTCTAGCCTAGACAGATTACTCAGGGTACATGCATCCACCCTTCTAGATTGCACGTGTTCACATTATTAAAACCCAAACTTTGACGAGATTTCGAAAACATAAAGGCTTACGCCAAAACAAATCATCTAAGGATAGATGATTGATTTTCGAAAACGGATTTGAAATCTTGTGGAATTGTTTTGGTAATCACCTAAGGATAGGTGATCGCATTTTAGTTTTAAATCTAAACGCAAGTTTACTTGCGTTAGGGTCCTAGGAAGGTTATAGTCTAGGTCAAAGCATAACTAATAACCTAATTCCCTATAACCAGTGCTCTGATACCAACCTGTAACACCCCAAATCCGTAAAACAACACGCGACGGAAACACTTGGGGAATCACGTTAACAGATGTTTCAACAACACTTGGTATTTGATGTTTTGTTTTATTGCATATTAAACATAGATTATATTTCATATTGTCTTAAAACTTTTAAACAAACTTAAACAAACAAACAAGCATTGAAATTGTCTTTCTTATTTTAAAGGCACTAAGTCCACGTCCATTCCAACATGTGCACGCATCAGTATCATCTAGCATCGACATCAAACTTGATTTCCTAAAACATATGTGAAAACGAGTCAGCAAAAATATGCCGGCAGTACATAGGTTTTGTGAGTGTGTCAACTTCATGGCTTTATATATATTGCAATATATTCTGACTACTAGAGTCGTAAGTGAAAACCTTGTTTTGAAAGCATTTGATATTGCAACAAGTATTCGTCTAAAACAAATGGGTAAAAGTTTATAAAATCTCGTAGCCATGAACCTTGACTCGAAAACATTTGTTTGTAAATCTAAGTTGTAAATCGTCTTGAAATAACTCGTAAGGTTTATATCTCTAATCGAAAATCGTTGTGTGTCATTGTTTGAAATCATTTGTCCAAGTAATGTAAATAACGACGCGTATGTAATGTGATAAAAACACTTATATATAGGAAGTACCAGCGGCGTATCCACCATGCTTTTATTACATTACACCCGTTCTGTTATCTAAATCACGTATCGTAAACCAATTGTCATAAATCAATTGTTCATTGTTCCTTGTTATAAACCATTTTTCATTCGTTCATCGTTCATCGTTCCTTGTTTTAATTGTGAAAACTTTTGGTCGTTTCGTGAATACATTCAAACCTTTGTTAACTTGTTCGAGACCACTCACGGTGTCCCTTAATCGAACCACCAAAGGGTTTGTTACATACAGTTTCAGTCGCTTCCCAAATTTCCCCACAAACCCCGGGAAATTTGGTAACGGGATTGTCAGTCCTAGGCGCCGTAACTTACTACTAGTCGGCTTGGCCATTGTTAATGAACTCATTCTTATTATAAATGCATCACACCAACAAGTTCGTTCACATATTGAAATCATTGTGTTTATATAAACCATAGCATTTGTTATTTGAAAACTTGAAAACAATTTAGCAATTGTAACTTGAAAACTTGTAAACTTTTTGGCACATATGCATCACCCAAAACAATTGAAAATATAAAAAAGGAGAACTATGTACTCACTTGTGATAGCAAAGTAAATCTTGGATCAGTAAGAAAACCGAAGCTCAAAGATCCGAGAAATCACGCGTGTCCTAAATATGAATAATAGTGTAAATATCGAGACTTGAAATCGGAAGATTCGGATAGAATGAGATCTTATAAACCAAGTGAGTGTCGGAACTTATATAACATGGTTTAATAAGTTTACATTTTGAGTTGGAAAAGTTTTTAAGTGCTTTTGACCCGATCCGTTAAGGTAGTTTAAGCCACTTTCACGCGTCATTTGCGTAACAACGCATTTGGATGGTTAGATATGTGTCATAATAAGTTTTAAATGCTTAAACATGTTTAAAAATGTTTTTGATCAGATTATATGTCAAATCTTGTGTTACATATGCTTAACGTTGATTTGTTTGCGAAAAGGGCATTTTGGTCATTTTTAAGTAATATTACAATCAATCATCATAACACAATCCAAACATCATGACCATAAGGTATAACCTTAGAGGGTTATTCCCTATATATTTATGGTCACAATTATGTATTTAGTCGGGTCGAAGATCCACCAAATGGGTCAGATTCGAAAGTCAAAGCGGTGGTCAAACCGTTCAACTTTTCGATTCAAAATAAGCACTACAATGAGAGTGACGATTTAGACATGTTTTGACATGTCTAAATAAGTTTATAAAAGAGTTTTGGCATCAAAACAACCTGTTTTGACACCCGAATTTAGATCCGTTGCAAAATGCGCAAAAATCGCATTTTGACCGAAACTTTGACTTGTCAAAATGACTAGAAATGATGGAAATCAGTAGGTATGATTAATAGGGATCATAACCACCTTGATTACCATCATAAAGCAAGTTTCAATTGGATTTTAAACTGATCAATTCAAGATCAATTCTGGAAGTTAAATAAAAGTCAAATTTTGTGACTTTTATCCAATTAACCATAAGAATTGAAACAAGCATGAAGGAGATCACTTACAAACACTAAAGATTGATCAAGAACACTGAGAAAGCTCCAAAATGAGTGCCAAATTCGGATTTAGAGTAGGGTGTTGCAAGAAAGTGATCAAATATTGATCAACCATGAAGAACACTTACTATTTATAGAAATCTTGGATTAACAAGAGCATGACAAGTGTTGGTGACTCATCTTAGGTGTAGATTATTGTCCAAATTCGTGTCAAATGAAGAGATTAAGATAGCACAAGTGTTTGATGAGTCAAAGGTTGCACAAACGTGCTGCTGGCAGCAAATCTGATGTGCTGGGCATGCCTTACAGACCATATGGTCCTTAGGCTTACGGTCTGTAAGCCATGACCTTGGCACATCTTCTGGGATTTGGCAGAACAGGCCCCTGCATCGTTTCGTCGCGTTTTGGGCACTTCTAACACTCGTAAATCTCATTTCAAAGCTCCATAGGGATGTTAAAGTATAGGGAACTTGAAATATGTTCAAAAATGTTCCAGAGGTCGGTTCGTTTGGTCATACGGTTGCGGTTTTCGGTTAATTACGATGAAAATCGAAACGAACGCGTGTGTGACCGTAAACGCGTAACGGACGGATTTTTCGCATTCCAATCACTAACATATAATATAGTGATGATAGAAAAAGATTTTGGATCTCCATACATGTTTCAGATAGTGAGATACGCAAAAAGGCATAGTCTCACAGAATTTGCAAAATAGCCCCTAAAGTTGTAAAAGTGTGATTTGCCATACCGAAGCCCTCAAAGCTTTTTTCTAAGCTATGTAAAGGATATTTAAGGTATGTTAGGCTTGTTTTCTTGTTCTGGAGCGTACGTCGCTGTGAGAATCGGCAGACTTTCACAGTTTGTCGTAATTAGTCCCTTTGATCGAATAAACTTGTTTTTGACATACCAAACCCTTTAAAACTTATTTCTAAGTTATGTAAAGGTTATTTAAGGTATGTTTAGCTTGTGTCATTATTACAGAACATACGTTGCATTAAATTGGTTTCGTTTGCATATCGGTTCACCGATTTTGCTCATAGAAGCGATTTAAGAGTTCGAAATTGTGCAAGAATCAAATGTGTGTAATAATCAAAATAAATAAACAAAATTCACATATTCCACATAAATTTTCATTCATTGATAACTTGTTTATTATAGTTAGATGTTCGGATTACCACAGATATCATAGTCTGGATCGACAGGAAGCTAAGGAAAGATCTGAAAAAGAATTAGCAGCAAATGGCAAAGGTAAAGGTGTTGAGAGTGAAGCCCCTAAATCATCTGAAGCTGCAGAAAAGTTTGTTGATGATGTTGTTATAGCTTCTGAGTCTGATATTCCAAAGGTTAACGAATCTGTCAAGCCTTCTGATCCTATCGTTACTTCTGAAGATAAGGACGATGAAGAAGCAGAGAAAGAGGATAAAGATGATGATGAAAAGAAAGACGATTCTGATTATGAGGATTGGAATAATGCTGATGACGATGATGATGATAATCAGGGTGGAGTTGGCTTAAAGATTAGTGAAGCGAAATTCTCTGATGAATTTAATTTTTCTTCTTTGATTGATAATGAATCGAATAAGATGGATGATCAGATTCAGAGGGAGTTAGGGCAGACAGGGCCATCTGATGATGTTGATATGATGAATGTTGATAAATATGCAAAGCCTGTGACTGCAGTGCCCACAAAGCCTTTAATGCTCATGTTAGAACATAACATGGAGGAAGGTGAATTCGTGCACAACTATACCAAAGAAGATCTTGCAAAGTTGATTGAAGTTGATGCCGAATCACTAGAGTTTGATTTCGAAGAGGAAGTGTTGAATGTAAACACTTTTGAGCCGAATGATTATCAGTACATTAGAAGGTTTAAAGCTGATGAGTACAACAGAGTGATGTAGAAGATTGGTCTTCTGATGATGAAAATGATCAAACTGCGAAGGTCCTAACACTGATAGTTTTCTACATTTGAGGAGACGCACAAGCAACTAGATGAAGACATGTTGAAAGAGAAAATCAAAGAATCAATTCGTGAAGGAAAAGTTCCTAAGCCGATGACGAAGGAAGAGATAGCTCAAGCAAAGAAATCTTGGTTTAAAGAAATGCCGCGCGAACGTAAATTTCGACGTCCTCTAGCATTCTTTACTAGAGATAAAGATGTGTCATTGGGGGATATTCTCAGTTGGGGTTGGTTTAAGGAACTGAACGTATATGCGATCAAAAGGGAATTTGGGGTGCAATACTTCAAGTATCTGGCTGATTTCTAGACTCTACCTTACTGGGATGTTGAAGAGTTGGTTCAAACTGTGAATGTTACCTATCAAATGAAGTTTATAGATCAGCTGTTATGGAAGATGATTAAGTATGAAGTGGTTAAAGGTTTTAGATATTGGAAGCCGTTCATTCCAGGTCGTCAAATTAAACGAACAAGAAAACGGGGGAAAAGGATATAACGTTGATCATGAAATGACCAAGGGCGATGAGAAACATGCCATTGATGCCGATTGAGCAAAACTTCTATCCAGTGTTCAAGTGGTGGCAGATAGATCCAACCACATGTGAAGTTGTTATTGTGTTACGGTTTGAAGAACACTATGATATTACAAAGGAAAGAGTTGAGATATTGGGTTTTCAGGGCATGAGGGGGTTATGGAGAACAATCAGGATTCTAGATCCGATGTGGCTTGTTAATTGTTCGAGAGAAGATATTAAATGCTTGTTCTACAGGAAGATAGTATTCGAGGAACATGAAAAGGAACAGGCTATGCAGTATCAAAGAGTTGTGAACGTTTGCTATGCACGTGAAGTGAATTCAGGGAAGATGTGGCAGACAAGTTGGAGAGAACTAGAACGGTTGAATTTCTGAAAGAAGAAAAGCGTCTCGCGGAAATATACGAAAAAGGTAAAGTGGCAAGGCTTAAAAGGTTTCAGTACATGAAAGTGCCTCCTACAGATCAGACGCCGGATCCTAAACAAGAACAATGAAAGAAGCCTTACAAGAACTTCACAGTCGTGTGCGTTAGTGTATATTTGAAGACAGAGTTTTTGAAAGACTGATATATAAGACTGAAGACAAATCCAATGGGGAGTCTGTTGGGCAGAATGTCTATGTCTTAGTCTTATATCGAGTCTGTATAGATTAGAGTTGGATAGGCTAGCAAAATGATGTATTTAAGAGTTTAGAGGTCAAGTTCGCTTGAAGTGTTTATGAGTTGTCAAGTTCGGCCGAACTTCCCTTGGCAAGTTCGCCCGAACTCACATCTTTCTCTAGCGAACTTAGACATCTATAAATAGCTAGCTAGTGTTCCTCATTTTAACTTTTGGCATTTCTGAGGCGAAGCTCTATCAATTTGGAGACTTGATGTTATATCAATAAAATTGACGTTTAACTGACTAGTTATTGTTATTTGGTAAACTTGTCATAATATTTCCGCTATTATGGACAATAGAGATCAAATCTCGGTTCCTATGCATTGAGGATCGGTTCTACAAAATCTCTTCAACACAAGCCATATCCAAAGAGAACACAAGTCGAAGTAGAAAATAAATCTGCAAAGACAACCGAACAAGCTCTTGTTGTTACTCATGAAGAAGATGGTTTTGACTGGAACAAATACATTGGAAAGAAAACTGGTGTTGCTATTATGGCAGAGGTAGTAGATGAATCTGAGACATTGTATGTTGATACTGCTCTAGAGAATGCCATTCTGGAAGGATATATGCAGAGAGCTGAGGAAGAAGAAATAGCTTACCTTGAGATGCAAAGGCAAGAAGCGTTGTAATCAGAGGCCGAAAAAGGTAAAATCTGAGGTAGGTGTGTCTGAAAAGGAAGCTGTGAAAGTTGTGGAGGTTGAAAAACCTTGCACAAAGTGCGCAAATCCTTGTGAGGTGCTGAAAAGACCAAAATTATAAGCGAAATGATGGTACACAACGAAAATTTTTGTTATGATTACAGAACTATGAAAGAAGCTTATGACAAAATGAAAGGCACATATAAAAATGTCGAAAAAGATAATCTTGAACTCAGTGCTAATGTAAAAATGTTAAATGCCACAGTAAATGAAAAACAAAAAGCAATTAACAAGTACATTAACACCATTGCTGAAACAAAGCGTGAGCTTCATGACATAAAGATAGAATCAGAAAGGGTAAGACAATTGCTAAAAAGTTACACCACAAACGCTTATGTCATTGATCACATTCTTCTACGATTAAGTCGGAGGAAAATGTTGATAAATCAAATCGTAAAGAATACGGAAGTGTTCCTCCTCCACTTTTTGCAAGTTACTCCTGCAAGAAAGATGATGAGATTGAAAAGGCATTTAATATACTACTTTTATCAGAAATGAAAGATATATTGTCTGAGAACATTGATGTAGACTTTACAAAATCAAATTGCAAGAAAGATGATGACAGTGAAGTGGTAAAAATGTGGTTAAAAATGTTTTGGGAAATGATTCTGATGACGGGGATTTAAAGCGCCAACTCAAGTTCATACAGTTCAGGTTCACAATCGAAAATGACGATACATCCTCAGAAGTGATCTAGGTGATGATCCTAACGTTGTCATGTATAAAGTTAAGGAATCTGATAGATTATATTTTGATGATAGCTTTCCATTTAAAACGTGAAAGAAGATCAAATCAATAAACTGTTTAAACTTGTGGAAGTTTCATCAGATGATCTCGAGAAAAATGAAAAGAAGTTTTACTCTAAACCGAAACGGAATTTTAACAATTACCGTAGGAATGGTGGGATTTTCCTGAGCACAGGAGAGCAGGATTAGGTTTGGAGGTTGAAGAAGAAGAACCGAAGAAGAAACAGAAATCAACGTTCCAGGAATACAAAGGTAAAAACATAAAGTTTGTGTACGGAACGAGTATGGTTCAAGAAGAAAGTGTGATCGGTAAGCAATCAAATGATGAATTCAAGAAAGAGAAAGAACTTCGGGACAAGGCTAAATTCGCAAGTGGAGTAAAACCCACTAGTGGACATTCTCATGATACTCGGACTCGCTTCAAATGCAATGAAATTGGTCACATTGCTTGCAAGTGTCCGAAATCTAAGCATGTGTATCCACGAAGAAATTCAGTTTTGAATGCTTGAGAAACTGAAGCAACTAGAGATTGTGAAACCAAAAACAACGTTAAAAAGAAATTTTGAATCGAAAAACGAAGTAAAACCCAAGCTTGAGTCAAGGTTTGTAAACTCAACTTTTGAAAAAGGAGAAACTTCAAAATCCTTTAAAACAACGATTAAAGATTTTATATTAAAAAGGCAAGAAATATGTCACAATCCTGGGTTGCTAAAAAGAAATCGTCTGAAAATGGAAAATCTGTTGCTGACAAAATTGACAATGTTAAATCAAAAGAGTCAGTAATCAAAAATGATTGTTCAAAGTTAAAACAAGTTTTTCTAAAACAAACAGAAAAAGGAAAGGTCAAAAAAGTTTCAAAATTATCATTGGACGAAATGTTTGATAACGATTTTGATTATGATGATAGTTTGGAAAGTGATTATGAAGATTGTTATTCATTCCAGCCCAAGACCAAAGAGGTTTGGGTTCACTGTTCAAGTAGTTACTTTCATGTGCAGGAGTCCCAAGATCCACTTTATCAAAGTTAATGCAGGATAGCGGAGCTCCATAACATTTTAACTTATCTAGAAATGTCATAATTTTTGTCATTTTTGAAATAACAATGATTGAAAAAAGAAATTTGTGATGTTAAGAAAATCCACACCGTTAATCAGAACACTGATTATTATATCAAAACCATTTACAATTTCATGTTAACAAAAGTCTAATGGTTTGTTCTGCTAACAAGTGATAATGCAGAAGATGAAAAAAAAGGATCGAACGACGAATTCTCGTGATCCACATTGGTTTGTAACATTTTTAGATGAAATTCTTTAAATCTAAAATCCAAAAATTTGTTTTTGATTTTAGGGGGAGTAAGGATTTCAGAAAAATCAAAAACATATGAAAAAGATGAAAATCCAAAAACATTGAAAAATTCAAAAAGTACAAAAACATTGAAAAAGACAAAAAGAATTCGGTGTCACAAAGGAAATGATAGTACATCAGTGGACAATCACAGTATGCTAAAGAATTGTAAAGTTTAAAAAGTGATAAACAATTCCTACTGTGGATGTGTCGGTAGGCTTAACACGTTCAGTAGACTGTTTCCGGGATATAAACTAAATTTTACAACTGCTTAATCTTGTGGATGAACACATCTTGGATATATGGACTTAGTACTCCGAAATTTCGTATGAGAGATTGCCTGATTCTGAGATACGAGGTCTTTATAGATAGTTGATATTTGGGGTATTATACAAGTTCTTCTGATTTTGCGGAAGCAATAGCCTAGAACTTCTATAATATTTTCGCTATAAATCCTTAAAATTGCATGCAAACTTGAAAAGTATCAAAAGATCTAATCATTTCCAGTGCTTAAAACATTTCAAATTTTAATCTTTACTTCAAAATCTTTTCAAACCTTTAGTTGATTCAAGTTCAACTTAATGACCTTGAATACATTTTACGTTTAAGTCCTTCAACTTTCACATTTTTATCATTTGTGAAAATCATCTTAGTTGATCAAGTCCAAATTAATGACCTTGATTAACCAATTTTGTCTACCGAGTCCAAATTAATGACCTCGGTTTAATAACCGTTATGAACAAACTGATTTTAAAGATTCAAATTAATTTTCTTACCAGACTTCAAAGATCCGTTCTCCAACATTGGCTCGTTGAAACTAATGTAGAAACAAAATCTTTTTTAATTTAAGAAAGTTTATGCTAAAACACACTCAAAATCTTTTTGGTTTTAATATTGAAAAGCAAGTAAAATATGTACAGAACTTTTAACAAGTAAAGTAAACCATGTACAAACATATTTACAGACATATTTTTGTGAATTCATGTCTAAGGATCATATCAGTTGTTTGAGACATATCACCAGTACCGTTGACCTTTTTGAAGACTTTAAGTTTTAAACTCGTTTACCTAGATTGTCGATATATTTGCCCTCTTAAACTTCAACACATTTCTCAATTGTTCCAAGATATGTTAGGTTTGAATTATGAAACTTGACTTAACTATGGTTCCCACCTCTTGAATATACTCCCGTATCAAGATTCCCTAGATTTCATCTTACAGGTGAGTATAGCATAATTGATATCTGTATCTGGGTTAATGCGAGGCCTTGAGAGCTCATGTTAATACCACCGTATTGACAAAGAGATCTTTCAATACTTTTAAGCACTGCAAATAATTATATCTTTTGATACTTTTCAAGATTGCATGCAGTTTAGGGGTTTATTGCGAAAGTATTATAGAAATTCTAGGCTATTGCTTCCGCAAAATCAGAAGAACTTGTATAATACCCCAGATATCAACTATCTATAAAGACCTCGTACCTCAGAATCAGGCAATCTCTCAAACGAAATTTCGGAGTACTAAGTCCATATATCCAAGATGTGTTCATCCACAAGATTAAGCAGTTGTAAAATTTAGTTATATCTTGGAAACAGTTTACTGAACGTGTTAAGACTATCGACACATCCACAGTAAGACTTGTTTATCACTTTTAAACTTTACATTTCTTTAGCGTACTGTGATAGTCCACTGATGTAATCATTTCCTTTTTGTGACATTGAATTCATTTTGTCTTTTTCAATGTTTTTGTACTTTTTGCATTTTTTATATGTTTTTGAATTTAAAAATTTTCAAATGTTTTTGTATTTTCTCTAACATTTCTCCCCCTAAATTAAAAACATATTTTTGTATTTTAGTTTTTAATAAAATTCTAAACTAGAAAGATATAAACAAACCAATGTGGATCACGCGAACTCGTCGTCCGATCTGAATTCAACCTCAGCGTCCGCACCTGTTATCAAATTTTTCATACCATTAATTCTTAACAAGTATTTAAACCGTGATAAAGAAAATGGTTTGGTATAAAAATCAGCCTTTTGTTCGCCGGTGTGGATTTTTTTCTATTCGCACCAATTTCTTTTCGTAACAGTCACGAATGAAATGGTAACGAATTTCAATGTGTTTAGTGCGTGAGTGATGAACCGGATTTTTGGTTATATCAATGGCTGCCTTATTATCAACATATAGCGGAGTATCAGAAATTGCAGACCATAGTCTCTCATCTGCTGTTATATCCACAGAATCTATGAACAACAGCTGGAGGCCGAGATATACTCAGTTCACAGGTAGAGAGAGCGACCGTAGTCTTTTTCTTACACTGCCAGGTTACCATTCTTGTTCCGAAGAACTGGCATCCCGCTGTAGTCGATTTGGAATTCAAATTATCTACACCAAAATCAGAATCAGCGTATCCTACAAGATCAAAGTTATGATTCTTCGGATACCACAAGCTGGTGCTTGGGCATCCCTTCAAGTATCTGAAGATTCGTTTCACGAACTGCATGTGTGAGATTCTCGGGCTTGACTGATATCTGGCGCAAAGGCAGGTAGGATACATGATATCCGGGCGCGATGCCGTCAGATACATCAACGATCATATCATTGATCTGTAGAGTGTCTCGTCAACTTTGGTTCCAGTTTCGTCAATGCAAATCTCGTGATTAAGAGCAAGAGGAGTATATAACGGCTTCGAGCTTTCCATACCAAACTCTTCAAGATGTCGTGCACATACTTGGTCTGATGAATGAAAATACCGTCTGGAAGTTGATCTACTTGCAATCCGAGTAATAATTTCATTTCGCCCATCTAAGACATTTCGAACTTCTTCTTCATGATTCCCTCAAACTCCTTGCAAAGACTATCATTCGTTGATCCAAAGATGATGTCGTCTACATAGATTTGAACTATAATTAGATGACTATCAACTTCTCTGGTGAAAAGAGTACTATCCACAGTTCCTCTGACAAAGCCATTTCCCACAAGATGTTGCGATAACATCTCGTACCAAGCTCTCGGGGCTTGGTGTAAACCGTAAAGAGCTTTATCAAGAAGACATGCCTTCTTTTTGTTGAGTGGATCGACAAACCCTGGTGGTTGTCCGACATACACCTTCTCACGTAATTTTCCATACAGAAAAGCTGATTTGACATCCAACTGATAGACTTTAAATCCTTTCCATGCTGTGAAAGCAAGAAATATTCGAATAGATTCTAAGCGAGTTACTGGTGCGTAGACTTCCGTGTAGTTTATCCCTTCCTACTGGTGAAATCCCTTGACAACAAGCCGAGCTTTGTTTCGAAATATAACCCCTCGATCGTCTCGCTTGCATTTAAAGACCCATTTAGTATCAATCGCTTTCTGATTTTTAGGTAGGTCTACAAGCTTCCAGACCCCTAGCTTCTCGAACTGTAACAGTTCCTCTTGCATTTCTTGTACCCAGTTTTCATCGCCTAAAGCTTTAGAAACATTCTTTGGCTCTATCTGGGATATGAAACATGAATAGTAGCAATATTCTTGAATTGGAGCAACACGAGTATAGAAACAGCTCAAGGTTTGTTTATTTGACTCCGTGTTCTCACACCAGCTTGTAATTCGCCTGTTATAGAATTTGATGGATGATAAGAATATGATCTTGGCATTACTTCGCCTGGAACAACCACAGTATTCTCTTAATTTGTGATATCTTGATCTACCACCACTTCAACTTCAGGAGCACTACTCGGGCCTGCAGATTCATTCATTAAACTTGTAATCTGTCTGCTTCTTCATATGAAGAAGATTCTCCATCGGCATCGAATGTTGGAGCCTCGTCCGAGTCTGAACTATGTGTTTCAGAAAGATTAGGAATCACGGTAGTATTGACAGGTTCTGTAGTCGGTGTCACTTATTCTGTTTGAGTTTCTTGACCACCGCTATTACTTGAACTACCACCAGAAGAAGATTATCCCAACATGGGTTGATTAACCACAATTGGTCTGACGATTTGCTCTTGATTTGCTGATTGATGAAGATAATATAACGCTGTAATTTCTTCATCGGATGGTTCTTCAGGCAAGTCAAATGATTTCCAAAGATCTTGATACTTAAACAACCATGTGTCGCCTCTTCTTTGGATAGGATCCGTATAGTTAAAGCAATCCACATGTTGTGCTTCAATACTTTCTCAACGAGGGAACATGTACACGTCTTAACAGACTCACATATCCGACAAAGAAACCTTCAAGAGATTTTGCTCCGAATTTACCATCTTGATCGATTACAGTACATGGCGCACCAAATGGCTCTGAAAACTTCAAATTCGGCTTCCGTCGGTTAATCATCTCAAAACAAGTCTTCTTCATTGGTTTGACTGTTAAGACTGTGTTAAGTGTGTAGCAAGCCATTGCAACTGCTTCACTCCAAAAGCCGACGGGCAGTTTAGAATCTGCAAGCATTGTTCTTGCAGTTTCTATCAAAGTTCTATTTTTCTGTTCAGCAACTCCATTTTGTTGCGAGTGTAGGGAGCACTGAATTCGTGCAGAATCCCTTTAGCATTGCAGAATTCCGTCATTTTGATGTTTTTGAACTTAGTACCATTATCACTTCTAATGCGTCTCACCGAAAGATAGTACAGGTTCTCAAGTTTCTTGAAAAGAATCACTAAGTTTTCAAACGTCTTATCTTTTGATTCTTGGAAGAATACCACGAGTATCCGGAATAATCTTCTGTGACTACCAAGCTGTAGAGATCTCCAGAGATGCTTCGGACATTCACTGGACCGAAGAGATCCATATGAAGTCTTTCGAGTGGCAACTTTATCGAATTGAGAATCTTTTTCGGATGAGATTTCTTGATCTGCTTTCCCTTTTTATACTCGAGGCAATTATCTGACACATGAAAACTTTTCAGATTCACACATTCCACCAAATTGTTATGCACCAAATGATTCATCTTTCTTAGGTGAATGTGACCCATCTTTCTGTGCCATAAGATTGACTACTTCTCAGTATCTTTCGAAACAAAACATTGTGCCGTTTTTGAAGAAGTAGTAGCATTTCCCATGTCAAGAACATACAAATCATTCTCTCTCGGTGCACGCATGAGTATCTACTCGTCTGGTATTTTGAAACCCGGTTTGATGATCATGCATTCTTTATCGTTGAAGTGGACGGTAAACTTCTTATCACAAATTTGAGAAATACTCAGAAGGTTATTTTCAAGCTCCGCAATGTAGTTCACTTGATCAAATGAAACAACTCCATTTGAGAGTTTTCCCTCGGCGACAATCATTCCACCTTGGTTTCCAGCAAATCCAACATATCCATCGTTGATAGCTTTTATGTCGAACAAAAGCGCTTTCATTCCTGTCATATGTCTGGAAGCTCCACTATCCAGAATCCACTTGGAAAGTACGGATCTCTGGAGCCCCTGCACATTTCAACAATTAGTTAAACAGCGCGACCCACGCCTTCTTGGTCTTGGGTTGAATTGGATAACCATCGTCGTAATCAAATTCACACTCATCAGCATAATCAAATTATATTCATCATCTGAATTTTCTACGATTTTTATGTTTGAAAACTTCACTTTCTTTTTATCTTTCAAATTGTTACCACTTGTAATTTTGACAGTTTCAATTTTGATTTCAGATTTTGAATCTTTCGTGTTATTAGTCTTTACAAGCTCAGACTTAATAACCTCGGATGTTTTTGACTTTTTCTTAGCAACCCAGGCTTGTGATTTGATGCTAGCCTTTTTGATGTAAAACATTGTTTCGTTTGCTTTTGAAGATTCACCTTTTTTGAAAGTTGAATTTGCAAACTTCTTTTCAGATTTAGGTTTATTTTCAAGTTTTGATTCACTTCTTTTCAAAATTGTTACAGGTTTTACAAACTCTGGTTGCTTGATTTCACAACATCTGAACTTTCTTTTCTTTGAAGATAGGCTGGTTTAGACGTCGGACACTTCCGTGCACTATGACCAACTTCGTTGCACTTGAAGCAAGTCCGATTGTCATGTGAATGACCACTAGTGGTTTTGACAACACTTGTTGCTTTCGCCTTATCTCGAAGTTCTTTCTGTTTCTAAACTCATCGTTTGATTGCTTTCCAGTCAAACTCTCCTCATGAACTGTGTTCGTCCCATAAACAAATTTCATGTTTTTATCTTTATACTCATGAAATGGTGATTTTTTCTTTTTCGGTTCCTCAGATTCCTCTAATCCCAACCCAGCTCTCCAGTTTTCCAGATGATCACCACCATTTCTCCGGTAGTTGTTTCTTTTAGGTTTGGAATAGAAATTCCTTTCATTGATCTCCAGATCATCTGATGTAACTTCCACAAGTTTAAAGAATTTATCCAACTGATCTTCCTTCACGTTCCGAATCGGAAAACTATCGTCGAAGTACAATCTATCAGAATCCTTAACTTTGTACATGACAACATTAGGATCATCACTTAGACGTCATCCGATGATTTATCGTCATCTTCGGATTGTGAATCAGAATTCTTTGAACTCGAGTCGGCGCTTTTGAAGCTGCCATATCAGAATCGTTCAGAACATTTTCAACCACCTTTTTCACTACCACATTGTTATCATCAGATTTAGTATAGACTACATCAATGTTCTCCGACAACTCATTTTTCTTTTCGGATAACAACTCAATGTTGAGTCCCTTATCCATCCCATCAACAGTTTTGCGACAGTATTTCTCGCACAGGGGTGGAGAAACATTGTTGTATTCTTTACCAATTTTCTTTTAAGGTTTTCTTCCGATGGAATTGTCGGAAGAATGTGATCAACGACATATGCGTTAGTTGAGTAACTTCTTAAAAGTTGTTGAACATGTTTTGTTTCAATTTTCATGTCCTGGAGTTGTTGTTTGGTTTCAGCAATGGTGTTAATATAGATGTTTATTGCTTTTTGTTTATCCATTACTATACCTTTCAACATTATGTTGTTCAATATTATTTATATCGAGCCTGCCAAAATCATCTTTCATTTTATCATACGCTTCCTTCATTGTACGATAATCGTATTTGAAATGTTCGTTATGTATATTGAGTTCAGCGACGATTTGTGATTTTTCGGCACATTCAGCATATGGCTCGGTACATTTTGTACAAGTTTTTCAACCTCTACAACTTGTACTTTAACAACTTCCTTTACCTCTGGACCTACCTTGGTTAGATTTGCCATCATAGCTTTATCGGCAAAGTCCTTGAGGTTTTCAGCAGGTATTTCTTGAACAACATCAGTAATTTCTTCATTCGATATTTTCCTCAATCACTTGCTCTTGAGAACTTCCATCAAAGTGACCTGCAAAACTATCACAAGAGTTAGGAGATAAAATGCCTTGATTCTGCATGTGAAGATACTCCTCTTCCTCCTATTGTTGCAGATACTGTTCCAATAAAATATTCTCTAGAGCTACTGGCAGATGTATCTTCAACAATCTCAGCCATCAATAAAACTCCGGTCTTCTTACCTGTCACACCCCGACCGCGTAAAACAATAAACCGCAGCGGAATTGTCGGGGAGTGTCGTAACAGAACTATTGTTTCAATAACCATGGCATATAAAGTTAAGTTTTATTTATTATAATTGTTTACATGTCTTAGATAAAACATAAAATACAAAATAAGTTAAACTGTTCTTCTTGCTTTTATTGTCACTAAGGCCCAAAGTCTGTCCTATGTGTAGCACGATCAACCTCAAACATTCGCCCCTGAAACATATGTGAAAATAAAGTCAGCAAAGAAATGCCGGCGAGTACATAGGTTTTGTTATGATGCTTCATGACTTTGTTTATTGTAAAGACTATTTAGAGTAGTACGAAAGTCGCCATGAACCATAAAAGTTTCTGTTATAAAAATCATACGAAAAATCAATATGATATAAAAGAAATATTATATGGTTAAATAGATAATCAAAAGTAAGTTTTGTCTTGTGTAAAATGTCATGTCTTGTATTTTGTTTAAAAATGATTTAGATAACGCCACGATATGTAAAATATTAAAAGAACTTATATATAGGATGTACCATCGGCGTATCCACCATACTTTTATCACATTACATACGTCAGGTTATTTAAATCACTCACCATAAACCAATAATCAAATGTCGAGTAAATAAATGTCATGTAAACAAATGTCATGAAAGCCAATGTCTAGTAAACCAATGTCGAGCAAACCAATGTCGAGTAAACAATGTCGAGTAAACCATGTCATGTAAACTAATGTCGAGTAAACAATGTCGAGTAAACCATGTCATGTAGATAAATGTCATGTAAACAATGTCGAGTAAACTAATGTCGAGTAAACCAATGTCGAGTGAAAATGTCGAGTTTTATAAACCATTTGCCTTTATCGTTAAAACATATATTATGGATTGTTGGCGGACACATTCAAGCCTTGTTGACTGTCGGATAAATCCTTATAAAAATAAAGATTTATCAATATTCATCGGATTCTGTCATTCCCTAAGGTCGCTTCCAAACATACCTAGGAAGTGGGAACGGGATTGTCAATCCTATGGTACCATTACATACTACCAGTCGACGTGATCAATGTTAATGAATGTATCATTGTCGAGTTCAACGCACCAAAATGTCAATAACAATGTAAGCATGTCTTGAAAATGTCTTGAATATGTCTTGTAAATGTTTTGAAAACAATGTACTAGTATGCTCGGTCAACATACATAGCAAAAATGTCTTTGAAAACCAATGTGCTTGGTCAACATATGAAGCAAAATGCAATGAAATCATGTACTATATATATAAACATTATAATCAAGCATGTATAATGTCATGAAAACATGAAAGTAGATATAGGCACAATATGTTTCACCCCAAAACATTTGAAAATGTAAAAGAGGGGACTATGTACTCACTTGTGATTGCAATAAAGTCCTTGTTCAAGAAGATAAACCAAGATCAAGAGTCCGTGTAATCAAGCGTGTCCTATAACGGATAACTATGTAAATATCAGAACTTGAAATCAGAGGATTCGGATAGAATGGGACCTTATAAACTAAGTGACTGTTGGAACTCATATGATATGGTTTAATAAGTTAACATTCTGAGTTGGAAATATTTTTAAGTGCTTTTGACCCGTTATGACCCGTTAAGGTAGTTTAAGCTACTTTAACGCGTCATTTGCGTAATTACGCATTCGGATGGTTAGATACGTGTCATGATAAGTTTTAAATGCTTAAACATGTTTAAAATGTTATTTGATCAGATTATATGTCAAAATTTATGTTACATATGTGTTTAATTGGTTTTCTTGCGAAAAGGGCATCTTGGTCATTTTTAAGGGATATTACCGTTGATTAACATAACACTATCCGAATGACATGACCATAAGGTATAACCTCAGAGGGTTATTCCCTATATATTTATGGTCATAATTATGTATTTGGTTGGGCCTAAAAGTTGACTAAACGGGTCAGATTCAAAAGTCAAAGTGGTGGTCAATCCGCTAGACTTTTGACTCTAAATGAGCACTTTAACAAGAGTGATGAATTTGACAAGTCTTGACATGTTTTAAACAAGTTTATAAAAGTATTTTAGCATCAAAACAACTTGTTTACCCGAAAATAGATTTGTTGCAAAATGCGCAAAAATCGCATTTTGACCGAAACTTTGTCTTGACAAAATAGCTAGAAATGATGGGAATCAGTAGGCATGATTTTTAGTGATCATAACTGTAACAACTCGAAAATTCAATTGTTATCTTTTCTTTGGTTTTTCGGTTCGTCTATCCTTTGTAAATCCGAGATTCGGTTAATAATAAAGTTTATCTTAATTAATTATGGTATTGTACGTTATTATCGCATCAAATCGTTTATTAAATCTCATCGCTAATCTCATCGCATCGCAAATCGCAGTTATTTATGTGGTTTTATGTTATTTATGTGTTACGTGTGTTTGCGGTTATGTTTGCAATCGCTATCGCATCGCTCTCGCACTCTCGAATCGCTAAATCCCACTATTATATCAGCTATAACGCTTAACGCTTTAATTTAATGCTTAATATAACTATCTAATGTGAACCGAATAACCAAACAAATCTTAACGCGAAACAAACGAAGAAAACACAAAATTTGGGTCAAGTTCACTCGAACTTGGTGATACCAAGTTCGGACGAACTTGACTGGCCACCTTAACTCACCTCAAACCTCAAGTTCGCTCGAACTGACCCTCAAAGGGTCAAGTTCGGTCGAACTTAGCCATTTTTCTCCCAGATTTTCTCAAGCTCGCGCGAACTTGCTTGAATTTTATGCAAGTTCGGCCGAAATTGCTGTCACTAGCCTTCATTTTTGCCTTCTCCTATAAATACCAAGCTTCCCTCATTTGAACTTGCTGCAAGTTCGCCCAGAGCTCTCTCAATCCGAAACCTTCGTGTTCTAAGTAAGATTCGACCCGATTTCGACTACACCAACGTTTACCAACGATCTACAAAGGTTTGCAACAATTTTGGCACAAGGCGTAGCCTTCGTTTTTCATCAAAACTCATTCTTTTACAAAAACCTTCATCTTTTTCTTCAAAAACTTCTGTTTTAAGCTTAGATCTACACAATACGAGTTCGTTTGGCGATAGTAGAGAGTTCCCAAACACGAGATCTGCAAGATCTCGGTTTGTAAGTGATAGATCTGGGAAAAACCTTTGAAGACCATTGATTTCTACACAAGATACGACTTTTGATGATGATTTGTTCATTTTCTAATATGAAACGAAGCATCTATCGTTCAAGATCCCAGATTTGGAAGCACAAGGACGTTTATGTCGGTTACACAAGTCGGACTAACCCAACCCTGAGTTCACCCGGATTAGCCCACGCTTTTGTAAAACGGCTAAAACAGCTCTAAAAGACCTCTCCGACCTAAGTTTGCTCAGTAGAACAGGGTTGGAGGGATGAACACTCGAGTTTCCTCAGGAAACGACATGAAAACGCAAGATTTTGGACCGAAAACATCAAGTTCGCTCGAGGATCACCAGATCACCAAGTCAAGTTCGACCGAACTTGTACCCATTTGGGTCAAGTTCGACCGAACTTGAGTGTTTCTTCGCCAAAATTCTTGCAAGTTCGCCCAGACTTGCCTGGTTTCTTAGGAAACCATACAAGTTCGACCGAACTTGCCTTGTCAGTAGGTTTTCCTACAAGTTCGCCCGAACTTGACAAGTTTCATAGGAAACTCATCAAGTTCGACCGAACTTGACTCAAAACTCACCAAGAATCACACAAGTTCGCTCAAACTTGTGTGTTTACACACAAGTTCACCCAAACTTGGCTACTGCCCAACCAGGACTTAACCGTTTCAGCTTTCGGAGACTGATACACTTCCGTTCGCGTATGCAGGCTGATCCGGCGCTCTTCCCGACTCTCTTCAGATCCCAAATTCTTACCTAAACGCACCCACAGTGAGTATATTGACCCATTTTCGCTTTAACGCACTTTTTGGGTGTTACATACGTTCCTATATCAAAATCACATCACAAATCAAACTGCTTATCACACGCGAATAATCTGATTATATATGCTCAATACGTGATGCTAGAAACATGTGACTAGGACTTATTTTCGTTAACTTGCCTCCTTAGCTAGTATGGTACTATAATGTGGCTTACACCCGACGGGGTCTAGTTAGGATGGACGCGCAAACCTTCTCACGGTAGTTAGCATGAGAAATAAGCCTATGTTAATCTGTGTGAAGTGTTTCGGTGTATCATGATATGTAGTTAGATTATCTCGCGAACGGTTTCCTTTTTATGCTAGTATTACGCAAAAACTCGTATGCTCACATTTACATAATTGTATTGACTTGTATTTTAACGTATGTAACAGGTTGACGGTTTAGCTTGGATGCTTTGGATGTGGTTTTGCGTAGTTTAGTTTTGTTTTTTTCGTTTAGAATGGTTGTAATAAAAATGTAGGGGATATCGAACCTTGTTGTTTTTGTGGGAGAACTTAGATTTTGTAATGATTGTTTAAAATGATATGTTAATGGTATGGTACGTTAATGTTTGAACGATATTGTTGAATGATCGTTATGGAATTCTCACGAGACAATCTCGTCGCCTAATGCCACTACCCTGATGATTTCGCCATCGGTTGGGGTGTGACAATAACCACCTTGATTACCATCATAATGAAACTTTCAATTGAGCTTTATCTTGATCAATTCAAGACCAAAACTAAAATTTAAACAGAAGTCAAACTGTTTAATTTTTAGCCAAATTCAGCTATAGAAATTGAACATGGCATGAATGGAATACTTACAAACACAAGGAATGATCAAGAACACCAGAGAAAAGCTTCAAGAAGGTTGCAAATTCGGATTGAAGGCAGGTTGTTACAAGTAGGTGATTAAAGAGTTCAAATATGGCATGAACTTGATATTTATAATGATCCAAAGATCACCATATCATGATAAGTGTTATGCCAGGTGTTAGGGGCTTGATTAGTGTCCCATTAGGTGTCAAAAGCACGAAAGAAGTGATCAAATTCGCGAGCTAAATGTCCTCAAATAAACAGGCTGTTAACAGCTGTTATGGTGAGCTGGGCATAGCCTTACGGACCGTATGGTGTTATGTGTCACTCCCTCAATTTCCACTTGCGGAGTATTACCGCGAGGCGTGTGATCAAACCAGAATCTCAGACACTAGCAATATCGACTCTATATGGTATATTTAAACGTTTTCCAAAAACATTTGTTGTAAACATTCATAGTCATTTTCAAAATATCAAGGTTTCAAAGTTTAGCGGAAGCATTAAAGTAAAGTAACGGGCGCCACATAAACGCCAAAACCAAAATCCCAAAAATTGTTCGTAAATAAAGACTTGATAAAAATGTCTTGATCAAATGCATGTGAGTGCACCTAGCGCTCCTAGCGTCCTGAGAAACATGTAAAGAAACAAGTGTCACCATTAAGAAGAGTGAGTTGACAGGTTTTTATAAGTTCACAAGTTCGGTTTAAAAGATTGTTTTCCCCGTTATCCCTGACCCGGGATAACGACATAGTTCCATTATTCCTAACCCGGAATAATAATGTTGGTTCGTAAAAAAGTTCAATGTTAACGTGTAGGTAGCGAGCCTAAAGTTACGTCACATAAGAGTTCGCGATCGAAGCTGACTGTTGTTGCCTCAGTGTTGCCAGGTCTATCACTGACCATGGCGAAAGTTAGGCCAAATTAATCACCCGTTGACCATTCCCAGTCGGCTAGCGCGACTAGCTCGGGTGGGGCTTGTCGGGCCCAGTAGTACTACCATAATTTCCCTGCTATCTAACCCAATACTAACGATCCGAGAGTTGGTTGAGGACTTCCGTGATAAAGCTACTTAGTGACCATAACGTATATTAACATTAACTTAGTTACCGAATAGTTAACGGCGTTAATTTCACATAACGTAGAAAGATAGAGTTGTAGAGCGTATACATGTTTCTCCCCCTGTTGTTTAAAACCGGATAAAATAGGGGCCGTGAACTCACCTTAAATTACTCCGTTAGAATAACGCAAAAGAAGCAAATGATGGAACCACTAATCGCGTCCTAACATGTCAACCGATTTAAAGTTAGTGTGTGAACACACTGACACAAAACCCTACGCATAACTAACACACAGTACGGTACACGTAATAACCAATTCGAAACCATAATCATGCATACAAAGTATCATCATACAAAATAATGATCAAACCAACTGGTCCTAAACACAGATTAACTCATACAACACTTAGGTACACACAAACGCAAGTTATCATGTTTCGGCTTGTACGCTCATAACTGGGCTGTTTTCGAGGATTTTTATAAAATAGTTCCAACGTTCCAAAAATTCCAATTTGTTTACAAGAGGTGTCAATTAGACTGTAGAATTTTGTGTTTTCAAATCCTAAATCTTTACCAATTATTTACAAACATTTATATACTAGGCTGCAGTCAGACTCGTCGCTTTCTGACTGCAGTCCACGAGAAAAATTATTTAAAAATCATCGTCTATACAATTAACAAAAATTCAGTGGGATATTTTTGGCAATTCCCGTCTCCAGTTACTGTACAAATTTCATGACCTAACCCCCAAAATACTATGAGATCCGACTCAATAAACAACCTGACAATTCTGCAGAATTTACGAAGCTTCAGCTGCTGCACTAAATGACCATCTAAAAATAGCAAACGACCTCAGAAAAAGATGAATCCGATGCCATTTGAAGCGTTTTTCAAAAATACACGTTTTAGGCTTCAGAAAATCCACTTTTCGATAAATAATGATCAGGTTACAGCCAACTGAAGTTGGCTGTAAATGTCAATCAGCTTACTGTTTTCGACTTTATCGCATTAGAACATGTTTAAACGATCATGACGCTTAGGTGTATTGATTAACAACAGGTTGAATTGTCAAATATCATCATATATATCAGTATTCATGCAAACTCTAAATATTTATCATGATCTTTATCGCTAAAATGCAGCCTACGGTTTTAGTATTCAACATATCATCACAACCGCAAAGATTCGCATATTCATCCGAACTAATCATACACCACACACTTTTTCATACTAATAATCATAAAAGCACATAATCATGATCAAGATTACACAAAACCTAGTGTGAATCGCAAAACAATTAAACCCTAACCTTGAAATGATGATGATTAGCGAACCGGGACAAGCTTGGAATCAATTCGGGAGTTGTAGGCTTGCGCGACCGTGAGAGGGGGGGGGCTGCCATCGATTCTTCTAGGGATTAGGGTTTTTCTTTTTTTTTTTTGAAACATCCCATGCATACATACATATAAATATAACAAGGGGGAAGGGGGCGGTCGCGATAGGGGGGCGGTTTGGGTTAATGCCTTGGGCCGCAAGTTTGGGTTATTTCCTTGGGCCGCAATGTGTGTGGGTCGCAAGGTCGACACGTTTCGCGGCTCGGTTCGGTTCGGCTCTTTATTTATTTTTATTATTATTTTTTTACAATTCGGTAACATAAGGCTTATAACTAATAAATCGCGAAATCAAAGCATGATACAATAATCTACAAGCATCTAATAACACATAGCACGTAATTCAGATACAACCCGTCTAATAACACATAGCACGTAATTCAACCTATAGATTCACAAAGTTAGCGTAGTTATTGCGAGCGTGTTATTTAATTCTCCGAATTAAATCAGCATAGGAGTGAATAACCATAAAGTAGCGCGTTTAAGATACCTGAACAACCGGGATGTCACATTATCCCCATGTTGAAAGAATTTTTGTCCCAAAAATTGAGTAAACGTGGTTTAGAATGCAACGCACAAAAGCTCAGTTTGTTAGAATGGTAGAAGTAAATCCCAGGCTGTCACATCATCCCCATGTTGAAAGAATTTCGTCCCGAAATCCAGTTGGCGGTAACGTCAGATTGCTGCTCAGCTGCAAAAAGGTGTGGATATTTGCTTTTCATTTGGTCCTCTCTTTACCACGTGAACTCCGGTCCACGCTTAGAGTTCCAACGAACCTTGACGATCGGTATCTTGCTGTGCCTTCGAGTCTTAATCTCACGGTCCATGATCTCGATAGGTTGTTCCACAAAATGCAGTTGCTCATCCACTTGAATCTCATCCAATGGAATGACTAGAGTCTCACCTGATAGGCACTTCTTCAGATTGGACATGTGAAAAACGTTGTGAACTCCACTGAGTTCGGCAGGAAGGTCTAACTGATAAGCTACGGGCCTGATACGTTTCGAAATCACAAATGGGCCTACGTACCGTGGATTTAGTTTGCATCGTTTCCCAAAACGAATTACACCCTTCCAGGGTGACACTTTCAGTAGCAGTTTGCGTCGTTGATCAGCGTAACTTTTCTGTCAATCTCGTGCCGCTGCCATGTGGTTTTTGATTTGCACAATCTTTTCAGTAGCCTCAAGTATCAACTCAGGACCTGTGAGTTGACTGTCACCGACTTCTGCCCGACAGACAGGTGATCTACATTTGCGACCGTACAATGCTTCAAACGGTGCTGCCTGAATACTCGTATGGTAACTGTTGTTATACGAGAATTCCACTAAAGGCAGATGGATTTCCTGACTGTTCCCAAAGTCTACCACGCATGCCCTAAGCATGTCCTCCAAGGTCTGAATGGTCCTTTCACTTTGACCATCCGTCTGAGGGTGGTAAGCTGTGCTCATATCTAAGCGTGTACCCAACGCTTTCTGAAGTGACTGCCAAAAGTTGGACGTGAAACGAGCATCTCTGTCTGAGATGATGGACGTTGGCACCCCGTGCCGAGAAACTACTTCCTTAATGTAGATGCGAGTCAACTTATCCATCTTATCTATTTCTTTGGTCGCTAGGAAGTGTGCAGACTTAGTTAGACGATCTACGATTACCCAGATAGTATCACAACCACCCGGAGTTCGCGGGAGTTTAGTGATAGAGTCCATCGAGATTTGATCCCATTTCCACACTGGGATCTCAGGTTGTTGAAGTAGCCCTGATGGCTTCTGGTATTCCACCTTGACTTTCGCACAAGTCAAACACTTGCTCACGCAGGTGGCTATATTTACTTTCATGTTGGGCCACCAGTACGCGGCTTTAAGGTCTTGATACATCTTATCGAACCAGGATGGACAGAGTATCGGGATTTGTGAGCTTCGTCCATAACTAGCTTCCTGAGGTTTCCGTAGAGAGGTACCCATATATGATTCATGAAATACCGGGCACCATTGGGTTTCACTTCCCAATCGCGTTCCATCTTTCCCACAGATTCGGCCTTGATGTTCTCTTCCTTAACTGCTTCTAGCTACGCGTCGCGTATCTGTTCGGGTAACCCAGAATGAATTGTGAACTGTAGTGCTCGTACCCGACGAGGTTTCAAGTGCTCCTTCCGACTGAGGGCATCAGCTACCACGTTAGCTTTACCCGGGTGATACCGAATGGCACATTCATAATCGTTCAGGAGTTCGACCCAGCGACGCTGTCGCATGTTCAACTCCTTCTGGTCAAAAATATGTTGGAGGCTCTTGTGATCCGTGTAGATTGTGCACCTTGTTCCATATAGATAGTGTCTCCAAATCTTAAGTGCAAACACAACTGCTCCCAATTCCAGGTCATGTGTCATGTAGTTCTTCTCGTGGACCTTCAACTGTCGAGATGCATATGCGATGACCTTTTCATGTTGCATGAGCACACATCCCAATCCCTGAATGGAAGCGTCACAATATACCACAAAATCATCTGTCCCCTCTTGCAAGGACAAAATGGGCAAACTGCAAAGCTTCTGCTTCAGTAATTGAAATGCTGCTTCCTGTTTGTCACCCCAAGTATACTTGATGCCCTTTTGAGTGAGAGTGGTAAGCGGTTGCACGATCTTGGAAAATCCCTCGATGAAACGTCTGTAGTAACCAGCCAAACCTAAAAATTGGTGGATCTATGTCGGTGTCCTGGGTGCTTCCCAGTTCTTGATAGCATCGATCTTGGCGGGATCAACGTGTATACCCTTTTAATTCACGATATGCCCGAGGAACTGAACTTCCCGAATCCAAAAGTCACACTTTGAAAACTTGGCATATAGTTTCTCCTGTTGAAGTTGTTCCAGCAATAATATAAATGCTCAGCATGTTCTTCTTCACCCTTAGAGTAGATGAGTATATCATCGATGAACACGATGATAAACTTGTCGAGATACGGCTTACACACGCGGTTCATGAGGTCCATGAACACCGCGGGTGCATTGGTGAGACCGAAGGGTATGACCAAGAACTCATAATGGCCATACCGAGTGCGAAATGCCGTCTTGGAGATATCCTCCTCCCTGACGCGTAGCTGGTGATAACCGGACTGTAGATCAACCTTGGAGTAGTAGCTTGACCCTTGAAGTTGGTCGAAAAGATCGTCGATGCGAGGTAATGGGTATCGGTTCTTGACGGTAACCTTATTGAGTTCCCTGTAGTCGATGCACATGCGGAAGGTCCCGTCCTTCTTCTTGAAAAAAAGGACCGGAGCTCCCCATGGCGAAGTACTGGGTCGGATAAATCCTTTTTCCAACAATTCTTGAAGTTGGGTAGACAACTCTTGCAGCTCTGCTGGAGCTAAACGGTACGGGGCTTGGCGATAGGAGTCGCATGGTTTGCCAATTCTATTTCAAACTCCACTTGTCGATGTGGTGGAAGACCGGGTAACTCCTCTGGAAACACATCGGGAAAGTCATGGATGACGGGGATATCTTCAATCCACTTCTCGTCCTTAGACTCCTCGGTGACCAGTGCGAGCAAAGCAAAAGAGTTCTTTCTCCGAAGATACTTCTGAGCTTGCATGTAAGAGATGATGTTCGTGACGACGCCTGCCTTCTCGCCTTGCACCATCAAGACTTCATCGTTAGAGAGCGGAATACGGATAGCTTTCTCCAAACAGAGAACTTCAGCTCAGACGTCGGATAGCCAGTCCATTCCGGCTACCACATCAAAACTACCTAGAGTAGTTGTCATCAGATCAATGGAAAAGGTGTGACCCGCGAGTTTAAGTTGACAGCCGGTCACTAGATGGGTCACATCTACAAATTTACCATCGGCTAGTTCTATGACGTAAGGAGCCTCTAGGGGTTTAGGTGTGAGATTTAGGTTCTTCCTAAAAGACTCAGATATAAAACTCTAACCGCACCCATATCAAAAAGTACAGTAGCAAAATGATCGTTAAGGGGAAACTTACCGGTGACCACATTCGAGTCGTTTCTGGCCTCTCCACGGCCCAGCGTGAATGCACGACCTTTGGCACCTCCTGTGCCACCATTTCCATTGTTGCCATTGTTGTTATTGTTGTTGTTTTTATTGTTGTTTGTTGTTGTTACTCCCACCATTGTTGTTGTTGCGAAGCTGCGGGCAGTGCTATTGCACTAATAGCATCTCCGGTTATTACCTTGCTGTTGACCCTGATGCTGGTTCTGATTTTTTCGTGTCATGATCTCCCCGCGATAATCCTTTGCCGCGTGTCCTACTTTGCCACATCGTTGGCAGCGATTTCCGGCGCAAGGGCCGTGATGATGGAGGTTACAACGGTTACATTGCGGCTTCGACCCACATAGCCGCTCGAGTTCTAGGTGTTGTTGGCAGACTTATTGTTGTGACCCCGATTGTTGTTGAAGTTGTTGGACCGCTTCTGGTTTCCTTGTTGTGGCTGGGCTGATGAAGACTGTCGAGCATGTCAGTCTTCAAATTTTCTTTTGTTGTCAGGGACAACTTCAGTTGCACCCCTAGGTGGCAACTTCCTTTGCTCCACCGCCTTATTGGTGAGTTTATGCGCCAGCCTAATCGCTTGATGCTCCGTCGTAGGGTTGCTAGACATTACCATGCCCTGGATCTCAGGGACTAGACCCCTAAGATAAAACTCAAGTCGTTTATCAACGGTTTTAGCCAAATCAAGACAAAGGAACACCAGATCATGATGTCTTGTTGTGTACGCTTCAATTTCTGACCCGACCATCTTGTGGTTCCATAACGCTTCTTCCAACTGCTGAACTCTGTCCCGCGGATAGTATTCCTCCTTGATTAGGGCCTTAAATTCGGTCCGGGTTTGCGTTCGCCGCAACAAGTCCACGCGTTTGGACTTGTGCGTTCCACCAGGTCAATGCCCCATCTTCCAACGTCGAGGCAGCATACTTGACCTTATTAGCTTCAAGGCAATTGCACATCTCGAAAACGGATTCAGACTTTTCAATCCAACAGACCAGTCCTATGGGTCCTTCAACACCCATGAACTTGCTCGGTTTCGCATCGAGGAACATCTTGTAGGGGTTAAGACCCCCTCCTGAAGATAGAGGATAGGTAGTCAGCGAGAAAATCTACTAGCCCAACTATTAGATTTTCCCATGAACATTTAATAATGGTTACCTGCTTGTGGGTTAGGAACACCTGCCAGAGCAGCATTCACGTGTTCTTGGATTAAAGCGGCCAATTCTTCAGTTGACATGTTTAGGTTTCTGCGACGACCGGTTGCCATTTCAGATCTTCGCAAGACAACACAAACACACATCGATAAGTATATATATCCAATATAGTTATGATATTCCACACTTCAATAATCACACAATTTATGTCAACCCAACAAATTAAACAATCAAAAGGAACATTCGATTAAATAAATTGCAATGTCTCACAAAATACCAACCAAACATCTCAGTTTAATTATAAAATTTTCAAATTCAAACATAAGTGGAAACAAACAAACTAAAGAAAACAAAACGAAGATTGGCGAGACGAGTTAGTCATCTATGTCTCCATCTCCCAAGTCGCTATCACTGCCGTCATCCTCTTCGGCGTTTTCAACTTCAACTGCCGGGTCCTGTTACGGATCTTCTTCCTCCGGATCCTCCTCCGGGTCTTCCTCTGGATCCTCCTCTTCGTCCTCTACCGGCGCTGGAGGGGCCGGTGCTGGTGCTGGTGCGGGTACTGGGATAGGTGATGCTTGGTTCTGCTCCAGTTCGTGAATCCTCCAACTAGACTCAAGAAGTCTGTCTTCGAGCCAGTCAGCCCTCAGCCGCTCAGCACGAAAGTCCTTAGCTAAAATGTTTCGAACTCTCTTATTCTCATATTGCTCTTCCTCGATCTCTCCAGTTTTACCAGTTAGCTGACGTATCAGCCATCCTTGTGCTTTGATAGTCTCCTGCATTCTCTCCAGCTGTTCCTGTTGTTTCCTTAACACATCCCTAAGTAGATAGTCCCCCACTCCTAAAGAGTTGACCGGTTCGACCGGTATAGCGGTGGTCGGACGGGAGGACGACTCCCCACCTAGAGCGAGTCTTTTCCTAGCAGCTGAGCGTGTCTCCACGCCACAAGGTGGTGAGGGTTCGACCATGGGTGCCTTCCCCGGCGCCCTTGATTGTCGAGATCTGTCGGATGATGATGATGACATAGCCTGCTGGGTTGGTGTAGTTAGTTACGAGTTGCGTATATCACAATATACATATATATCTCACATAGAACAATTTGTAGTATAACACATAACAAGATATCACACTTCGGTGCCAACTAAGTCTAGTGTCGTGTAACAGCTATAGTTTAGGTCTACTTTTAATGCAAACCTAGTTCTCTATAGCTAGAGTCTCTGATACCAATCTGTCACACCCTCAATTTCCACTTGCGGAGTATTACCGCGAGGCGTGTGATCAAACCAGAATCTCAGACACTAGCAATATCGAACGACTCTATATGATGTATTTAAACGTTTTCCAAAAACATTTGTTGTAAACATTCATAGTCATTTTCAAAATATCAAGGTTTCAAAGTTTAGCGGAAGCATTAAAGTAAAGTAACGGGCGCCAACATAAACGCCAAAACCAAAATCCCAAAAATTGTTCGTAATAAAGACTCGATAAAAATGTCTTGATCAAATGCATGTGTGTCACACCCTCAATTTCCACTTGCGGAGTTTTACCGCGAGGCGTGTGAACAAACCAGAATCTGAAACACTAGTACGTCGAACGACTCTATATGATTTGATAATACGTTTTCCAAAATCACTTGTTGTAGATTTTATGTTACCAATATTTAGCAGAAGCATCAGTTTTTAAAGTTTGAGCGGAAGCATAAATAAGTGGTGAAGCGGCGCCAACACAAACGCCAAAACAAATGAAAAATCCCCAAACAATATTAATAAATAAGACTCGATAAAAGATGTCTTGTTCAATGCATGTGCGTGCACCTAGAGCTCCTAGCGTCCTGAGAAACATGTAAAGAAACAAGTGTCAACATTAGAGATGAGTGAGTTCACAGGTTTTCATAAATTCGTTTGTTCGGTTATAGTTTAATTACTCCGTTATCCCCAACCCGGGATAACGTATCGGTTCCATTATTCCAATCCCAGAATAATAAGTTGTTGCTTCCAATATTCCCATCCCGGAATATTAAGTTGTTATTTCCATTATCCCCAACCCGGGATAATAAGTTGATGTTTCCAATATTCCAAACCCGGAATATTAAGTTGATTAGTAATTAAGTTCAATGTTAATATATATAGGTAGCTAGCCTAAAGTCATGTCACGTAAGAGTTCGCGATCGAAGCTGACTGTTGTGCCTCCGTTTTGCCAGGCCTATCACATGACCATGGCGGTGTTAGGCCAATTATTCACCCGTTGACCATACCAGGTCGGCTAGCGCGACTAGCTCGGATGGGGCTTGTCGGGCCCAGTAGTACTACTTATAATTCCCCCGCTATTTAACCCAAATACTAACGATCCGAGGAGATTGTCGAGGACTTAAGTGATAAAGCTGCTTAGTGACCATAACATTACATTAACATTAACTTAGTTACCGTATAGTTATGTGACGTTAAATTCGTATAACGTAAAGAGATTGAGTTTGAGAGTGTATACATGTTTCTCCCCCTGTTGTTTAAAAACCGGATAAAGTTAGGGGCCGTGAACTCACCTTTATTTGCTCGGTTAGTGTAGCAAAGATGTTATAAGAGATGGGACCGCTAGTTGCGTCCTAACAAACCAATTAATTACACGTCAGTGTGAAATCACACCAATACAAATTCCACACGCAATTTACTCACAAAGTGATACACACAAACAACATATCTAACACTCAAACATGCATGCAAGTATTCTCATGTGATCATAGTAATCAAACAACTTATCATGAACATATTCCAAATCCATGCAACACTTTAATGCATAAAATCACAAGTTATCAACTTTCTGCTTAACACTCAATTATTCAGCTGTTTTCTAGATATTTATAAAATAGTTCTAACATTCCAAAAATTCCAATATTTTCACAGTAGGTGACATTTATACTATAGAAATTTATATAATTTTCCCAAGTCCTAGATCTTTACCAATTAACCTTAAATATAAATATGCTAGGCTGCAGTCTGATTTATCTCTTTCTGACTGCAGCCCACGAAAGAATTTATTTAAAAATCATCGATCGACCAATTAACAAAATTCCAGTTGGAGTTGCCCGGAAATTTCCATACCTAGTTCTGTACAAAAATCATGACTCAACTCCCTACTGATTTTAAAATCCAACTTGATAAACAACCAACAAAATTCCAGAATTTTCACAGCTTTAGCTACTGAACTTGTTTGGCCCTTTAAAAATATCAAACGATTTCAGAAAATTATGAATCCAGTGCCTTTAGATTCCTTATTCAAATCTCTACGTCCTAGACATCAGAAAATCTGTTTTTCGACAACTATCGACCGAGTTACAGCCAGATGAAGTCGGCTGTAACTACTACTCAGCAACTGTTTCAGCATATGATTATCATAGGTTCGTATAAACCGTTCCTATTATTACCCTAGGCGATCATGAACCGGTTTTCTAATCCTAGATCAATACCTATAACAATTCCATGCAAACCCTACTCAATAACTTTAGTCTTTATGCACAAATCACAGCCTATACATTCAGCTTTCAAACAACATTCAATCCAGTATAAACAATCCGAAACCATACAATCATCTAATGTAAACATCATTAACAAACCGGCTAGCCTAACTTCTCGTTCAATCATACTTGGCAACCTTATATGTTCCGGAAACAACCATACTTGTAACTATGATACATCAGCCGATTAACACATGTATACTCCGAAAACACACAATCGTTTCATTCAATCAATCAATCCGAAACAAATAACAAAATCAACACACATATAACCGAATACTATCTTGTAACATATGCTGGATTCTAACCTTTGATAACTAGGTAAACAAGCCGAGGTTTGGACAAGAGTATCCTGCTGTTCCAGGAAAGTCGCGACCGAGAGTGGGCTGTTTTGTTGATCGACTAAAGGTGAACAATCGGCTGCATGCGACCAGGAGATGATGATGATGGCGATGACTGCTGCTGCTACGACCGAGAGGAAGTGTAGGGCTGTTTGTTTGCAATTGAAAAGGTGCACAATGGGGCTGATCTCGATCGGTTGGAAGGAGGAAGGGGGCTGCCGACGGCAGTTTTTGTCTAGGGTTTTGTGTTTCTTGCCAATGAGTGCATGCAATGGATGATATATATAGGCGCAAGGGATAGGGTTACGGTTTGGTTTGGGTTTATGGCCGAGGGACTTGGGTGGGTTCGGTTTGGGTTTGAACTCAATAAGTTCGCAGTTTTGAACTTGATCTCGGCCGAGAGTGTTTTGGTTTAGGGTTTAGGTTTGCTCTCGGTTTGGATTTGATCTTGGCCGAGGACTTGACTTAAGTTAAAGTTTAAAACTTGTTACTCCTAGAGTCACAATGAATTCGAAGTTGGTTCGCGTCGCGGTTCGGTTCAGTTCGTGTACATATCTACTGTAATTATTCTATAACTAAAACAATCACACAACACACAACACGTATTCATTTAACTCGTGCATGTTTAATACTTAGCATATACATTATTCGGCATGTGTCACGTGTAAGTTGTCCGAAAAACCCGGGATATCACATTATCCCCATGTTGAAAGAATTTTCGTCCCGAAAATTGAGTAAACGCGGTTTAGCATGTAACGTACATGTTTAGAGTGCCACACACAAAGAGTTAGTTCGTTTATAATGGTACGCAACGTTACAAGAAGTTCCCAAGTGTCATACACAAAGATTTCCATGTGCCATGCACAAGAATTTAGTCAACAATAGTACACGAAAGTATGAGAAATTTCCAGGTTGTCACATCATCCCCTTGTTGAAAGAATTTTCGTCCCGAAAATTTAGTTACTGGTCTCGTTAGTTTGCTGCTCAGTTGCGAAGAGGTGTGGGTATTTGCTTTTCATTTGGTCCTCTCTTTCCCACGTGAACTCCGGTCCCCGCTTAGAGTCCCAACGAACTTTAACGATTGGAATCTTGCTGTGCCTTCGAGTCTTGATCTCATGATCCATGATCTCAATAGGCTTTTCCACGAAGTGTAGTTGTTCATCCACTTGGATCTCATCCAATGGAATAACTAACAGTTTCATCTGATAGGCACTTCTTCAGATTTGAAACGTGAAATACGTTGTGAACTCCACTGAGTTCGGCAGGAAGGTCTAATTGATATGCTACGGGTCCAATACGTTTCAAGATTACAAACGGGCCTACATACCGTGGGTTAAGTTTGCCCCGTTTTCCAAAGCGGATTACACCCTTCCAGGGTGACACCTTTAGTAGGACGCGATCGCCTACTTGAAATTCGAGCGGTTTGCGTCGTTGGTCAGCGTAGCTTTTCTGTCGATCTCGTGCCGCCGCCATGCGGTTTCTGATTTGTACAATCTTTTCGGTGGCCTCAAGTATTAACTCAGGGCCTGTGAGTTGACTGTCACCGACTTCTGCCCAGCAGACCGGTGATCTACATTTACGACCGTATAATGCATCAAACGGTGCTGCCGAAATACTCGTATGATAGCTGTTGTTATATGAGAATTCTACTAGAGGCAGGTGAATCTCCCAATTATTTCCGAAGTCCACCACGCATGCCCTAAGCATGTCTTCCAAGGTTTGTATGGTCCTTTCGCTTTGACCATCAGTCTGAGGGTGACAAGATGTGCTCATATCTAAGCGGGTTCCCAACGCTTTCTGGAGTGACTGCCAGAAGTTCGACGTGAAGCGAGCATCTCTGTCTGAGATGATGGATGTTGGCACTCCGTGCCGAGAAACTACTTCCTTAATGTAGATGCGAGTCAACTTCTCCATCTTATCTGTTTCTTTAATAGCTAGGAAGTGTGCGGACTTAGTTAAACGATCCACGATCACCCAGATGGTATCGCAACCACCCAAGGTTCGCGGGGTTTAGTGATGAAATCCATTGAGATCTGATCCCACTTCCACACTGGGATCTCAGGTTGTTGGAGTAGCCCCGATGGCTTTTGATACTCCACCTTGACTTTTGCACAAGTCAAACATTTACTCACGTAGGTGGCTATATCGGCTTTCATGTTGGGCCACCAATACGCATCTTTAAGGTCTTGATACATCTTATCCGAACCCGGATGGACAGAGTATCGGGATTTGTGAGCTTCATCCATGACTAGCTCTCTGAGGTTTCCGTAGAGAGGTACCCATATGCGATTCATGAAGTACCGGGCTCCATTGGGCTTTACTTCCCAATCGCGTTCCATTTTTCCCACTGATTCGGCTTTGATGTTTTCCTCCTTAACTGCTTCTAACTGGGCGTCGCATATTTGATCGGGTAGCCCCGAATGAATAGTGAGTTGTACTGCTCGTACGCGACGAGGTTTCAAGTGTTCCTTCCTACTGAGGGCATCAGCTACCACGTTAGCTTTACCCGGGTGATACCGAATGGCACACTCATAATCGTTCAATAGTTCGACCCAGCGACGCTGTCGCATGTTCAACTCCTTCTGATCAAAGATGTGTTGGAGGCTTTTGTGGTCTGTGAAGATTGTGCACTTCGTTCCATAGAGGTAGTGTCTCCAAATCTTAAGTGCAAACACTACTGCTCCCAATTCCAGGTCATGCATCGTGTAGTTTTTCTTGTGAACCTTCAGTTGTCACGATGCATACGCGATGACTTTATCGCGTTGCATGAGTACGCATCCCAATCCCTGAATGGAAGCATCACAATACACTACAAAGTCATCTGTTCCTTCCGGCAAGGACAGAATGGGTGCACTGCAAAGTTTCTGCTTCAGCAATTGAAATGCTGCTTCTTGCTTCCACCCCAAGCATACTTGATGCCTTTCTGGGTGAGGGTAGTGAGCGGTTGTGCGATCTTTGAAAATCCCTAGATGAAGCGTCTGTAGTAACCAGCCAATCCCAAAAATTGGCGGATCTCCGTCGGTGTCTTAGGTGCTTCCCAGTTTTTGATGGCTTCAATCTTGGCAGGGTCTACGTGAATACCCTTTTCATTCACTACGTGCCCGAGAAACTGAACTTCCCGAATCCAGAAATCACACTTCGAAAGCATGGCATATAACTTTTCCTGTTGAAGTAGCCCTAGCAGTAATCGTAGATGTTCCGCATGTTCTTCTTCACTTTTGGAGTAGATGAGTATGTCATCGATGAACACAATGACAAATTTGTCGAGGTATGGTTTACACACGCGGTTCATGAGGTCCATGAATACCGCAGGTGCGTTAGTGAGACCGAATGGCATGACCAAGAACTCGTAATGGCCATACCGAGTGCGAAATGCCGTCTTGGCGATATCCTCCTCCCTGACGCGTAGCTGATGATAACCGGACCGTAAATCAATCTTAGAGTAGTAACTTGACCCTTGCAGTTGGTCGAATAGATCGTCGATGCGATGTAACGGGTATCGGTTCTTGACTGTAAACTTGTTGAGTTCCCTATAGTCGATGCACATGCGGAAAGTCCCGTCCTTCTTCTTGACAAACAGGACTGGAGCTCCCCATGGCGAAACGCTTGGTCGGATAAATCCTTTTTCTAGCAGCTCTTGAAGTTGGGTAGACAGCTCCTGCAGCTCGGCTGGAGCTAAGCGGTATGGAGCCTTGGCGATAGGAGTTGCATTGCTTGTCAATTCATTTCAAACTCCAATTGTCGATGTGGTGGAAGACCAGGTAGTTCTTCTGGGAATACATCGGAAAAATCACGGACGACAGGGATGTCTTCTATACGTTTCTCGTCCTTAGGCTGTTCGGTAATTAGTGCGAGTAAAGCGAAGGAATTCTTTTTCCGAAGATACTTCTGCGCTTGCATGTATGAGATGATGTTGGTGACGGCGCTTGCCTTATCGCCTTGTACTATCAGGATTTCGTCGTTCGAGAGTGGAATAAGGCTAGACTTTTCGAAGCAGAGAACTTCAGCCCGGACGTCGGATAGCCAGTCCATTCCGACTACCACGTCAAAACTACCCAGGGTAGTTGTCATCAGATCAATGGTAAAAGTGTGGCCCGCGAGTTTGAGTTGACAGCCGGATACGATTTGGGTCACATCTACCGAATTACCATTGGCTAATTCTATCACATAAGGGGTCTCTAATGGTTTAAGCGTGAGATTTAGGTTCTTCCTAAAAGACTCAGATATAAAACTCCTATCCGCACCCGTATCAAAAAGCACAGTAGCAAAATGTTCATTAAGGGGAAACTTACCGGTGACCACGTTCGTGTCGTTTCTGGCCTCTCCGCGGCCCAATGTAAATGCACGACCTTTGGCACCTCCTGTGCCACCGTTCCCATTATTGTTGTTGTTATTATTGTTGTGGTTGTTGTGGTTGTGGTTGTTTCCACCATTATTGTTGTTGTTGCGCAACTGTGGGCAGTCTCTTCTGAAATGAGCAGTGCTACCACACTGATAGCATCCCCAGTTTATACCCTGCTGCTGACCCTGAGGCTGGTTTTGATTTTGTCGGGGCATGGTTTCCCCACGACAATCCTTTGCCGCATGTCCCATCTTGCCACATCTTTGGCAGCGAATTCCGGCACAAGGGCCGTGATGATGAAGATTGCAGCGATTGCACTGCGGCTTTCGACCTACATAGCCGCCTGCATTCTGGTTGTTGTTGTTGTTGTAGTTGTTGGCGGGATGATTTTGATGACCCCGATGGCTGTGGTAGTGATTGAACCGTTTCTGGTTCCCTTGCTGCGGATGTGATGACGAAGACTGTCGAACAGTGGAGTCTTCAAATTTTCTTTTGTTATCTGGGGCGACTTCAGTGGTACCCCGTGCTGGCAGTTTCTTCTGTTCCACCGCTTTATCGGTGAGTTTGTGAGCCAATCGGATGTTGATGTTCAGTTACAGGGTTACTAGACATCACCATACCCTGAATTTCCGGAACCAGACCCCCGAGATAGAACTCGAGTCTTTTCTCCACCGTGTTGGCCAAATCGGGACACAGAAATACTAAGTCATGGTGTTTTGCGGTGTAAGCTTCAATTTCCGATCCCACCATCTTATGGTTCCATAGAGCTTGCTCCAATTGTTGCACTCTGTCTCGTGGACAGTACTCCTCTTTAATCAGGGCTTTGAACTCAGTCCATGCCATTGCATTCGCAGCTATAAGCCCACGTGTTTGGACTTGGGCATTCCACCATGTCAATGCCCCATCTTCCAGTGTTGAGGCTGCGTATTTAACCTTGTTTGCCTCTAGGCAGTTGCACATTTCAAAAATGGATTCTGATTTTTCGATCCAGCGGACCAATCCAATGGGTCCTTCCGCCCCGAGAATTTGCTTGGCTTTGCGTCCAGGAACATCTTGTAGGGGTTAAAGCCCCCTCCTGCTGACAGAGAACAGGAAGTCAGCAAGGAATTTTACTAGCCTCACTATTAGATTTTCACGCGAAAATTTAATAATGGTTACCTGCCGGCTGGTTCTGAACACTCGCTAAAGCTGCGTTCACATGCTCCTGAATCATGGCAGCTAGCTCTTCGGGCGTCAAGTTAAGGTTTCCACGTCTTCCCAGTCGCCATTTAGATCTTCGAAACACAACACAAACACACCCCGATAAGTCTATATATCCAATATAGTTATCCTACTTCGTACTTTAATAATTAGTAAGTTATGTCAACTCAATATGTTAAATAATCAAAAGAAATACTTGATTAACTGAAATTTCAACGTCTTACAAAAGTGCAATTCACACGTACGAGTTCACTATAAAGTCTCAAGTTTAAACACAAGTGGGAAAAATAAATAAACTGAAGGAAAACAAATAATATAAACGAGACGTGTCAGTCGTCTACGTCTCCATTCCCCAAGTCACTGTCGTTGCGTCATCTTGTGCGGCATTTCCAGCTTCTTCAGCTGGGTCCTCCTCCGGATCCTCTTCAGGATCCTCCTCTGGATCCTCTTCTGGATCCTCCTCTACCGGCACTGGAGGGGCCGGTGCTGGTGCAAGTGCTTGATTTTGCAGTTCCTGAATGTTCCAACTATTTTCCAGGACTCTGTCCTCAAGCCAGTCAGCTCTTATCTGCTCAGCACGCAGATCTCTGGCTATGGTGTTATGAGCTATCTTACTCGTACGATGCTCTTCCTCGAGCGAGTCGGTCTTTCCTGTAAGGTGTCGGATCATCCATCCTTGTGCTAGGATGGTTTCCTGCATTCTTTCTAACTGTTTTTGTTGTGTATGCACCAGGATTCTAAGCATGTCAATTCCTATCTCTACAGGATTAACCGGTTCAACCGGTACAGCAATAGTTGGGCGTAACGACGACTCCTCCCCCAGAGCGAGCCTTTTCCTCGCTGCTGAGCGTGTCTCCACGCCATAAGGTGGTATGGGTTCCACCATTGGTGCCTTTCCTGGTGCCCTTGGTGGCGTAGGTCTGTCGGACGAGGATGACGATGAGGATGATGACATTGCCTGTTAGGTCGTGTAGTTAGTTACGAGTTGTTTTCATTTCTTATTAAGAAGGTATAATCTACCAAACACGATTGTGGCATATTGCATAACAAGATATAATAATTCGGTGCCAAACTAAGTCTAGTGTCGTGATATCAGCTATAGTTTAGGTCTACTTCTAATGCAAACCTGGTTCTCTATAGCTAGTGGCTCTGATACCAATCTATCACACCCTCAATTTCCACTTGCGGAGTTTTACCGCGAGGCGTGTGAACAAACCAGAATCTGAAACACTAGTACGTCGAACGACTCTATATGATTTGATAATACGTTTTCCAAAATCACTTGTTGTAGATTTTATGTTACCAATATTTAGCAGAAGCATCAGTTTTTAAAGTTTGAGCGGAAGCATAAATAAGTGGTGAAGCGGCGCCAACACAAACGCCAAAACAAATGAAAAATCCCCAAAACAATATTAATAAATAAGACTCGATAAAAGATGTCTTGTTCAATGTATGTGCGTGCACCTAGAGCTCCTAGCGTCCTGAGAAACATGTAAAGAAACAAGTGTCAACATTAAAGATGAGTGAGTTCACAGGTTTTCATAAATTCGTTTGTTCGGTTATAGTTTAATTACTCCGTTATCCCCAACCCGGGATAACGTATCGGTTCCATTATTCCAATCCCGGAATAATAAGTTGTTGCTTCCAATATTCCCATCCCGGAATATTAAGTTGTTATTTCCATTATCCCCAACCCGGGATAATAAGTTGATGTTTCCAATATTCCAAACCCGGAATATTAAGTTGATTAGTAATTAAGTTCAATGTTAATATATATAGGTAGCTAGCCTAAAGTCATGTCACGTAAGAGTTCGCGATCGAAGCTGACTGTTGTGCCTCCGTTTTGCCAGGCCTATCACATGACCATGGCGGTGTTAGGCCAATTATTCACCCGTTGACCATACCAGGTCGGCTAGCGCGACTAGCTCGGATGGGGCTTGTCGGGCCCAGTAGTACTACTTATAATTCCCCGCTATTTAACCCAAATACTAACGATCCGAGGAGATTGTCGAGGACTTAAGTGATAAAGCTGCTTAGTGACCATAACATTACATTAACATTAACTTAGTTACCGTATAGTTATGTGACGTTAAATTCGTATAACGTAAAGAGATTGAGTTTGAGAGTGTATACATGTTTCTCCCCCTGTTGTTTAAAAACCGGATAAAGTTAGGGGCCGTGAACTCACCTTTATTTGCTCGGTTAGTGTAGCAAAGATGTTATAAGAGATGGGACCGCTAGTTGCGTCCTAACAAACCAATTAATTACACGTCAGTGTGAAATCACACCAATACAAATTCCACACGCAATTTACTCACAAAGTGATACACACAAACAACATATCTAACACTCAAACATGCATGCAAGTATTCTCATGTGATCATAGTAATCAAACAACTTATCATGAACATATTCCAAATCCATGCAACATTTTAATGCATAAAATCACAAGTTATCAACTTTCTGCTTAACACTCAATTATTCAGCTGTTTTCTAGGATTTTTATAAAATAGTTCTAACATTCCAAAAATTCCAATATTTTTACAGTAGGTGACATTTATATTATAGAAATTTATATAATTTTCCCAAGTCCTAGATCTTTACCAATTAACCTTAAATATAAATATGCTAGGCTGCAGTCTGATTTATCTCTTTCTGACTGCAGCCCACGAAAGAATTTATTTAAAAATCATCGATCGACCAATTAACAAAATTCCAGTTGGAGTTGCCCGGAAATTTCCATACCTAGTTGCTGTACAAAAATCATGACTCAACTCCCTACTGATTTTAAAATCCAACTTGATAAACAACCAACAAAATTCCAGAATTTTCACAGCTTTAGCTACTGAACTTGTTTGGCCCTTTAAAAATATCAAACGATTTCAGAAAATTATGAATCCAGTGCCATTAGATTCCTTATTCAAATCTCTACGTCCTAGACATCAGAAAATCTGTTTTTCGACAACTATCGACCGAGTTACAGCCAGACGAAGTCGGCTGTAACTACTACTCAGCAACTGTTTCAGCATATGATTATCATAGGTTCGTATAAACCGTTCCTATTATTACCCTAGGCGATCATGAACCGGTTTTCTAATCCTAGATCAATACCTATAACAATTCCATGCAAACCCTACTCAATAACTTTAGTCTTTATGCACAAATCACAGCCTATACATTCAGCTTTCAAACAACATTCAATCCAGTATAAACAATCCGAAACCATACAATCATCTAATGTAAACATCATTAACAAACCGACTAGCCTAACTTCTCGTTCAATCATACTTGGCAACCTTATATGTTCCGGAAACAACCATACTTGTAACTATGATACATCAGCCGATTAACACATGTATACTCCGAAAACACACAATCGTTTCATTCAATCAATCAATCCGAAACAAACAACAAAATCAACACACATATAACCGAATACTATCTTGTAACATATGCTGGATTCTAACCTTTGATAACTAGGTAAACAAGCCGAGGTTTGGACAAAGAGTATCCTGCTGTTCCAGGAAAGTCGCGACCGAGAGTGGGCTGTTTTGTTGATCGACTAAACGTGAACAATCGGCTGCATGCGACCAGGAGATGATGATGATGGCGATGACTGCTGCTGCTACGACCGAGAGGAAGTGTAGGGCTGTTTGTTTGCAATTGAAAAGGTGCACAATGGGGCTGATCTCGATCGGTTGGAAGGAGGAAGGGGGCTGCCGACGGCAGTTTTTGTCTAGGGTTTTGTGTTCTTGCCAATGAGTGCATGCAATGGATGATATATATAGGCGCAAGGGATAGGGTTACGGTTTGGTTTGGGTTTATGGCCGAGGGACTTGGGTGGGTTCGGTTTGGGTTTGAACTCAATAAGTTCGCGGTTTTGAACTTGATCTCGGCCGAGAGTGTTTTGGTTTAGGGTTTAGGTTTGCTCTCGGTTTGGATTTGATCTTGGCCGAGGACTTAACTTGAGTTAAAGTTTAAAACTTGTTACTCCTAGAGTCACAATGAATCGAAGTTGGTTCGCGTCGCGGTTCGGTTCAGTTCATGTACATATCTACTGTAATTATTCTATAACTAAAACAATCACACAACACACAACACGTATTCATTTAACTCGTGCATGTTTAATACTTAGCATATACATTATTCGGCATGTGTCACGTGTAAGTTGTCCGAAAAACCCGGGATATCACAATGTGAGTGCACCTAGCGCTCCTAGCGTCCTGAGAAACATGTAAAGAAACAAGTGTCAACATTAAAGAAGAGTGAGTTCACAGGTTTTTATAAGTTCACAAGTTCGGTTTAAAAGATTGTTTTCCCCGTTATCCCTAACCCGGGATAACGACATAGTTCCATTATTCCTAACCGAAACAATAATTTTGGTTCGTAAATAAGTCAATGTTAACATGTAGGTAGCGAGAATAAAGTTACGTCACATAAGAGTTCGCGATCGAAGCTGACTGTTGTTGCCTCAGTGTTGCCAGGTCTATCACTGACCATGGCGAAAGTTAGGCCAAATTAATCACCCATTGACCATTCCCGGTCGGCTAGCGCGACTAGCTCGGGTGGGGCTTGTCGGGCCCAGTAGTACTACCATAATTTCCCCGCTACCTAACCCAATACTAACGATCCAAGAGTTGGTTGAGGACTTCCGTGATAAAGCTACTTAGTGACCATAACGTATATTAACATTAACTTAGTTACCGAATAGTTAACGTCGTTAATTTCGCATAACGTAAAAAGATAGAGTTGTAGAGCGTATACATGTTTTTCCCCCTGTTGTTTAAAACCGGATAAAATAGGGGCCGTGAACTCACCTTAAATTGCTCTATTAGAATAATGCAAAAGAAGCAAATGATGGAACCACTAATCGCGTCCTAACATGGCAACCGATTTAAAGTTAGTGTGTGAACACACTGACACAAAACCCTACGCATAACTAACACACAGTACCGCACACGTAATAACCAATTCGAAACCATAATCATGCATGCAAAGTATCATCATACAAAATAATGAACAAACCAACTTGTCATAAATACAGATTAACTCATACAACACTTAGGTACACACAAACGCAAGTTATCATATTTCGGCTTGTACGCTCATAACTGGGCTGTTTTCGAGGATTTTTATTAAATAGTTCCAACGTTCCAAAAATTCCAATTTGTTTACAATAGGTGTCGATTAGACTGTAGATTTTTTTGTAAAATTTTCAAATCCTAAATCTTTACCAATTATTTACAAAAATTTATATACTAGGCTGCAGTCAGATTCGTCGCTTTCTGACTGCAGTCCACGAGAAAAATTATTTAAAAATCATCGTCCATCCAATTAATAAAATTCCAGTGGGAGATTTTCGGAAATTGCCGTCTCCAGTAACTGTACAAATTTCATGACCTAACCTCCAAAATACTATGAGACTCGACTCGATAAACAACCTGAAAATTCTGCAGAATTTACGAAGCTTCAGCTGCTGCACTAAATGACCATCTAAAAATAGCAAACGACCTCAAAAAAAGATGAATCCGGCGCCATTTGAAGCGTTTTTCAAAAATACACATTTTAGGCTTCAGAAAATCTACTTTTCGATAAATAATGATCAGGTTACAGCCAACTGAAGTTGTCTGTAAATGTCAATCAGCTTACTGTTTTCGACTTTATCGCATTAGAACATGTTTAAACGATCATGACGCTTAGGTGTATTGATTAACAACAGGTTAAATTGTCAAATATCATCATATATATCAATATTCATGCAAACCCTAAATATTTATCATGATCTTTATCGCTAAAACGCAGCCTACGATTTTAGTATTCAACATATCATCACAACCGCAAAGATTCGGATATTCATCCGAACTAATCATACACCACACACTTTTTCATACTAATAATCATACAAGCACATAATCATGATCAAGATTACACAAAACCTAGTGTGAATCGCAAAACAATTAAACCCTAACCTTGAAACGATGATGATTAGCGAACCGGGACAAGCTTGGAATCAATCCGGGAGTTGTAGGCTTGCGCGACCGTGAGAGGGGGGGGCTGCCGTCGATTCTTCTAGGGATTAGGGTTTTTTCTTTTTTTTTTTTTTGAAACATCCCATGCATACATACATATAAATATTTCAAGGGGGAAGGGGGGCGGTTTGGATTAATGCCTTGGGCCGCAAGTTTGGGTTATTTCCTTGGGCCGCAAGGTGTGTGGGTCGCAAGGTCGACGCGTTTTGCCGCTCGGTTCGGTTCGGCTATTTATTTATTTTTATTATTATTTTTTTTTACAATTTGATAACATAAGGCTTATAACTAATAAATCGCGAAATCAAAGCATGATACAATAATATACAAGCGTCTAATAACACATAGCACGTAATTCAGATACAACCCGTCTAATAACACATAGCACGTAATTCAACCTGTAGATTCACAAAGTTAGCGTAGTTATTGCGAGCGTGTTATTTAATTCTCCGAATTAAATCAGCATAAGAGTGAATAACCATAAAGTAGCGTGTTTAAGATACCTGAACAACCGGGATGTCACATTATGGATTACGGTCCGTAAGCCTGTGACCTGGGCAAAGTTTCATAAAATGGCAGAACAGGCCCCTGCATCGTTTCGCCGCGTTTCAGGCACTTCTAACACTCGTTTATCTGATTTCAAAACGCCATAAGACAACAAAGTATAGGAACTTGAAATATGTTGGAAAATGTTCCAGAGGTCAGTTCGTTTAGTCGTACAGTCACGGTTTTCGGTTAATTACGACGAAAATCAAGACGAACGCGTGTGTGACCGTAAAGGCGCAATGAACGACATTTTTGCATTCCAGTCATTAAAATATGATATATTGATGATTAGAAAAATATTTTGGATGTCGGTGCATGTTCTGGATAGTGGTTTACGCAAAAAACCATAGTTTCGCAAAGTTTGTAAAATAGCCCCTGAAGTTGCAAAAGTGTGATTTTGCCATACCGAAGCCCTCGAAACTCATTTCTAAGTTATGTCAAGGTTATTTAAGGTATCTTAAGCTTGTGTGAATGTTCTGGAATGTACGTCACCACGAGAATCGGCAGACTTTTGCGTTTGTCATATTTAGTCCTTGTGATCGAATAAGCTTGTTTTTGGCCTCCCAAACCCTTCAAAACTTATTTCTAAGTTATTTAAAGGATATTTAGGGTATGTTTAGCTTATGTCATCATCCCAGGACATATGTTGCATTTAACGGATTTTGTTTCGCGATTACGCTTCCAGAAAGTGTTTAAAAGATCCTATTTGAACAAGGATTGTAATTACGCAAAAGTCATAAAATAAATATTCCAAAAAATGTAATACAAAATTTTCATTATTATAATATTGTCGGATAACAGCACAACGATTAGAAAGCCCAGATGTCACATTACCCATATAAGAATTCCAATCAAAGCCATCATCCTCGTTCGAAGCAACCATTGCCTTTTCAGTGCTGTTACTGTTTGGTTTCTCTTGGATTTCAACTTGTGTCTTCTTTGGGAAAGGCTTGTACTGAAGTGATTTCTTGTAAAATTCGTTGCCTCCTCCAAATGGACTTTGATTGCCCGTGGCTTCAGGATTTTTGTATTCTCTCTTGAAATGCCCTTTCTGTCGGCATCTGAAACAAGTGACCTTCGATTTGTCAAAACCTAGTTTGTTGCTTGAATTTCTGATATCTAGGCCAGTGAGCGTAACAAACTTTGTAACCCTTCGAATGATAGAAGCTAGTGACCACTTGATATCCATCAGCTCAAGCTCTTCTTCGTCCACCTGATCGTAGTCTTCGGCGGTCATTTCGGGATTGCCGATCTTCCAGCTACAAGAATTTCGTACGACTCTAGAACAGTGGCGAGAAGTGACATGTGTTGTTTTGCAACTTGCTCAGAAAAAACATTGTTTAGATTGACAGCAATGTTACACTTGTACACATTTGGATCAGAATTCGTTTGTGATTCTGATTTGCTTGATCTGATAAGATGAATTTGAACCAGTGCTTGAGAACGAAGAACTCTGTGGACTTTGATCATATTGTGGATATGATTGGTTCTGATTCTGTGGAGAAGAATTCATGTTTGCACTGAATGCTGCTTGAATCTTTATGCTTGAAATGTTGTCTTGCATTTCGGTTTTGTAATACAGACCAACATCTTGAACAATGTTAGCATTCTTCGACTTTGTGATCTTCAGAAGTTCCGTTTCATGACCTTCAAGTTTGTCGATAAATGTTGACAACTTGAAGAATTGCCAATTTGGACTTTCTTTCAGAACCATCAGATAAGTAGTCCACTCTCCGTCAGGTAACGTATCTGTAAACTTATCGATGTACTCTGGTTCTGAGTTTTCGAGACCATGTCTTCTCATTTGGACTTTCAGATGACAGAAATGTTCAATCATCTGTTTCATTGTCTCACCCTTCAACATGTTAAAGATGTCGAACTCCTTCATGATGAGAGCTTTCTTACTCTTGATCATCTCTGCGCTTCCTTGGTATTTCTTTTGCAGTGATAGCCAGAGATCTCTAGCAGTCGTGTATTCCGGCAATAGGACCAGAATATCTTCTTTAACAATTGTTGAATGAGGCTTATCAACTTTTTCTCAGCAATGTATTCATCTTTTTGGAATTGTGGAATACTTGTACTTTTCTAGAACTTGCTGATTTTCGTCCAACGAAACCGTATAACCTCTCTCAATCGACATCCAGCCTTGGAAATGCATGGGCTGAACCCAATAGGTAAATTTCTCCTTCCATCCTTCATACTCGTCCATGCTCATTAACTCCGGCGGTTTAACGGACGTGCCCATCTACTTGTCTAGATTGACTTGTTGTATGACATTAGCATTTGATGTACTCACTCCGGACATATACGCTCTTTGAATATCATCCATCGCGAAAATCGAGACACGTACGCTGAAAACACGTTAAAACTTTTGAAAAAGTTAAATTTACTACAAGTTCGGTCGAACTTGTAGTTGTGAATGAAGAATTCAGAATTTATTCACAAGTTCGGTCGAACTTGTGATTTGTTTTGAAAATTTCCTGAGTTTGAACTTCGAGCGAACTTGTAGAATGAATTTTATAAGAATCTAGCAAGTTCGGGCGAACTTAGCTAAATTTTCTTGAATTTTATCAAGCTCGGTCGAACTTGATAAAATATCAATGAATTTTAGCAACTTCGAGCGAACTTAGCTTAATTTCCTTCAAAAACTCCTAAGTTCGAGCGAACTTGGTAAAAACTCATTGAAAAGGTGACTTTTTAGCTCAAGTTCGGCCGAATTTGGCTAACAAGTTCGATGATGATGAGTTTGGAAAACATCGTTTTTGCAACATTATGACACCAATTCGTTTGATTTTAGCCTCCAAACTCTCAGGGATTTATCTATGATGTATTTAACATATCATATTCAAAATTAGACATAATTTGACCGTGAATTCTTCATTTTTGTGTAAAAGTTAAGAAAAATAGAAGAATGGAATAGAATTAGAAGTGTTCTTGTCTTGATATCAATCAAATCAGGCTATTCTAGCTATGATACCACTTGTAGGACCGATCCTCAATACGTAGGAACCTAGATTTGATCTCTATTGTCCATAATAGCGGAAATATTATGACAAGTTTACCAAATAACAAGAATTAGTCAATTAATCGTCAATTTTATTGATATAACATCAAGTCTCCAAATTGACAGAGCTTCGCCTCAGAAATGCCAAAGTTGCAAATGAGAGCAACATGCTAGCTATTTATAGAGGATCAAGTTCGTTGGTGAGGACATGAGTTCGGGCGAACTTGCCAAGGCAAGTTCGGTCGAACTTGACAATCCAAGACCAGTCTCCAGCGAACTTGTCTCAAACAAACATAAATACTTCGATTTGCTAGCCTATTCAACTCTAATCTATACAGACTCGATATAAGACTAAGACATAGACATTCTGCACCAACAAGGCTTCCACTGTGGAAACTGATGCTTTGATTGATATTTAATAAACCTCAGAATTTTCTGGTTATACTGACTCAGCTAATAGTTTATCATTCTCTATTTGAAATATTGAGATGTTTGAAATATTGAACCCCATATTCTCTATTGATTGCAAACACCTTCAGTTCTTGTATCCATCCCCAATTATTATATCACCAAGTGAGATGTCTCTATTTCTTGTGAAGAAAGCTAGCGGTCTACGAAACTTCCTTTCAGTAACAACTATTTTAAACCACTTCCGCCTGTCAGATACTGTCTCATCTCTTTCAATTCTAAGCGACCTTATTATTATTTTTTCTTCCACTTTTCGCCTCACAATATCATCTGCCTCATCTACAAACATATCAATGAAAGTAGGAAATTCTTCATTAAATGAGCTGCATATCGAACCTCTTCGTCATCAGAATCATCTTTAACTATCACCTCATCAATTTCATCAGCATCAAGAATCTACTTGAATACATATTCTTCCTGTTTATCATCCTCAACATTCATCAACTCGTCTTCAAATCGAATGTAAATTCTTCTTCATTTACTTCACACAATCTTGCTAACTCTTCTTTCGTATAATTGTGCACAAACTTACTATCTTCAATATCATCAGGACACAAACGTATGGTTCTTGGACTAGCAGGAACGGATGTGATCGGTATGGCATCTATGATAATTCCTGTAGTATCCTCACCAAAAGACACTTCATCTTCTAGCTCCCCGCGACTCCAGATACGTCTTCTTTCATTTAAAGCATCCCACAAATCCTTAGCATACTCACAATGGAGCAATCCAACATAGATTTCGTTGGGTAAGGCCATGGCTAGTATCCCGGATACCTTTGCATCAAGCTTGAACTTTTGGAAATCCAGCTCAGAGTAGTCTACGGGCTTCTTAGGAATATTAACATTCGGTTTTGTAACAACTCGCAATTTCGTTGTTAATTTTGTTTTATTTTTCGTTCACATTCTTCGTTGTACTCCGGGATTCGATTATGGAAAAGTTTATGTTAAATAATTATGTTTTGTCAGAATGATATCTCATCTAATCGCTTATTAAACTCAACGATAACTCAAACGCAATCACAAGTAACTATGTTACTTCAAGTGCCGAGTGTGTTATTGTTTAATAAACACTTGTGCCGTCGCATCGCTTATCGCATCACATCACAAAACACAATTAATTATGTGGAATTATGTTCTATGTGTGTTGTATTTGTTTATGTTATGGTTTGTTATCGCTAAAACGCTCAAGCAACTCGCTCTATCTCAATACAATGGTAATATAACGCTTAACATTTCGCTAAAACGCTTAACATAACTATTTAATATGAACCGAATCGCTAAATGAACGCTTAACGCGAAAATAACAAACAAAACTTTGCCAATAGGCCAAGTTCGGCCGAACTTGGGCAACCCAAGTTCGCCCGAACTTGCTTAGGTATCAAAACACCAATTCATATTACAAGTTCGCTCAAACTTACACTTTCAAGCAGAATGGCCAAGTCTGCCCGAACTTGTGCCAAGTTCGCTTGAAAAGGTTACAAGTTCGGTCGAACTTGATCTATTTCAGCTCATTCCCTTTTCACCTATAAATACCCAACACCTCCATTCGTGCACTACTTGCTGCAAGTTCGCCCGAAACCTCCCGAAACCGAAAACCTTTCATTTCCAAGTAAGAATCAAACCGTTTTCATGCAAACAACAACGTTTTACAACGATTTTGCACAAGGTTTTACCTTCGATTTCATCAAAACTCTTCTATTCACGAAGACCTTCATCTTTTTCTACAAAACTTCTCTTTTTCACTTAGATCTAAGTAAAACCTTTGAACATCGATTTTTACACAAAAATTCAAACTAAATGACGTATGTTTCGTTCACTATGAAGTGGAATTAGGCGTTGTCAAGAAAAATCTCAGATCGGGAAGCACAAGGACGATGTCGTCACCTTCCATGAGCTGGACTAACCCGTACGAACCATCAAGTTCGCCCGGATTAGTCCGAGTTCCTGTAAAATGGCTAAAACTCGCTCCAAAAGACCTCTCATCCTAGGTTTTTCCTTAAGGTTGGAGGGATGGACACTCGATTTCCTCAGTAAACGACGCGAAAACGCACTATTTGGTGACCAAAATGATCAAGTCTGCTCCAAATTGATCAAGTTCGCTCGAAGTTGTCACACATTTGTGACCAACTTCGGCCGAACTTACCAAACCTCCCAAGAAATCAACCAAGTTCGCTCGAACTTTTATGGTTTCCAAGGAAACCGGACAAGTTCGCCTGAACTTGTATCTACCTCAACAAAATAAGGCAAGTTTGCCCGAACTTGTACTCCCAGTAAGCATAAACAAGCAAGTTCGCCCGAACTTGTACCAAATCTAGGAGATTTGGTACAACTTCGCCCGAACTTGTCTACTGCTCCTTCATGTTTTGACCGTTTCAGCAATTCGGAAGACTGATGCACTTTGGTTCGCTTACAGGCTGAACCGGCGCTCCATTCCATCTACATCAGATCCCGTCTCTCTCTCTAAACGCCCCAACTATGAGTATACTTCAACCTCTTTTACGCTTAAACGCACTTTTGGGTGTCACATATGTTCCTATATCAAATCACATCACACAACTCTCAACGCTTATTCGCAGCCCGCTAATACATGACTATACGTGAAATCTATTGAATTGTATGTGTTACTTGATTACTAGTACGCCACCCTTAACATAATAGCTTGCTAGAGGTTGACCCGCCACCCAGAGGCCCGGTGTTGTTAAGGCTCGCATTTTTATTTCACATTTATTTTCTCTATAGGACGTGGACACTTATTTGCATGCCTCGCACTCGTGGTTTGTTGGTTTACTTGAATCTAAGTAGTTAGATAGTTCACATCTCTTACGTATGTCATGCGGTATATGCTAAACGCTTTTATATCTATTATGTACGCAAACCTGTATGCTCACCTTTACTTAATTGTATTGACTTTTATTTTAACGTATGTGACAGGTTTAGGATTGTCTACTTTCACAAATGGATTAGGATTACCTCTAGAAACTCATGTAATAAATCTAGGGAAGATCGGATTGGATTTATGTTTAAGAGATTGTTTTGGTATTTGTAATAATTATTTGAGGATTATATGTTTGATAGTATGGGATATTGAACGCTTAAATATTGTCGCTTAAATAGTTGTTATGGAATCTCTTGAGCAATCTGATTCGCCTAATGTCGCGCCCTGATGTTTCCGCCATCTGTTGGGGTGTGACAGATTGGTATCAGAGCCATAACTATAGGGAAATTAGGTAGAATTGCCATGTTTGACCTAGTCTATTGTTTAAGTACCCAATTTGACCAATCTTTGACTTAGATGCTTAAACTACTTACCATAAATGCTTATATGCCTTTCCTAAGGCTAACACAATATACACGCTTGAAAACACTCGTATTATACAAAATGAGTGAATCAAGTCGAGATTAGGTGTGAAAACCAAGAACTCTCGATATGATCACTCACTCCACACATTCTCTATCACACAAGATACCTTCATTGAGTTAGGAGTGATATCCAAACCTCGATGAAAATCTCCATTTCTATCTAGTGGAACTCTCGATTTGATCGGTGAGCACAACCACAACTAGGAATGAAGTTGTTAAGTTAGGGGTGAAACCCACATCTTAATAACTAGTTCCACCCTTCGATTTTCAATCCCACCAAAGTCTCGATTATTTTGATGATTTAGAGCACGACGTAACTGGAAGGATAAATGTCGTTAACCATAGTACGGCGAGAGCATTTGTCTACTAGGCCAAATCGTGTGTCCGAACTCAGAGAATTCTCGAACCACTTTGGGTAGTCACTGTCTCAAAACCCAGGACACTCCCAAATTGATTTAAGCCTGCAATCACCGATTTTACGCATCATATAATTTTATTATTGTTTATGTGTTTAAATTTTGTGGATTTTTTACGCTTTATCGTCTCGCTTATTCGGTTCCTCGATTTCTTGATTTATCGCTTTTACGCTCTATCGATATACGCACTACTCGCACAGCTCTCGTAATCTAAAATGATAAATAATCACCAACCAAACTAAAAAGCTCAACTCTTTTACGCGAATGTCCTCATACGCGGTATTACTCGCTTATTTCGCTTATAATACGCTCATACTACTCGCATCTCATATGCGCTACGCTTTACTTATGAGAAGGTGAATACGTGCAAAATATTTGTATGCGTGACTTATGTGACTACGTGCTTATGTGCTTATGTGATTACGTGCTTATATGCCTACGTGCTTACTTGCCTACGTAAATATGTGATTTTGTGCCTTACTTGCATAATAATAATAACAATGAAACGCTAAACTTTTAAACATAAACCTACTATAACCGAATCTCATCTAATCAAATCCTTCATGTAGATGTCTTCCATAGGATCTCACACTAGGAGGAACATCCAGCGCAACAATGTTGACAAGTGTATCACCTCGCTAGCAGCCAAGCAGATGACTAAGGTCATTCCCCAGATTGTTAGTGAAATTCAGGCTGTCGGTAGCAATTCGTTGGTGGATTCCAAAACCGATGCGCCAAAGTCCTCGTTCAGCTTCAAGCAATTCAATGCATGTGGACCTCTCACTTTCACCGGCATGGACGGACCAAGTGCGATGTTCCATTGGTTCGATTCCATTGAGGTTACCTTCCACCAGAGCAGATGCCCCGACAATCTCTGCACCATCAATGCTACTGGTGTGTTCCAATAAAGGGCACTTGATTGGTGGACTGCAGAGCGCAATAGGCGCGGAAACGATAAAGCTTACGGGCTCACGTGGGAGGAACTCAAGGCAGCTCCCCATGAAGTTCAGAAACTTGAGAATGAATTTTGGGATATCAAACAAGACGGACCCGACAACGCAGGTCTCACTGCCCGCTTCAAGCAGCTAAGTATCATTTGTCCCGGTCAGGTGGACACCACTGAAAAAGCAATCAAAAATATCTTCGTGCTCTACCTGATTGCATTGCTGATTTCGTCCAAGCAGCGCGTACTACTAATATCGAGGAGACTTTTCAGCTTGCAGCCGAAATCAACGACAAACGTGTCCAGGCTGGTTACTTCAAGAGTCACAGCAAAGTCGTGAATCAAGCTATCACCGAAACGAGGTTTACTATCGAGTCATCTCAAAAATCAAAGTTAAATCATCGAGGTCGTAAAAGAGGGAACCCGAGCAAGAACTGTGCACTTGTTGCACCACCGAACCCTCAGCCGCTTCAGTCTGCTACACCAAACGCACCGCTTGCAAAGCGTACGTACACTGGTCCCCACCCTTGTTGGCACATATGTCTGTTGCCTTCGTCATTAATGTCATTTTGAATCAAATCTGAGTGGTTAGAGCTTAAATTGTTAGAAACTAGGCGTATTTATGTGAAATAGAGACCAAGTTCACTGGAGAGTAACTTGAGAAGTCAAGTTCGGCCGAACTTGACTAAGGTGAAGTTCGGGCGAACTTAACCATCTTCGGGCGAACTTCAATTGTCTCTTGGGCGAACTTGCTTGCTATAAATAGGAGCCTTGGGTTTTCATTTGACAAAACTTGTAATTTTGGCATCTTAGAGGCGAAGCTCTGCCGGATCTGGATCTCGAATGTATATGAACTTTAGATCAATTAAATCAATCTTTAAATGAGTAATTCTTGTTATTCGATTAACTTGTCATTAGTTTCCGCCTAATTGGACAATAGATAGCAAAATTAGCTTCCCGAGCTGTTCGTGGACGTTCCTACAAGTGGTATCAGAGCCTGGATACCTAAATTTTCTGGAATCAAGACAAGAATCTCTCTTATTCTACTCCATTCTATCATTTTTTTCTTAACATTTTCACATACTTGATGATTTCATGGTAAAAAATGGACGATTTTTGAATATGTCATGTAAAATACACTTGTGGTAAACCCTTGAGAGTTTGGACATCAAATTCAACCGATTTGATTTCAAAAAGTTCAAAAAACCATAATTTGCAAAACCATTTCAATCGAACTTAAGACCAAGTTCGACCGAACTTGATGAAAACTGAATTTTACTCAAGTTTGACCGAACTTGATAGTTTTCAAGCTTTTTATCTCAATTCGCTCGAACTTAGCACAAAATTCTTCAAAATTTATCAAGTTCGACCGAACTTGTATAAAGTTTGTTGAAAATTTGCTTAAGTTCGCTCGAACTTAGTTAAAGTTTTGAAAACTCTTCATAAGTTCGACCGAACTTACCTGTTTCTTGAAAATATTCACAAGTCCACTCTACAAGTGTGATTTTTATCAAACCCCACATCAAGTTCGACCAAACTTGATAAGTCATGAAAATCCCGAAAAACGTCACGAACATTATATATCGTTAGAATCGTATCGACGAGATGATTTTAAAGATATAATCGGGTAAAAATTGTTTTCGGAAAATTTTAGACGTTTTTAACGTACCGATCATGCTAAATTTTTCTGTTGCTAATCAATTTCCAAGTGTTTTTTATCATATTTTTAGATAAGTCTTTAGGTTGTCAAGATGGAAGCTTTTCACAATGTGTTCGTTTCTTAAATGGCTTCTTCATCAAATGATAATACTCTTGCAGTGAATCAGATGAATAACGACAATGAAATGGGTACTACTCTGAAACCGCCGAAGCTAATGAGTATAGATGAGTTTGAAGGATGGAAGGAAAAGTTTGTGAATTGGATACAAGCAAACCAATTCGACAGCTGGGTTGCAGTTGAGGATGGTTAGAAATGGCCAAAGATGAGCCTGATCAACATCTTCCGTTGAACAAGTTCTCACCGGGTGATAAAGCAAATTATGTTGCCAAAAAGAAAATGATTAGCTTGATTCAACAATCTGTAAAGGAAGATATTCTGATACTATTGCCAGAGTTTGAAACTTCACAAGAATTATGGCAATCTCTTTGTGATAAATTCAAAGGAAGTGATGAAATGATCAAGAGCAAGAAGGCTTTAATTAAGAAAGAATTTGAAATCTTCACGATGATCAAAGGTGAAACTATGAAGCAAATGATTGATAGATATTGTCACCTTATGGTCCAGATGCGAAGACATGATATCAAAAGATCTAACGAAGAAAAAATCGAGAAGTTGGCCGATGCACTTCCAGAAGGAGAATGGACAACATATCTGATGATTCTGAAAAATAGTCCATCTTGGAGACATTTCAAGTTATCATCTTTCATCGACAAATTAGAAGGTCATGAAATGGAATTGATGAAGATTGCTAAATCAAAGAATGCAAATGTTGTTCAAGATGTCGGTGTCTATTATAAAGGAGGTATACAAGATACTCCGATTCAAAGCCCGAAAATTCAAATGGCTTTTAGTACAAATGCAAATTCTTCTCCGAATCAAAGCTCTCCATTATCTGGCTATTCTAGTGCTAGTTCAAGCTCTTCATTCCAAAATCACACAAGTCAAGCTAGTTCTGATTCAAATGTTTTCCAATGCAACAAAGCAGTCGATTTGAAGAATGCATTTCCAAAAAAAGTGGCTAAACAACACATAGCACTTCTCGCTTCCGTCTTTTAATCGTATGAATGTCTTGTTGCTGGAAAGATCGGAAATCCAGAAATGACAGCAGAAGATTACGATCAGGTAAACGAAGAAGATTTGGAGCTGATGGATATTAAATGGAGACTTGCGTCCATCATCAGAAGAGTTACTAAATTCGTGGCACTCACTGGAAGAGACAATGGAAATTCAAGCAACAAGCTTGGATTCGACAAGTCTAAAGTCACATGCTTCAGGTGTCGACAAAAGGACACTTCAAATGCGAATGCAGTAATCAAGAAGCAAGTGGAAACCAAAATCCTTTCGGAAGCAACAATGAGTACTACAAGAAAGCTCTTCAATATAAGCCATATCCAAAGAAAACGCAAATTGAAGTAGAAGATAAATCTGCAAAGAAATCCGAACAAGCTCTTGTTGCTAATCATGAAGAAGATGGCTTTGACTGGAACAGATACATCAGAAAGAAAACTGGTGTGGCTATGATGGCAGAGGTTGTAAATGAACCAAAGACATCGTATGTTGATGCTGCTTTGGAGAATGCATTTCTGGAAGCATACATGCGGAGAACTGAAGAAGAAGAAGAAGAAGAAAATAGCTTATTCTGAGATGCAAAAACAAGAAGCTTTGAATGTAGAGGCCGAAAAGGTAAAAGCTGAGGTAAGAATGTCTGAAAAGGAAGTTGTGAAAGTTGTGGAGGTTGAAAAACCTTGCACAAAGTGCACAAGTCCTTGTGAACCTTGCCTTGATAAGGTCAAAGTCATAAGAGAATTAACTGAACATAATGAAACTTTTCGTCATGATTACAGAAAATGAAATAAGCTTATGACAAGATACAAGACAAATATAAAAATGTCGAAAAAGCTAATCTTGAACTTGCTGCTAATGAAAAAATGTTAAAAGCAACAGTGATTGATAAACAAGAGGCAATTAACATGTACATTAATACCATTGCCGAAACAAAACGTGAGCTTCATGACATTAAGATAGAAACAAAAAGAGTAAGACAATTACTGAAAAGTTACACTACTAACGCTTATGTCATTGATCACATTTTACCTACGATCAAGTCGAAGAAAAATGTTGATAAATCAAAGCGTAAAGAATACGGAAATGTTCCTCCACCATTTCTTGAAAATTATTCCTGCAAGAAAGATGATGAAGTGGAAAAGGCATTTGATTTACTTCTCTTATCAGAAATGAAAGATCAATTGCCTGAGAACACTGATGTAGACTTTACAAAATCAAACGATGACATTAAAGCAGTGGTAGAAAATGTGATAAAGAATGCTTTGGGAAATGATTCTGATGATAACAGTTCTGATTCACAGTCCAAAAAATGACGATATAGCATCTGAAAATGATCTAAGTGATGATCCTAACATTATCATGTACAAAGTTAAGGATTCTGATAGATTATATTTTGATGATAGCTTCCCGATTCGGAACGTGAAAGAAGATCAACTTATAAATTTTTCAAACTTGTAGAAGTTTCGTTAGATGATCTCGATAAAAATCAAAGTAAATTTTATTCTAAACCCAAAAGGAATACTAACAATTATCGAAAGTTTGGTGATGATTTTCCTGAGAACAGGAGAGCAGGATTGGGTTTAAAGGAAAGTGAAGAAGAACCGAGAAGGAACCAGAAGTTGTCATTTCATGAACACAAAGGTAAACACATAAAGTTTGTGTATGGAACGAGTACGGTTGAAGAGGAAAGCTTAATCAGTAAGCAATCAAATGATGATTTCAAGAAGGAAAAAGAGCTTCGGGGCAAGGCTACGACCAAGTCCACAAGTGGAGTAAAACCCACTAGTGGAAATGGTTCTGATAATCGAACTTGCTTTAAATGCAATAATGTTGGTCACATTAACGCAAGTGTCTGAATCTAAAGCCTGTGTTTCCATGAAAGAAGAATGAATCAAAAGAAGAAAAGCTAAAACAACCAGAGATTGTAAAATCCAAAAAAGAATTTGTTTCTGAAATAAAACCCAAAAATGAATCAAAATTTGAAAACTCAGTTTGTGTAAAAGATGAAACTTCAAAGTCAAACAAAAACGATGATTCACGATTTTATATCAAGAAAGCAAGATTCATGTCACAATCCTGGGTTGCGAAAAAGAAGTCCTCTGAGAAAGGAAAGTCTGTTGCTGATAAAACTGAAAATGTCAAATCAACTGAATCAGTAATCAAACAGACAAAGAAAGAAAAAGTCAAAACGTTTTCAGAATCGACATCAGACGATATGTTTGATGATGATTTTGAATATGATGATGACTTTGAAAGTGTTTATGATGCTTATGATGTAAAGCCCAAGACCAAAAAGGCTTGGGTCTCTCTTTTCAAATAGTTGTTTCATGTGCAGGAGTTCCAAGAATCCACCCGATCAAAGGTTGATACAGGATTATGGAAGCTCCAAATCGTTTTAACTTATCCAGAAATGTTATATCTTTGTCATTTTGAGGGGGGTAGTTAAAAAAAAGAAAAGTTTTTGAAATTACAAGTGGTTGTTAAAAAGGAAAATTTTGAAAAGTCAAAATTATGAAAATTCACACCGATTGAACAGAAAAACTGAGTTCAAAGTTCTTACAAGTTTAAACTACTTTTACAAGTGGTAAATGAGTTTAATGATTGTTTGTTAAACAATTGCAGATACAGGTTTGAGAAAAAGGATCGGACGACGAGGTCACGGGATCTGTATTGGTTTGTTACATTTTTAGAAGAATTTCTTTAAATCTAAAATCGAAAAATATGTTTTTCATTTTAGGGGGAGTAAGAAAATTTTAAAAATTGTTGAAAAATCAAAAACACATGAAAAAGTTGAAAATTCAAAAACATTGAAAAATTCAAAAAGTACAAAAACATGAAAAAGACAAAAAGAATTTGTTGTCAAAAAGGAAATGATAGTAAATCAGTGGACTATCACAGTATGCTAAAGATTTGTAAAGTTTAAAAGTGATAAACGAGTCTTACTGTGGATATGTCGATAGGCTTTACACATTCAGTAGATTGTTTCCAGGATATAAACTAAATTTTACAACTGCTTAATCTTGTGGATTAACACATCTTGGATATATGGACTTAGTACTCCGAAATTTCGATTGATGGGTTGCCTGATTTTGAGATACGAGGTCTTTATAGATAGTTGATATCTGGGGTATTATACAAGTTCTTCTGATTTTGCGGAAGCAATAGCCTAGAACTTCTATAATGCTTTTGCTAAAAACCCCAAAATAGCATGCAAACTTGAAAAAATCGAAAGATCTAATCATTTGCAATGCTGAAAAGATTCCTTAAGTGGAACACTCCTGAAAGACGAGCCTTTATCTCTTTGTCTGTATAGTACTAACATGAGCTCTCAAGGCCTCGCATAACCCAGATACATATATCAATTACGCTATACTCACATGTAAGATGAAATCTAGGGAATCTGGATTTGGGAGTATATTCAAGAAGTGGGAAACACAGTTAAGTCAAGTTTCATAAATCATATCTAACATATCTTGGAACAATTGAGAAACGTGTTGAAGTTTAAGTGGACAAACATATCGACAATCTAAGGTAAACAAGTTTAAAACTTAAAGTATCTAAAAGGTCAACGGTACTGGTGATATGTCTCAAACAAACTGATATGATCCTTAGACGCAAATTCACAAAAATATGTCTGTAAATATGTTTGTACATAGTTTACTTTACTTGTTAAAAGTTCTGTAAATACTTTACTTACGTTTTAAAATTTAAAAAGATTTTCAACGAGCCAATGTCGGAGAACGGATCATCGAAGTCTGGTAAGAAAAAGTTCATTAATTGAAACTTAAAAATTGACAAAAACATCAGTTGTTCACAACAGTTTAACCAAGGTCATTAACTTGGACTTGGTAAACAAAATTAGTTAATCAAGGTCATTAACTTGGACTTGATCAACTAAGTGGATTTTATTTCAATAATTGAAAGTTGAAGGTTTTAAACGCAAAATGTTTCAAGATCATTAATTTGAACTTGAAATAACTGAAAAATGAAGATTAAAATTTGAAATACAAGTTTTGTACAGGTGGTATGGAATACATGTGGTACAAAATTTCAAAGTTAGAATCTAAAATGTTTATTTGAATTCCCAAGTACTTTGAAACAGGAAGTAAAGTTTTAGGGAGAGCATGATGAAATGTGATTGAAGATAAAGCTCAAAGCAAGGGGGAGCATAGCTCACAGCAAATGAGGAGCTTGGAACTTAAAAGTTTTATCAAGATAAATTTGAAGAAAAAGATGGAGATTGAAGATACGTTAAAGTTTATTAAAGAACTAAAAAAGATCGAAAGACTCAGAAGATTTTAATGTCAAGGATGACTACGGCAATATCCAAAGAGAAGTTGTATGGGAGTCTGTTGGTGCTTATATCAAAAGGGATATCTACATCAAGATGACTGCGGCAACATCCAAGGGGGAGTCTATTGGTGCATATGTTTGTTGCCTTCATCATTAATGTCATTTTGAATCAACTCTGAGTGGTTAGAGCTTAATGTTAGAAACTAGGCGTATTTATGTGAAATAGAGACCAAGTTCGCTGGAAAGTAACTTGAGAAGTCAAGTTCGGCCGAACTTGACTAAGGTCAATTTCGGGCGAACTTAACCATCTTCGGGCAAACTTGAGTTGCTTTTGGGCGAACTTGCTTGCCTATAAATAGGATCCTTGGGTTTTCATTTGAAAAAAACTTGTAATTTTGGCATCTTAGAGGCGAAGCTCTGCCGGATCTGGATCTCGAATGTATATGAACTTTAGATCAATGAAATCAATCTTTAAATGAGTAATTCTTGTTATTCGATTAACTTGTCATTAGTTTCCGCCTAACTGGACAATAGATAGCAAACTTAGGATCCCGAGCTGTTCGTGGACGTTCCTACAACCCTTTGTGCTCGAAGTACACTTATCACCATGTGGTTGGAGGCAACTGCCGTTTCTGTACCAACTGCAATATCTACGGCCATTTCACTCTCAGCTGCCGTAGTGGTCCTCGTCAGCCAGCTCCTCAAGCACCAGTAGCTCTACCAGCTCCACCTCGTGCTCCTCAGACCAACCAACAGCAGCCCCAGCGGCAAGTACCAGTCCCAAAAGCACGCGCTTGCTACACTTGCAGTGATCCGAACCACTTAGCATGTCTGCCCAAAAAAGCGTGAGAGCCGACACCCACCATAGCAAAATGTCTTTTTCCCAAAAAAACAAAGCTTATAAAGCAAACTCCCAAAGACTTCAGTACGCCACCAGAAGAACCAGTAACCCGCTTTGTGACTGATCAACCTCTTCTCATCTCAACCATGCATAAACTTCGAACATAGTAGGCATGACTTTCTTCAAAATCATGCTTAAGTCGTTTGTTTCGATAAATGATTCGTTTTCTCTTCAAATTGATCAACTACATCATAACGGTGAAACACCTAAAGATTGATGCTTCTGTCATGTACAAGCAATAACGGTTTGCGTAAATCGTTCGTTTCCTCCCACACATGAACCTCGTGTCGAAGGACATACAACAACCTTGTAGACTCCTCATGTCTGTGAATTTCTCATAAAATTTTCTCGAAGATTTCAGTTTAACTATCGTGATGTCGATTCGTATTGATCATAATCCGGTGTCCTACACTCGTACGGTGAAAACCTTCAATGCCTTGCACCATTCTAATATGCCAGCTATCCATACCAACTTTACAGAGTACTGATAAAGTGTATCATACCCCCGAATCGTGATGTCGAATTCCGTATTGATCTAATTCCCGGTGCTACACCCGTCGCTAAAGCTCCCAATCGCCTTGCACCATCTGAAATGCGCGAGCTATCCAACCAACTTTAAGAGTTACTTGATAAAGGTTTCATACGCCCGAGCACTTCGCCATGGGGTGCACCCGTTCTTTTTGTGAAAAAGAAAGATGGGACGTTCCGAATGTGCATCGATTATCGTGAACTTAACAAACTCACGATAAAGAATCGCTACTCTCTTCCTCGAATCAACGATTTATTTGATCAACTTGAAGGTGCTACTTGCTTTTCTAAGATCGATCTACGTTCTAGTTACCATCAGTTACGCGTGTTGGAAGAAGACATTCCGAAAACCGCCTTTCGTACTCGTTATGGCCATTTTGAATTCGTGGTCATGCCTTTCGGACTTACAAATGCACTCGCGGTCTTCATGGATTTGATGAACCGTGTGTGTAAAGCCTTCTTGGATCCCTTCGTCATTGTGTTTATCGATGACATCCTTATCTACTCGAAGTCGAGAGCCGAACACGCGCGACATCTCCGTTTAGTTCCCAAACTTCTTCAAGGGAACCGCCTTTATGCCAAGTTCTCTAAGTGTGAATTCTGGCTCGAAAAAGTCCAAGTCCTCGGTCATATTGTAAACAGTCAAGGAATTCACGTTGACCCTGAAAAGATAGAAGGTGTAAAGAGTTGGATTACACCAAAGAATGCATCTGAAATCCGTTCTATTCTTGGATTGGCGGGTTACTACCGTCGATTCATCGCCGACTTTTCTAAAATCATCGTTCCGCTTACCTCTTTAACTCATAAGGATAAGTCTTTCGTTTGGGATTCCAAACAAGAGGAAGCCATCCAAACTCTCAAGCGTATGCTATGCAACGCTCCCATACTCGCCCTACCCGACGGAAACGATGATTTTGTCATCTACTGCGATACCTCTAATCTTGGTCTTGGTCGTGTTCTTATGTAACGAGACAAGGTTATCGCGTATGCATCTCCACAGCTCAAAATCCACGAGAAGTACTACACGACCCACGATCTCGAACTTGGTGCAGTTTTTTTTGCCTTAAAGATATCGCGACACTACCTTTACGGTACCAAGTGTACGGTCTTCACCGACCATAAGAGCTTACAACATATCTTTAATCAGAAAGAACTGAACATGCGCCAACGCAGACAGGTTGAACTTCTCAACGATTACGATTGTGAGATACGCTACCATCCTGGCAAAGCATACGTCATAGCCGATGCTCTTCGTCGATGAAGCTATGTGTATCGTGTTCGTGACTCTCAAGCTTTGAATGATCTCGAAATTCTGATTCACTCCACCCAGTTTGCCTGTTTTAATGAGAATACCCTGCAAGAAGAAATGAAATGTGGTGCCAAAACCCAACTCGTAGCTAAACCTAATGGTATTTATTACTATCTCGATCGTATTTGGATTCCTAGCCGTGACAATCTTCGAGAATTGCTAATGACCGAAGCTCATAAATCTCGATACTCCATTCACCCCGGAGCCGACAAGATGTACCAGGACCTTCGTCCTAAGTATTGGTGGCCGGGAATGAAAAAGGATATCGCTTTATACGTCTCAAAATGCTTGACTTGCTCGAAAGTTAAAGCCAGACATCAAAGTCCCTCTAGTTTGCTCGAACAACCCGAAATCCCGATGTGGAAGTGGGAGAGCATAGCCATGGACTTCGTTACAAAACTCCCTCGCACCTCCTCTGGCGATGCTAGCATATGGGTTATCGTTGATCGTCTTACTAAATCAGCTCACTTTATTGCCATACAAGAAGACTACAAGGTAGAACGATTAGCACGAATCTATACCTACGAAGTCATTTGTCGACACAGGACGCCTCGTGACATCATCTCTGACCGCGATGGTCGCTTTACCTCGCGTCTCTGGGAGACTTTTCAATCCGCTCTCAGTACTATGCTTAATCTCAATACCGCTTTCCACCCTCAAACCGAAGGTCAGACTGAGCGCATGATCCGCACCCTCGAAGACATGCTTCGTGCGTGAATCAAAGATTTCGGTGGTAATTGGGATACGCATTTACCTTTAATAGAATTCTCGTACAATAATAGTTATCATACTAGTATTCAAATGGCTCCTTTTGAGGCATTGTATGGAAGAAAATGTCGATCGCCCATTGCATGGCACGAGATCGGAGAAGCACAAATCACCGGTCCCGAGTTAATACAAGAAACGACGGACAAGATCCTCCAAATCAAAGACAATCTCTTGAAAGCTCGGAATGGTCAAAAGAGTTACGCCTATAAACGCCGCAAGCCCCTACAGTTCGAAGCAGGAGATCACGTTCTCTTAAAGGTTGCACCTTGGAAAGGAGTGATCCGCTTTGGGAAGAAAGGAAACTAGCGCCACGATACGTGGGTCCCTTTAAGATTCTGGAAAGAATTGGCAAAGTGGCCTACCGACTCGAATTACCGGAGGAACTCAACAATGTACATCCGACTTTCCACGTCTCAAACCTCAAGAAATGCCTAGCTGAAGAAAATATTCATGTTCCACTCAAGGATTTGCAAATAAACGAGACTCTTCACTTCATGGAAAAGCCAGTAGAAATCATGGACCGAGAGACCAAGAAACTTCGACGCTCTCGCATTCCTATTGTGAAAGTCCGATGAGAAGGTAAACTCGGTGCCGAGTTCACTTGGGAATTTGAAAGTGATATGAAAGCTAAATATCCACATCTCTTTATTACGGCCACTCTTAAATTTAGGGACGAAATTTCCTAAGTAGGGGAGACTGTAACAACTCGCAATTTCGTTGTTAATTTTGTTTTATTTTAGTTCCGTGAATTTCGTTCATATTCGTCATTGTACTCTGGGATTCGATTATGGAAAAGTTTATGTTAAATAATTATGTTTTGTCACAATGATATCTCATCTAATCGCTTATTAAACTCAACGCTAACTCAAACGCAATCACAAGTAACTATGTTACTTTAAGAGCCGAGTGTGTTATTGTTTAATAAACACTTGTGCCATCGCATTGCTTATCGCATCACATCACAAAACGCAATTAATTATGTGGAATTATGTTCTATGTGTGTTGTATTTGTTTATGTTATGGTTTGTTATCGCTAAAACGCTCACGCAACTCGCTCTCTCTTAATACAATGGTAATATAACGCTTAACGTTTCGCTAAAACGCTAAACATAACTATCTAATACGAACCGAATCGCCAAACGAACGCTTAACGTGAAAATAACAAACAAAACTTAGCCAATAGGCCAAGTTCGGCCGAACTTGCTCAGGGTATCAAAACACCAATACATATTACTAGTTCGCTCGAACTTACACTTTTCAAGCAGAACTGGCCAACTTCGCCCGAACTTGTGCCAAGTTTGCTTGAAAAGGTGACAAGTTCAGCCGAACTTGATCTATTTCAGCTCATTCCCTCTTCACCTATAAATACCCAACACCTCCATTCGTGCACTCCTTACTGCAAGTTCGCCCGAAACCTCCGAAACCGAAAACCTTTGATTTCCAATTAAGAATCAAACCGTTTTCATGCAAACAACAATGTTTTACAACGATTTTGCACAAGGTTTTACCTTCGATTCATCAAAACTCTTCTATTTACGAAAATCTTCATCTTTTTCTACAAAACTTCTCTTTTTCACTTTGATCTACACTTAGATCTAAGTAAAACCTTTTGAACATCGATTTTTACACAAAAATTCGGACTAAATGACGTATGTTTCGTTCACTATGAAGTGGAACAAGGCGTTGTCAAGCAAGATCTTAGATCCGGAAGCACAAGGACGATGTTGTCACCTTGCACGAGCTGGACTAACCCGTACGAACAATCAAGTTCGCCCTGATTAGCCCGAGTTCCTGCAAAGTGGCTAAAACTCGCTCCAAAAGACCTCTCCAGCCTAGGTTTTGCTTAGTTAAGGTTGGAGGGATGGACACTCATTTCCTCAGCAAACGACGCGAAAACGCACGATTTGGTGACCAAAATGACTAAGTTCGCTCCACATTGATCAAGTTCGCTCGAAGTTGTCACACATTTGTGACCAACTTCGGCCGAACTTTCCAAACCTCCCAAGAATTAACCAAGTTCGCTCGAACTTGTATAGTTTCCAAGAAAACCAGACAAGTTCGCCCGAACTTGTATCTACCTCAACAAAATAAGGCAAGTTCGCCCGAACTTGTCCGGATTCTTAGGAACCGAGACAAGTTCGCCCGAACTTGTACTCCTAGTAAGAAAAAACAAGCAAGTTCGACCGAACTTGTACAAATCCAGGAGATTTTGTACAACTTCGCCCGAACTTGTCTACTGCTTCTTCACGTTTCGACCGTTTCAGCAATTCGGAAGACTGATGCACTTTTGTTCGCTTACAGGCTGAACCGGTGCTCCATTCCATCTAAATCAGATCCTGTCTCTCTCTCTCTCTCTAAACACACCAACTATGAGTATACTTGAACCCCTTTTACGCTTAAACGCATTTTGGGTGTCACATATGTTCCTATATCAAACCACATCACACCACTGTCAATGCTTATTTGCAGCCCGCTAATACATGACTATACGTGAAATCTGCTGAATTGTATGTGTTACTTGATTGCTAGTACACCACCCTTAACATGATAGCTTGCTAGAGGTTGACCCGCCACCCAGAGGCCCGGGGTTGTTAAGGCTCGCATTTTTATTTCACATTTATTTTCTCTTTAGGACGTGGACACTTGTTCGCGTGTCTCGCACTCGCAGTTTGTTGCTTTACTTGAATCTAAGTAGTTACATAGTTCACATGTCTTACGTATGTCATGCGGTATATGCTAAACGCTTTTATATCTATTATGTACGCAAACCTGTATGCTCACCTTTACTTAATATTGACTTTTATTTTAACGTATGTGGCAGGTTGAGGATTGTCTACTTTCGCAAATGGATTAGGATTACCTCTAGAAACTCATGTAATAAATCTAGGGAAGATCGGATTCGATTTATGTTTAAGAGATTGTTTTGGTATTTGTAATAATTATTTGAGGATTATATGTTTGATAGTATGGAATATTGAATGCTTAATTGTCGCTTAAATAGTTGTTATTGAATCTCTTGAGCAATTTGATTCGCCTAGTGTCGCGCCCTGATGTTTCCGCCATCGGTTGGGGTGTGACAGGTTTGTTCGGTACTTGGAACATCAGGAACATGAAGGCCATATACCACCGATCTCCAGCAACCATTGTTCTGTTGTGACAAGTTGTGACCCATCCTTCATTTCCATATTTTAAATTCATGACAAACGAGCACGCATGCTTTTTTATCGATCCGGTATTGTGAGAATCATGAATGATTGTCATCTCGCTAAGTTCTAATGATTTTTAATTCGGAAAAGTATAAGAAACAACTAGTTGATCTGATTGGTCTAATACTTTTCAATGTCCTTTGATCACTCAATCAGTTATCAATTTGATATAGATTATCTTCTCAATCAACGATGAAGTCAATTCAATGAACCTTGCTCTGACACCAATTGTTGGATCCGAGTGTGTGTTGTGTGTGGTTTTCTTTGTAAAATAGTTATCAAATTAAAAATTCAATCAAACAGTAATATCTAAACACATCAAACAATTACAGATGAACAGGGAATGATGGCAAATGATTCATCATAGAATTCAATTGATGTAATACAATATAAAAAGTACACAATACTCCCCTTCACCAGGTGAACGCACTCTCACTAAGTTTTTGTAGGAACGTCCACGAACAGCTCGGGAACCTAAATTTGTTATCTATTGTCCGATTAGGCGGAAACCAATGACAAGTTAACCAAATAACAAGAATTACTCATTTAAAGGTTGTTTTCATTGATCTAAAGTTCAATACATTCAAGATCCGGATCCGACAGAGCTTCGCCTCTGATTTGCCAAAGTTACAAATGAAATCACCAAGGCACCTATTTATAGTTGCACAAGTTCGCTGGTGGGAGAAGATGTTCGGGCGAACTTGACCTACTCAAGTTTGGCCGAACTTGACTTCCTACACACCATGACCAGCGAACTTCGCCTAAATCTCACATAAATACGCCTCGTTTCACCTATTCTATACAGACTCGATACAAGACTACTCTATAGACATTAAGCACCAATAGACTCCTTCTTGGATATCTACTTTGTCTTGTTCGGTCTTCAGAAACTCTCGTTTATTCCAGACTTGTTCTCCTGTAATGACGAAGGCAACAGACATATGCACCAACAGACTCCCCCTTGGATGTTGCCGCAGTCATCTACTTTCATAGACATCTTTGACATCCTTTGACAGTAATCATCTTCAAGTGTCATAGTCTTCTTTGAACACCTCATAATCATCAGACTTCAAATAAGTTCCTGAGTCTTTCTCTTTATCCTTGAATAAGCATTAAACTTTTATGATCTTCAAAATCTCTCTTTTCTTCAATTTAACTTGATAAAACTTTAATCTTCAAGCTCCCCTTGCTGTGAGCTATGCTCCCCCTAGCTTTGGGCTTTATCTTCAATCATGTTTAATCTTTCTCCCCCTAAAACTTTACTTCCTGTTTCAAAGTACTTGGGAATTCAAATAAACATTTCCGATTCTAACTTTGAAATTTTGTTCCACATGTATTCCTTACCACCTGTACAAAACTTGTACTTCAAATCTTCATTTTTCAGTTATTTCAAGTTCAAATTAATGACCTTGAAACCTTTTACGTTTAAAAACCTTCAACTTGCAATTATTGAAATGAAATCCACTTAGTTGATCAAGTCCAAGTTAATGACCTTGATTAACTAATTTTGTCAACCAAGTCCAAGTTAATGACCTTAGGTAAACCCGTTGTGAACAACTGATGTTATCTTCAATTTTAAAGATTCAAATTAATAAACTTTTTCTTACCAAACTTCGATGATCCGTTCTTCAACATTGGCTCGTTGAAAATCTTTTTGGATTTAAAAAGTAAGTAAAGTATTTACAGAACTTTTAACAAGTAAAGTAAACTATGTATAAACATATTTACAGACGTATTTTTGTGAATTCGTGTCTAAGGATCATATCAGTTTTGTTGAGACATACACCAGTACCGTTGACCTTTTTTGAGACTTTTAAGTTTTAAACTCGTTTACCTAGATTTTCGATAAGTTTGTCCTCTTAAACTTCATCACGTTACTCAATTGTTCCAAGATATGTTAATGTAAGAATTATGAAACTTAACTTAACTATGGTTCCCACCTCTTGAATATACTCCCGAATCCAGATTCCCTAGATTTCATCTTAAAGGTGAGTATAGCGTAATTGATATCTGTACTTGGGTTATGCGAGGCCTTGAGAGCTCAGGTTAGTATTACCGTACAGTCAAAGAGAAGAAGGCTCGTCTTTCAGGAGTGTTCCACTTAAGGAATCTTTTCAGCATTGCAAATGATTAGATCTTTCGATTTTTTCAAGTTTGCATCCTATTTGGGGTTTATAGCAAAAGCATTATAGAAGTTCTAGGCTATCACTTCAGCAAAATCAGAAGAACTTATATAATACTCCAGATATCAACTATCTATAAAGACCTCGTATCTCAGAATCAGGCAACCCTTCAATCGAAATTTCGGAGTACTAAGTCCATATACCCAAGATGTGTTAAACCACGAGATTAAGCAGTTGTAAAATTTAGTTTATATCCTGGAAACAATCTACTGAACGTATAAAGCCTATCGACATATCCACAGTAAGACTTGTTTATCACTTTTAAACTTTACAAATCTTTAGCATACTGTGATAGTCCACTGATGTACTATCATTTCCTTTTTGACAACAAAATTCTTTTTGTCTTTTTCATGTTTTTGTACTTTTTGAATTTTTCAATGTTTTTGAATTTTCAAAACTTTTTCATATGTTTTTGATTTTTCAACATTTTCTTACTCCCCCTAAAATCAAAAACATATTTTTGGATTTTAGATTTAAAGAAATTCTTCTAAAAATGTAACAAACCAATGCGGATCCCGTGACCTCGTTGTCCGATCCTTTTTTTCAATCCTGTATCTGCAATTGTTTATCAAACAATCATTTAGACTCATTTACCACTTGTAAAAACAGTTTAAACTTGTAAGAACTTTGAAATCAGTTTTTCTGATCAACGGTGTGGATTTTCATAATTTTGACTTTTCAAAATTTTTCCTTTTAACAACCACTTGTAATTTCAAAAACTTTTCTTCTTAACTACTCCCCCTCAAAATGACAAAGATATGACATTTCTGGATAAGTTAAAACAAACTGAAGCTTCCTTAATCCTGAATCATCTTTGATAAAGTGGATCTGGAACTCCTGCACACGAAAGTAACTAAGTGAAGAGTGAAACCCAAGCCTTTTTGGTCTTGGGATGAATCATGTAATCGTCATCTTCATATTCACTTTCAAATTCATCATCATAATCAAAATTTTCATCAAACATTTCGTCCAGTGTTAATTTTGAAACTTTATCGACCTTTTCTTTTTCTGTTTGTTTTAGAAAATCATTTTTCAACTTTGAAAGATCATTTTTAATGACTACTTCATTTGATTTGACATTTTTAGTTTTAGTTGGAACAGACTTTTCATTTTCAGACTTCTTTTTAGCCACCCAGGATTGTGACATACATCTAACTTTCTTGATATAAAACCTCGAATCATCGTTTAGGTTTAACTTTGATTCATTTTTTAGTTTTATTTCAGAAACATATTCAGTCTTTGGTTTCACAATCTCTGGTTGTTTCTTTTTCTCAACCTCAGAATAACCACTCCTTCGTGGATACACAGGCTTTGACTTCGGACACTTGCGAGCAATGTGACCAACTTCATTGCATTTAAAGCAAGTCCGGTTATCATATGAGTGTCCGCTAGTGGGTTTTATACCACTTGCCGATTTAGCCTGGTCACGAAGTTCTTTTTCTTTCTTGAACTCATCGTTTGATTGCTTACCAATCTTACCTTCTGTAACATTTGTCAAAAACGGGTTTCCAAAACCCGCTCCGTTTTGTAATCGAATATCAAGTTATAAATGTCACGTTGTATATTTATGGTTATTTTGATTTTTAATGATACATAATTAATAAACAAACTAAACTATAAAAATTATATTTGAAAAAAAGTGAAACCAAAATAAATAAAAATAAAAAGTTGCTGCCGGGACTCGAACCCGGGTCAGCCGGTTCACAATTTCAATGACTTAACACACACACACATCACCACTCCGCCACTTGTTGTTTTCTGTCATCTCTAGGAATCAAATAACATTTATACACAAACTCGGTTAAACCGGTTGCGCCAACTGAGAAACGGAAATCGGCAATTCAATCGTCAAATCGTTTGATTACTCGCATATTCAGGTTATAACCGATGCACCAACGATTTCTCATCAATTCAGATTGAATGAACATCAATTGTCATCATCATCGGTTTTTATAACCGAAAATAATCAAAGTCCCAATTACTTCAACTCAAGACCCCTCTCGCGACTCAGAAACATCATACCAACATTCCTTTCACTTTCTTCACACTTTCAGTCCGTCAAAGCGCTTAAAACAACTCGCCGGAAATTTCTACAAGATTCGCCGAAAAACCGTATTCATCATCAAAACGGTAATTCTTTCAATAACGTTGTAGTCCAACAATTGTTAAGCTATTTCTTACTAAAACCTTTCAATTGAAATCGAATTCAGGCACTGTATTCAGCTAATTTCAGTTCGCCGGAAAAATTCTGAAAATCTCTATGTTCATCTGAGAATCAGTAAGGGCATTCAAACCCTCTGTTAACATTTGCTGATCACTTCAATTTCACGATTAGCTAATAAAAACGGTTAATTGTCTTGTTCAGTTGAAGAGCATAAAAACAGGGACCGACACATTGTCGGAATTCTGAAATAAACCGTTCATCGGTATGTTCACCTCTAATTATCGTTTCTGCCATTTCATATTAGATTGTACAATGTTTAACAATCGAACTACACAAGATATAACGGTATAATCGACTGCCTGTAAAATTCAATGAAGAAGATGACTGTGGTAACACTATAAGTATAGTTAAAATTGTTATTTTAAACGGGTTAGACACACAGTCCAGCGGTGGACTGTGTGCAAATAATACGCATAAGTCACGAGTTCGATCCCTGATACACGCACCCTCTAAGTAATAAAATGCTATTTTTGATAAAAGCTGAACGGGGTTAATCCCGTTAGTTGTTAAGAATAATAAAAACCGAGATGTTAACCAGGTTAGACACACAGTCCAGCGGTGGACTGTATGCAACACTGAGTCGCACGTCACGAGTTCGAAAACCTGATACTGGCACGGGTTCGTTGAATTAAAATGTTTTGAAATTAAAAGAATTTTGGTTAAACCGAATTAGTATATAAATATAATTAAAAACAAGATTATTTCGGGTTAGACACGTAGCTCAGTTGGTAGAGCTGCGTGCACGCGAACGGGAGGTCTCGGGTTCGAGCCTCATCCGGCGCAAACAATTTCGCTGACCGAACCGGTCAACAAGTCAACGGTCAACGGTCAACGCAAAATAAACAATTTTTTTTATATTTTTATTTATTTAATTTAATTTAAAAATCAATTAAAAATACTTAAAAATAACATTTTTAAAGATAGAAAATAGCCTTAAACTCACAAAAATATATCTAAAAGTTCATTAAAATCCTTAATAAAATCCACTCATTTACTATATTTTTCCGTTATTATTTAGGTTAGAAATTCTCGTTGTTCAATTCTTCCGATTCGTGCGCATCTCATCATCCCCATTCAATCGCACCCAATGTGAGTGAATTTTACAAATTCCCGTTTTAATCACGTTTTGGGGTGTATCATGTGTCTTGTTATAAATATTATATTTAAACCATTGTGCATACATCATACCATGAACATGTGTATTCAGTTTTTTCAACTGTTGTGTGATTATCGTTAGATGCAATTTATTATTTTCAGTACATGCAATTTCATAGGCCGCCGCTCCCCATTACATTATGAGCGTTGAGCATGTTCCCCATTTCATTATGAGCTGAACCTGGCGTGCCCACATACGATCGGCTCCGTTTGATTGAGCCTTGATCGCACAGACATTTTCATTTTCAGTACATGCAATACGATCGGCTCCGTTTGATTGAGCCTTGATCGCACAGTTTCATTTATGTTATTTATCATATGATGTTGGTATGTTTATGTATGCTATTATATGATTATTGTATGTTATAGTTGTGATTGTTATTTGCCACTACTTGATTATTTACATTTGCTCATTTATGATTATGCACAATTTTTCATTGATAAACTAACAAGTAAATCAATAACAAATGTTTATCTAACAAGGTTCACTCGCCAACTTATGTTGACCCAAAAACCCCCATTTTTACACATGATACAGGTGAACCAGCAGCAGCCAGAAACACATAGGATTGGACTAGAAGAATAAAATGATTTAGAGTTTGGGATTGTTATGTTTGGTTTATTTACTTTGTATTGTATGGACATGTTTGGATATTTGGAAATGTAACTTTGACTTTAATAAATATGAAACATATTAGTAAATATCATGAGCTTTGGTGGTAACCCAATTATGCCCCGACTCTTATTCCGCTGCGGGTCGGGGTGTGACAAATTGGTATCAGAGCCATGACTATAGGGATATAGGATAGGTTATTAGACCATTAGAGACTATACTATAGTTGATTAGAAACTTATAAGATTTTTGTGTGTTACATGCCAAATTTCATGATGTTTATATGTTTTATGTTAAATGTTACATTCAATATTATGCAAGCATGTTCATAAGTATGTAATATCATATAATGCCTATCATGAATCACATACTCATAACATATCACATCCATGAAAGCACACACCACATCATGATTGCTTTTACAATGATTTTTGTGTTTTCAAATCTCATCAAAGTGAGTTCGCATGACGGCATGTAGTAACTGGAAGGGTACCAGTACCGGTAGTCGGAACGTCCTGTCTAGGCTGGCATTCGTATAAATCCAAAATAAAGGACCAGTTTGCCTACCTAGGGACTAACGATGAGAGTACGAAGTACCTATTAGGCCAAAGCATGCTATACCAAACGTCGTGTGAGCTAACCCCGCTTTGAATTGTCATTGTGTCTACACCTGGACACGTTCCGACCAAACATCTCATGAACATATTTTGTGGTTTGCATTCGGGTGATGCGAGTGTTAAATTGCCAATACTAATGTGAATCCTACCAAACCAATAGCCATGGGGGCCCACATGACTATATAGGTGAAGGTATGGGGGACATTTGAGGCCCAACATGAGCAAACCCAAGACATCCTATGGATGTAGTTGCATTATTGATATTTATGTTATTTTCATTTTCTTAAAGGCACATGACCTAAAAAGACTCCATAAACTCACAATCTCTTATGTATTCCTGTAGATGTCGTCCAGACAACAACGAAGGGGTAAAAGATCAGGAAGGTCTCAGGAACGCTTGGCCACCCAAATCGCGAAACAAATGGCCACGATACTGCCTGACATTGTAGTTCAAGTACAACAAGCCCTCGCTACAAATTCTACTAACCCTCCCCAACAACATGACCAGAACATCGACAACCCTCCTACCAGCAAGTGTTCATACAAACATTTCAAGTCTTGTGATCCTCCTAAATTTGAAGGGACCGAAGGTGTCACTGCCCTCCTCCACTGGTTTGAGGAGATGGAAAACACCTTTCTCAACTGCGATTGTCCTGAGGATCGCAAGGTTCGATACGCCACCGGGAGACTATTTGGGGTAGCTCTCACTTTGTGGAATACTGAAAAAGGAATAGGGGAACTGATGATGCAATGGCCTTAACTTGGGAGGAGTTAAGGGAAATCATGACTAGGCGTTTCTGTCCTAGGAGTGAAATTAAAAAGTTGGAGGACGAATTTCATTCTTTAAAACAAAAGGAGGGTGATCATACCACCTATAACAAGAGGTTCTTGGAGTTGAACCAAATGGTTCCAAATTTGTTCACCCCAACTTATCGTCTGATCGAGCATTATATTCGAGGACTTCCCTCGAAAATCCAAGATTCAGTTCTCAGCGTTTCACCAGTAACACTTGAAGCTGCTATGGAGCTAGCAACTGAACTGACCGAGAACCGAATTCGCAACAGGAAGTTCAAAGAAGAGAAAAAGAAAGCCCCTGTTGAGGGTCAAACTTCAAACCATCCCATCTCTTCCTCTAAGTTTGCCAACAAGAGGAAGCGCAACACCAGAAATTTCACTTTACTCAAACCAACCTCCCAATTCCTGCTGCACCCATTACCCAAGTCGCTCCTTCACCCGCACCATACAGAAGACCTTACACTGGCCCGTTACCAAAATGCAACCGTTGCCAATATCACCATTCCCCTGATCATCCTTGCCAATATTGCACCGGCTGTGGTCGCGCAGGTCATACTGTTCAAACCTGGCGCATGCCTCAACGAACGAACCGCCACCAACCTTTAACCCAAACCCACCAACAATTAATGGGTCAAGCCCAACAACCCCTACCATTACCACCCACCCAACATTTAGCCCAAACATACTACCAACCCAATTATCCTATGGGTCTACCTATGCGGGCTTGCTACAATTGCGGAGACCCAAGCCATTTCAGAAACACTTGTCCAAGGTTGGTAAACATTATTCATGCTCAGGCCCAAGCCAACCCGGTGAATCAAGCGAACCAAGCTCCTCCACCTGCAAGAGGAAGAGCTTTCAATATTAACGCTAATCAGGCTAGAGCTGACGGCAATGTGGTTAACGATACGTTCCTTATAAATGGTAGATATGCATCTATGTTATTTGATACTGGTGCGGATAGAAGTTTTGTGTCTTTAGAATTTGAACCTATCTTAAACAAAAATCGGAATAAGCTCACGGAATCTATAACGGTAGAAGTTGCGGACGGGAAACCAGTTTCATTAAACTCTATTATACGCAACTGTACACTCACCTTAAACGACCACGATTTCTCAGTCGACCTTATTCCTATGAAGCTGGGAAGTTTTGATATCATAATCGGTATGGATTGGCTCAGTCAACATCAGGCAGAAGTTGTATGTCGCGAAAAATTTATTCGTATTCCTCTTTCAAACGGTCAGACTCTTCGAATCATTGGAGAAACCTCATCGAAAGGGCTAGCTTAATGTCTTGTCTTCAAGCTCAAAAATATCTTCGCAAGAATTATGTCGCGTTTTTAGCTCATATCATCAAAAAGGGAACCATGGAGAAGAAACTTGAAGACATTCCAGTAGTAAAAGATTTCCCGCAAGTTTTTCCTGATGACATTTCAGGACTTCCTCCAGTTAGGGAAGTCGAATTCCGTATTGATCTATTACCTGGTGCTACACCAGTTGCAAAGTCTCCTTATAGGTTAGCCCCCTCTGAAATGCAAGAGCTAGCCAGTCAATTACAAGAGTTGACTGACAAGGGATTCATACGTCCCAGCTCATCGCCTTAGGGTGCACCTGTCCTTTTTGTAAAGAAGAAAGATGGATCGTTTCGTATGTGCATCGACTACAGAGAGCTCAACAAGTTAACAATCAAGAATCGCTATCCTTTACCTCGCATTGATGATCTTCTTGACCAACTTCAAGGTGCCAACTGTTTTCAAAAATCGACCTTCGATCTAGCTATCATCAACTTAGAGTGCATGAAGAAGACGTCCCTAAGACTGCTTTTCGAACTCGTTATGGCCATTATGAATTCATGGTCATGCCATTTGGTCTAACCAACGCACCTAGCTGTCTTCATGGATCTAATGAACAGAGTCTGCAAACCATATCTTGATCGATTTGTCATAGTTTTCATCGACGATATTCTTATTTATTCAAAATCTAAATCTGATCATGAGCGTCATCTTCGACTCATCCTTGCACTTCTAGAGAAGGAAAAGCTTTACGCCAAATTCTCCAAATGTGAATTCTGGTTAGAAGAGGTGCATTCCTTGGACATGTAGTCAATGACAAGGGAATACATGTCGACCCCTCAAAGATCAAAGCGGTACAAGAATGGCAAGCTCCACGTACACCAACTGAAGTAAGATCTTTTCTTGGTCTAGCTGGCTATTATCGTCGGTTCATTTCAAACTTCTCTCGCATTGCTGTACCACTCATGGCTTTAACTCATAAAGGAAAACCTTTCATATGGGGACCCAAGCAAGAAGAAGCCTTTCAAACTCTTAAACAAAAACTTTGTGATGCACCAATCCTCACTCTTCCTGAAGGTTGTGATGACTTTGTGGTCTATTGCGACGCGTCAGGGCAAGGATTAGGCTGCGTTCTAATGCAAAGAGGAAAAGTTATAGCTTATGCATCGAGACAACTCAAGACGCATGAGAAGAACTACACCACTCATGACCTAGAACTTGGAGCCGTTGTGTTCTCTCTTAAGATATGGAGACATTATCTCTATGGTACTAAGTGTGAAATATACACTGACCACAAGAGTCTTCAACATATCTTCAATCAAAAGGAGTTAAACATGAGGCAACGAAGATGGGTCGAACTTCTAAATGACTACGACTGTGAAATTAGATACCACCCTGGTAAAGCAAATGTGGTGGCTGATGCACTTAGTCGAAAGGGTTATGCGAACTCCATTCGTCTTCTATGTTCGCAAATTATAATCGACATTAAAGATCAAATTCGAGAAGCCCAACACGTTTCAATAACGGAAGATGATGTACGAAAGGAGATGTCCTGTGGAGCTGAGCTAAAAATTGAAACTAAATCTGACGGTATTCTGTACTACCTAGATCGTATCTGGATTCCTAATCACAACAATCTTCGTGAAATTCTTATGAATGAAGCTCACAAAACGCGATATTCTATACACCCAGGAGCCGATAAGATGTATCAAGACCTAAGATATACCTATTGGTGGCCTGGAATGAAGAAGGATATTGTTGTTTTTGTTTCTAAGTGCCTTACATGTTCTAAAGTGAAAGCTGAACACCAAAGACCCTCAGGAACTTCTGGTCCAACCTGAAATACCTGTATGGAAGTGGGAAAATATAACCATGGACTTCATTACCGGGTTACCTCGCACTTCTGGTGGGTATGACACTATATGGGTAATAATTGACCGACTTACAAAATCAGCTCACTTTATTCCTATCCGTGAAGATTTCAAGAACGAAAAGCTTGCTCGTATTTATATCAGCAAAATCGTAAGCCGACATGGGGTACCGTTAAGCATTATTTCTGATCGTGATGGTCGTTTCACTTCACGAACATGGCAAGCAGTACAATCCGCTATGGGTACGCGATTAGATCTCAGTACCGCCTATCATCCTCAAACTGATGGACAATCTGAGCGCACCATTCAAACTCTTGAAGATATGCTTCGAGCATGTGTCATAGACTTCAAGGGAAATTGGGACGCCCACCTACCATTAGTTGAATTTTCATACAACAACAGCTATCATTCAAGCATCAGCATGGCACCTTTTGAAGCCTTATATGGTCGTAAGTGCCGATCTCCTGTATGTTGGCACGAAATTGGGGAAGCTCAAATTACTGGTCCAGAATTGATCCAAGAAACCACAGACAAGATCCATCAAATTCGAAACAATCTTCTAGCGGCTCAAAGTCGTCAAAAGAGTTATGCAGATAAACGACGGAAGCCTTTAGAGTTTAACATTGGTGATCATGTACTTCTAAAAGTATCACCGTGGAAGGGAGTAGTTCGTTTTGGTCAAAAGGGCAAGCTAGCACCACGTTACGTAGGACCTTTCAAGATACTCGAAAGAGTAGGTCCTGTAGCATACAAGCTTGATCTACCAGAAGAACTCAACGGGATTCATCCCACATTCCACGTGTCGAACTTGAAGAAGTGCCTCGCTGATGAAAACCTCCACATTCCTCTGGAAGATATTCAGATTGATGAATCTATGCATTTTATTGAAAGACCAGTAGAGATCATGGACTTCGGAGAGAAACGTCTACGAACGAAGTCGCATTCCAATTGTAGGGTACGCTGGGAGTCGAAACGGGGACCTGAGTTTACTTGGGAACGTGAAGACTCAATGCGCGAAAAAATACCCGCATCTTTTTCCTACTAATTCTACTACTTAAATTTCGGGACGAAATTCCTAAAAGTAGGGGATACTGTAACATTTGTCAAAAAGGGTTTCCAAAACCCGCTCCGTTTTGTAATCGAATATCAAGTTATAAATGTCACGTTGTATATTTATGGTTATTTTGATTTTTAATGATACATAATTAATAAACAAACTAAACTATAAAAATTATATTTGATAAAAAGTGAAAACAAAATAAATAAAAATAAAAAGTTGCTGCCGGGACTCGAACCCGGGTCAGCCGGTTCACAATTTCAATGACTTAACACACACACACATCACCACTCCGCCACTTGTTGTTTTCTGTCATCTCTAGGAATCAAATAACATTTATACACAAACTGGTTAAACGGTTGCGCCAACTGAGAAACGGAAATCGGCAATTCAATCGTCAAATCGTTTGATTACTCGCATATTCAGGTTATAACGATGCACCGACGATTTCTCATCAATTCAGATTGAATGAACATCAATTGTTATCATCATCGGTTTTTATAACCGAAAATAATCAAAGTCCCAATTACTTCAACTCAAGACCCTCTCGCGACTCAGAAACATCATACCAACATTCCATTTCACTTTCGTCACACTTTCAGTCCGTAGAGCGCTTAAAACAACTCGCCGGAAATTTCTGCAAGATTCGCCGGAAAACCGTATTCATCATCAGAACGGTAATTCTTTCAATAATGTTGTAGTCCAACAATTGTTAAGCTATTTCTAACTAAAACCTTTCAATTGAAATCGAATTAAGGCACTGTATTCAGCTAATTTCAGTTCGCCGGAAAAATTCTGAAAATCTCTATGTTCATTTGAGAATCGGTAAGGGCATTCAAACCCTCTGTTAACATTTGCTGATCACTTCAATTTCACGATTAGCTAATAAAAACGGTTAATTGTCTTGTTCAGTTGAAGAGCATAAAAACAGGGACCGACACATTGCCGGAATTCTGAAATAAACCGTTCATCGGTATGTTCACCTCTAATTATCGTTTCTGCCATTTTATATTAGATTGTACAATGTTTAACAATCGAACTACACAAGATATAACGGTATAATCGACTGCCTGTAAAATTCAATGAAGAAGATGATTGTGGTAACACTATAAGTATAGTTAAAATTGTTATTTTAAACGGGTTAGACACACAGTCCAGCGGTGGACTGCGTGCAAATAATACGCATAAGTCACGAGTTCGATCCCTGATACACGCACCCTCTAAGTAATAAAACGCTTTTTTTGATAAAAGCTGAACCGGGTTAATCCCGTTAGTTGTTAAGAATAATAAAAACCGAGATGTTAACCAGGTTAGACACACAGTCCAGCGGTGGACTATGTGCAACACTGAGTCGCACGTCACGAGTTCGAAACCTGATACTGGCACCGGTTCTTGAATTAAAATGTTTTTGAAATTAAAAAATTTTGGTTAAACCGAATTAGTATATAAATATAATTAAAAACAAGATTATTTCGGGTTAGACACGTAGCTCAGTTGGTAGAGCTGCGTGCACGCGTACGGGAGGTCTCGGGTTCGAGCCTCACCCGGCGCAAACAATTTCGCTGACCGAACCGGTCAACAAGTCAACAAGTCAACGGTCAACGGTCAACGCAAAATAAACAATTTTTTTATATTTTTATTTATTTAATTTAATTTAAAAATCAATTAAAAATACTTAAAAATAACATTTTTAAAGATAGAAAATAGCCTTAAACTCACAAAAATATATCTAAAAATTCCATTAAAATCCTTAATAAAATCCACTCGTTTACTATATTTTTCCGTTATTATTTAGGTTAGAAATTCTCGTTGTTCAATTCTTCCGATTCGTGCGCATCTCATCATCTCCATTCAATCGCACCCAATGTGAGTGAATTTTACAAATTCCCCGTTTTAATCACGTTTTGGGGTGTATCATGTGTCTTGTTATAAATATTATATTTAAACCATTGTGCATACATCATACCATGAACATGTGTATTCAGTTTGTTTCAACTGTTGTGTGATTATCGTTAGATGCAATTTATTATTTTCAGTACATGCAATTTCATAGGCCGCCGCTCCCCATTACATTATGAGCGTTGAGCATGTTCCCCATTTCATTACGAGCGTGAACCTGGCGTGCCCACATACGATCGGCTCCGTTTGATTGAGCCTTGATCGCACAGACATTTTCATTTACAGTACATGCAATACGATCGGCTCCGTTTGATTGAGCCTTGATCGCACAGTTTCATTTATGTTATTTATCGTATGATGTTGGTATGTTTATGTATGCTATTATATGATTATTGTATGTTATAGTTGTGATTGTTATTTGCCACTACTTGATTATTTACATTTGCTCATTTGATGATTATGCACAATTTTTCATTGATAAACTAACAAGTAAATCAATAACAAATGTTTATCTAACAAGGTTCACTCGCCAACTTATGTTGACCCAAAAACCCCCATTTTTACACATGATACAGGTGAACCAGCAGCAGCCAGAAACGCATAGGATTGGACTAGAAGAATAAAATGATTTAGAGTTTGGGATTGTTATGTTTGGTTTATTTACTTTGTATTGTATGGACATGTTTGGATATTTGGAAATGTAACTTTGACTTTAATAAATATGAAACATATTAGTATATATCATGAGCTTTGGTGGTAACCCAATTATGCCCCGACTCTTATTCCGCTGCGGGTCGGGGTGTGACACCTTCTTCTTGAATCGTATTCATTCCAAACACAAAGTTGATGTTTTTACCTTTGTATGCTTGGAACGTCGTCTTTGATTTCTTCATCGATTCCTCTTCAGCTTCTAAACCCAGTCCAACTCTCCTGTTCTCTGGAAAATCACCACCATTTCTATGGTAATTGTTAAAATTACGTTTGGGTTTAGAGTAAAACCTTTTCTCATTCTTTTCAAGTTCATCTGATGATACTTCCATAAGTTTAAACAGTTTATCACTTTGATCTTCTTTTACATTCTGAATCGGAAAACTTTCTTCAGAGTACAATCTATCAGATTCCTTAATCTTGTATAATACAACATTAGGATCATCACATAGATCACTTTCTGAAGATGTATCGTCCCTTTCGGACTGTGAACAAGAACTGTTTGAACTTTCATCAGAATCATTTCCTAAAACTTTTTCACCACATCATTTACAACCGCTTTAATGTCATCGTTTGATTTTGTAAAGTCCACGTCAATGTTCTCAGGCAATTCATCTCTCATTTCTGACAAAAGAAGAATGTTAAATGCCTTTTCAACTTCATCATCTTTCTTGCAACAGTAATTTTCAAGAAGTGGTGAGGAACATTTCCGTACACTTTACATGTTGATTTTTCACCATTTTCCTCCGACTTAATCGTAGGTAAAATGTGATCAATGACATAAGCATTAGTGGTATAAGATTTTAGCAATTGGCTTACTCGTTCAGTTTCAATCTTCACAGCATGAAGCTCTCTTTTTGTTTCAGCAATTGTGTTAATGTACATGTTAATTGCCTTTTGTTTATCAAGTACTGTGGCTTTTAACATTTTTTCATTAGCACCAAGTTCAAGATTAGCTTTTTCGACATTTTTATATTTGCCTTGTATTTTGTCATAAACTTCTTTCACGTTTCTGTAATCATAACGAAAAATTTCATTATGTTCAGTTAATTCTCTTATGACTTTGACTTTATCAAGACAGGGTTCATAAGGACTTGCGCACTTTGTGCGAGGTTTTTCAACCTCCACAACTTTCACAACTTCCTTGATTGACACATTTACCTTTGCTTTTACCTTCTCAGCTTCCTCTGTTTTCTGCTTTTCGAGATTTGCAATCTCCTCTTCCTCAGCTGCATTTTCCAGAACAGCATCAACATTTGACGCTTCGGAATCTTCCATAACCTCAACCATCATAGCATCTCCAGTTTTCTTGCCAATGTATCTGTTCCAGTCAAATCCATCTTCTTCTTGATTAGCAACAAGAGCTTGTTCAGTTTTCTTTGAAGATTTTTCTTCAATATCAACTTGTGTCTTCTTTGGATATGGTTTGTATTGAAGAGCTCTCTTGTAGTAATCATTGCTATTACCGAAAGGATTTTGGCTTCCACTTGCTTCTTGATTGCTACATTCGCGTTTGAAGTGTCCCTTTTGTCGACACCTGAAACATGTGACTTTTGTTTTGTCAAATCCAAGCTTGTTGCTTGAATTACCAATATCCCTCCCAGTAAGCGCCACGAATTTCGTAACTCTTCGAATGATAGACGCAAGACTCCACTTGATATCCATGAGTTCTAACTCTTCTTCATCCACTTGATCGTAATCCTCGGCAGTCATTTCCGGATTACCGATCTTTCCAGCAATAAGTCCTTCATAAGATTCAAGAACAGTAGCAAGAAGTGCGATGTGTTGTTTCGCCACTTTTTCAGGAAATACGTTCTTCAAATCTACCGCAATGTTGCACTGGAAAATATTCGAGTCAGAACTAGCTTGGCTTGTCTGACTTTGAAATGAAGGGCTAGAACTAGAACTTGGATAACCATCATAAGGAGAACTTTGATTCGGAGAAGAGTTTACATTTACACTAAAGGCCGTTTGAATTTTCGGACTTTGAATCGGAGTATCTTGAATACCTCCTTTGTAATAGACACCTACATCTTGGACAACATTAGCGTTTTTGGATTTCGCTATTTTCATCAGTTCCATTTCATGACCTTCTAACTTGTCAATGAAAGATGACAATTTGAAGTGTCTCCAAGATGGGCTGTTCTTCATATCGTCAGATATGTTGTCCATTCTCCTTCTGGAAGTGCGTCGGCCAATTTCTCAATCTGCTCTTCATTTGATCGTTTAATATCATGTCTTCGCATTTGGACCATGAGGTGACAATATCTATCGATCATTTGTTTCATCATCTCTCCTTTGATCATTGTAAAGATCTCAAACTCTTTCTTTATCAACGCCTTCTTACTCTTGATCATTTCATCACTGCCTTTGAATTTGTCACAAAGAGATTGCCATAATTCTTGTGAAGTGGTAAACTCTGGCAACAATATCAAATATCTTCCATTACTGATTATTGAATCAAGCTAATCATTTTCTTCTTTGCGACATAATTTGCTTTGTCGGTTGGTGAGAACTTGTTCAACGGAAGATCTTGATCACATTCATTCTTTGGCCATTTGTAACCATCTTCAACTGCAACCCAAGTATCGAATTGATTTGCTTGTATCCAATTCACAAACCTTTCCTTCCATCCTTCAAACTCATCTATACTCATTAGCTTCTGCGGTTTCTGAGTAGTACCCATTTCGTTGTCGATATTCATCTGGTTCGCCGCAAGAGTATTAGCGTTTGATGATGAAGCTACTTGTGACACGAATACGTTGTGGAAATCTTCCATTTTGACAATCTGATGGATTATCTGAGAATATGATCAAAAACAACTTGGAAATTGATTAGTAACAAGCAAGTTCGGTCGAACTTGTGTGAAACTCAAAATTTTGATTTCACCTTTAACAAGTTCGGTCGAACTTTGGTATAATTTCTGATTTTGTACAAACACTTCAAGTTCGGTTGAACTTGAAGAAAATTTTGAAAATTTAATCACTTCGAATGGACTTGATGTTTAAAGAAACAAAACAACAAGTTCGGTCAAACTTAAGACTCCGTTTCAATGTTTCAACTAAGTTCGGTCGAACTTATGCAATATTTCAGTAAATTTTAAGGAAGTTCGGTCGAACTTGGAGTTTAAACCTTGAAAAACTAACAAGTTCGGGCGAGCTTGATTAAAATTCAATGAATTTTAGTCAAGGTCGGTCGAACTTGGTCTCAAGGTCGATGGAATTGGTTTTGACAAACATGGTTTTTTGAACTTTTTGATATCAAAATGATTGAATTTGAGTCCAAACTCTCAGGGGTTTGTTATTAGTGTGTTTTACATGTCATATTCAAAAATCACCCATTTTTTACCGTGAAATCATCAAGAATATGAAAATGTTAAGAAAAATGATAAAATGGAGATGAAATAGAGAGATTCTTGTCTTGATTCCAGCAAATTTAGGTATCCAGGCTCTGATACCACTTGTAGGAACATCCATGAACAGCTCGGGAACCTAAATTTGTTATCTATTGTCCGATTAGGCGGAAACTAATGACAAGTTAACCAAATAACAAGAATTACTCATTTAAAGGTTTTTTTCATTGATCTAAAGTTCAATACATTCAAGATCCGGATCCGACAGAGCTTCGCCTCTGATTTGCCAAAGTTACAAATGAAATCACCGAGGCACCTATTTATAGTTGCACAAGTTCGCTGGTGGGAGAAGATGTTCAGGCGAACTTGACCTAGTCAAGTTCGGCCGAACTTGACTTCCTACACACCATGACCAGCGAACTTGGCCTAAATCTCACATAAATACGCCTCGTTTCACCTATTCTATACAGACTCGATACAAGACTATTCTATAGACATTAAGCACCAATAGACTCCCTCTTGGATATCTACTTTGTCTTGTTCGGTCTTCAGAAACTCTCATTTATTCCAGACTCGTTCTCGTGTAATGACGAAGGCAACAGACATATGCACCAACAGTTTTTACACACTCTCACCAGGTGTGACTGTGTGTGACGTCATCCTGAAAGTGACCTTTAACAGCTTCATTAAATGGTGTAACTTCCAGCAGTTGTGAAAAGTGTTGGATTGTTACATTTTTTCATTGAACTGTTGCTTCTTCAGAGAAATAAAGTGAACTACTGGATTTCATAGAATTGCTGGTTGTGATAAAACACTTCTAGAAATCTAGAACTTCTGCCTTTGACTTGTTGACTGGTGTTTGGGTCTTCAGACTTGGACTTTGGTTGACTTGACTGTTAACTTGTTGACCAACACTTTGATAATCAGCACCTGTTCTCTTTATTCTTTGAAGGTAGTAGTTTGATGCAACAGGAGTTGGGACAACTGTTTTGTAAAGCTTTCAAGGGGGAGAGAAACTGTTAAATTTGGAGTTTATATTTGAACTTATTCAGACAAGGATCATGGATCCTTTGAGTTTTGGCTTTAATCATCGGCAGATCTCATAACCCAACACAATTTTTTTATTCGAGCATTTAATATCTTTCACCGCTATAATTTACACATGAATTTTTCATGGCATGTATAAAAATGGATATAGAAAATATTTATATGTATATGGATGTTTTATGTTTGTTAAGTGTTTGTTGGACTACACCCTAAGAATGTATAAATACTTATAGAAACCTAAATCACATACTTTAAAAGTGTAGACAAAGATCAAATGAATTGTCCTCCTTCTTTGTATCTAAACTAGTAAGATTACTCGTGCTACGCAAAGGGTTAATTGGTATCGGTACGACCTCGACAATCAGTATAACAATCAAAGGAAATATGCCCAACAAGATTTCTACACGTGTTACTATCGGACGGTGATAAACTGTAGATAACTATATGTCACAACGGTATGTTCGGAATCAAAAAGAAAAACTAGAAACAAATGTTCACGATAGACTTTATAAACCTATGCGCAATACTAAAAAAACTAAAATAAATGAAAAGACGGTACAGAAAGAACACAAATAAAAAGTTAGAATATGAAAACAAAAGTAAAAGTTACAACAAATGTAAGAATACAATTTTAGAAAAACGTTACGAGTTAAAAAGAAAATGAAATTAAAAAGATGATCTTTGTTTTGTATTAGCTAATTAGGAATACAATTTTTCAGTAGATAACTTGGTTATTTAAAATAGTTAAACAATTTTGTAGTAGATAACTTGGTTATTTAAAATAGGAAATTTTGTAGTAGATAACTTGGTTATTTAAAATAGGAAAAATATGTGCACCAAGGAAGAAAAAAAATATATATAGACATGGGATGGCGTACTTGGAATCGAACTTGTAACCACCATTATGATAAGCTTTATAAGAAAAGAAATCACCACCAGAGCGCAAATGTGTAATTTTTTGGATTTTATTCGTGTATATATAAAGAAAACCGTGTGCCATAAAAATAAAGAAAAAACGTTGGTGGATGCCAGATGGCATCCACTTATTGGTTAACATCCCTAATCATAAAAAAAAACCTATTGTATAACTACTTTGAAAATGTATGAATATATAAAAACCTATTGTACAAGCACTTCGAAAATGTATGAATATATAAAAATCTATTGTACAACCACTTTGAAAATGTATGAATATTATGGCATCCACTTATTGGTTAACATCCCTAATCATAAAAAAAAACCTATTGTATAACTACTTTGAAAATGTATGAATATATAAAAACCTATTGTACAAGCACTTCGAAAATGTATGAATATATAAAAATCTATTGTACAACCACTTTGAAAATGTATGAATATATAATTTAGAGATTTTCCCGACTATTCTTTTCCATTCCTACCTTCATTTGCTTCTCTAAAAAATAAGATTTTACTACGTATAGAAATTCATTATTCACTTCCTCATGATTTATAGATTGCACCTTAAACATTTTGAAGATGCACAAGAATAACTGTTTTCATACCCGACACGGAACCGCTTCCGGTTCCTACCCGGTGGTATGAAGAACTGGTCCCAACCCGTTTATACCCTATTGGCCCTACCCAGTTCCACTAGTTTTGCCAACTTCGGGTTGTATCTGATTCCTACCCAACCTGTTTTCTCCGAGTAGGAACCAGTTTTAACGGTAAAAAAATTCAAAATAGTAACGTTAAAAATAGTACATTATCCAGGTATTTACTATTTTGACCGTTGCAGCCGGTTCTTTGACATCCGAAATCACTAAAATACCTTTGGGTTGTATTGGTTGATTACTAAACTCCAAAACACTTAAACGAACCAAAAAACCGCAAAACAGACAACTTATGAAAATGTCTCAAGCTTGGAGTGACGATGAGGAGTATGTGTTTGGTCTAGCTTTTGTACACGTTAGGACCGAAGACTTACGCAGGGAGGGTCCAAGTGATAAATTTGGGAGGGTTTTTGGTCTCGGGTTAAGGGGTGGTTTGACAAGGAAATGAGTTATCCAACCGAATGTAGATGTAATGCTCTTAAAGCAAAGAGCATAAGCATGGTCCAACCAATATGAAGATTTCACAAAATTTACCACCGACGAATGGACGAGTAGGAAGACTCAAATGACTATGAGCAAGTTATTGAAGAATCAATAGCTGAGTATGCCCAAGTTAATGGAAGACCGTTTATCAAGCTTGAAATTTTAAAGCTTATAATGTATCTTCAATTATAGTTAGTACTTTTATGTTAGTTTAGTATTTTAGTTTTAGTTTTATACAATTAGTATTTTATGTGCAATGTTAAGTATTTTAATATTAATGTTAATTTATATAAGTTGTATATTTACACGTGAAACATTAAACATTGGACATTAAATATTATACATTTACATCCTAATATCTTATGTTTAAACGTTAAAATTAACTAAGAACTTAAACAAATAACACATAAAGTGGAAGTTAAACATTACCACTATTTTTGACGGGCGGATCCTGAAGACTCCCCACCCTTTTTTGCTTTTGTAACCGAACAATGATTATGTGTTTGTTTTTTAAGCTTCGAATTTGCCATGGCTTTCATGAACTTCAACAATATGTGCACCGAGTCATCTCGGTATTGTCAGACAAAAGAGAGGGGTCGAAGTGCTTCCAGACCTTCTAGGTTTCTTTTGTTTTCAAAAACCAAAACAACATTCTCGTTTCTTACCATCGTTGGAGTCTTGGAGACGTAAAAACAATTGAGCGGTTTTGTGTTTTTGAGAGTGAATTGAGAGTTAAAGACGTGATGTGGTTAAAAGTAAACATTCTAGGCCTATTTCTACTAATTTAGAGAGGCATAATGGTAAAAAAACGGTTTCCAAACGGTCATGTTATTATTAGGAACCGATTCCCAATGGTAAAAAATTTAAAAATAGGTACACCCGGTTTGTACCCGGTGAGTACGTGCACCTCTAATTTTGATATATACCTCACATTTCAGTTTTTACATCAAATACATGTAAGAAATTGATAATTGAATAAAACAATAAATAATAAAAAAGAATGTATAAATAGAGATGATACATATGATTTTATTTATTTATTTATTTTAGAAAGGGTTATCGAGGTTAGAAAGGGAACGCAAAGTCATTAGTTTTAAAAATTTAATAAGAAGTTTTTAACAAGGCCCAGAAGTTAGCCATGCCCATTGGGAAAAAGTGGTTGACCCCTTGTGAGCCCAATGTTCATTATTTACAACTCTAATTGAGTAATTTCATTATTTGAAATACGAAAACTTCTTACAAGCTTTTAAACATTTTGAAATACGAAAACTTCTTGCAAGCTTTTAAACATACATATTAGCTACTAATATTTCTTAAACCTATCAAGCATAACTTTTTTTTTATAACACAATAGGTGGTTGAAAACTGAATGCAAAAGGTTTCGGTTAGGGTTGTAATAAGTTTTTCTTTAACATTCACTTTAACTACTCGACTAACAACAATTTTAATGGTTTATGATAAAGTCACAAAATTGTAGATAGCTAATAACAGAATATTTTGTGGGCCAGGGGGTAAGACCTTGAAGTCCTCTTAAATCGAGTTTCGTCCATGAATAGTCTCAATATAAGATATTTGAATATTTGTATATGTATATATGATATTATGATGTGTGTGTGATCATTATTATAGAAAAAAACAATAATAAAGGACAAAGATAGTGGTTTGCCCGGAAGCCAAGTCTTGGGTGATATTGATAGTGGCATGGCAATTGGCAAACAATTGACGTCTCTTTTGCACAATTTTCTTTCTCCAAAAGATTCCTAATCATATTCGAATTTCTTCATTGACCAATTCGATGGAGAATAACTTAAGTTGTACCACTTTTACCAATTATATTGTTTATTTTAGTATTTTGAAAAAAAAATAAAGTTACTTAACTATTAATTAGCATGCCTAAACTAAACATAAGAGTAAATTGCTAAAATCGTCCCTAAGGTTTGAACATGTTTGTCATTTTCATCCAAACAAATTTTTTTAAAATATAGTCCTTCACTTTAGGGATTTTTTTGCCATTTTCATCCAAACGTCTAATTTGCTTAATTTTTCTATAAAAGATTTGGATAAAAATGACCAAAAATCTCAAATCTCAGGGATGATTTTGGCAAAAAAAAAAAAAAAGTCAGACGTTTGGATGAAAATGACAAAAAATCTCAAAAGTGAAGGACTTTATGGTACAAAAAAGTTGTTTTGGATGAAAATAGGAAACATGCTCAAACCTTTTGGACGATTTTGACAATTTATTCTAAATATAATGACTAAGAAAACAAATTAAAGGGTTGTATTTTGAAGGTGATCATCTACTTACTTTATCTTAATGATTAAACTAGGTTATAACCCCGTGTATTACACGGGTTAAGTAAATAAAAAATTAATAGTTAATAACCGAGATTTAATAATTATAAAACGATGTTTTAAGATGCTTTTCAGATATCAAAACAACATTTTGTGTCATGTATGATCAAAACTTGTGATGTTTGTCAAGTTTATAAATATGAAAGCATTTAAACCATCGATTAGAAAACAAACTGTATCGTCGACTTTCTCACGAGTTCTAACAATCATGTGAACATACATTTAATAACCCATGTTTTATTTAAATAAGAGTGGTCTTAGTTTATTAGTTCTAAAAAAATTATTAAAATGTCCAGGCATATAGCAATTAGCCAATTAAAACTTATTGCTACAAAATAATATTAAATAAGTATAAATTATTTGTAATTATTAAATTATATAAGTTTAAAATTTAAATATCTGGACGTGAGTTGCATCTTAAAAGAATGGTTGTTTTTTAATAAATTTATTAGTATGATAAATATAGTTATTATTCTTCTTGCAGTTTAAATATATTAAGTAAATAAATAATTTGTTAAGCAAGAAAATCGTTCTCTCCACCCTTGTTATGAAAATGCTCGATATTTGCTTCAATTAATAATATATAATTTCTAACATGGTAATTAATATAAATAAATAATAAGATATTCTATGGAACTTTATCCGTAATTTCTTAAATGTTTGAAACATATATTAAATTTAATAATTTGAATTAAATAATAATTATTTACAATTAAGGATTTAAGATATACTTTAGTAACCTAGTAATTGATATAAATAAATAATAAGATATTTTATGAAACTTATCCGTAATTTCTTAAATGTTTACCACATATATTAAATTTAATAATTTAAATTAAATAATAATTATCTACAGTTAAGGATAACCTAAAATAATGACAAGTGTTCCTTAATTGGTTTCTTTTATTATATATACAGCCGTCCAATAACAAAGAAGAACTTATTACATGAATTAGTACTCACTTAATAAACGAGCTCATAAACCGATCCTCATATAACGAGCTTTGTTAGTTCTACGAGTCCATGTTACATATATAACTAAACTATAACATACTACATTTAGTATGATATATTTTTATATAATAAATATCATATAATTTTATATATGTAGTGGGCAATACTAAACTTCAATATCTAGATAATAATATTGTGAAAGTTTAAAAATACAAAAAGACGCTTAACGTGCGAAGATACGCGACCACCAATATAAGGTGTGTAATTAAGCAAATAACGTGCATAATTAGAGTTAACCCAACCCATGCGTAATTATGCAAATAACGTGCGTAATTAGGTTTTAACCCAGCCCATACGTAATTATGTTTATAACGTGCGTGATTATGTAAATGAAATCACGTATGTTCGCACGCTAAGGAACTTTTATACGTTAACCTTCCCCTAAAAATATTACCATGGATGTGGTAATTACAACTCAAATTCACTTTAAATACAAGAAATTTTTTTATTGCACTCAAGGGATTGATATGGTGATTCTGGTTAAGACCCATACCCACAAGGGAGTCAAAGAGGGCATCAGTTTTTTAACTTCGCTCAGGATCCCAAATTAAATGAGTCGTCTCTGAAAATAATAATAATAATAAGAATAACAAATAATAAATTAGTTCAGTATGAAAAAGTAGAGTAACTAAAGTTATTTACGAGTCCTGTTTATTGTTTCAAATTAGAAAAAGTAGAATTTAAGGGTTTTTTTTTTATTTTTTTATTTTAAGTTTGAGTGTTTACATGACCTATACAAAGCCCACTAAGAATCCCTAAGTTGAGTTAACATATAAAAAAGGCTTTCTTGCACTAAGATATCAGTTTGGCACACGGAAACCATGAGTTTTTTTCTAAAAGGGTGTTTGTGGAAAAGTTATTTATCAAAATAGATGATTTGAAAAATAATTATTAAACTATGTGTTTTGCAATGACTTTTTTCACAAATTGATGAGGGTGGAAAAAATATTTACCAAAATGGGTGATTTTAAAAAATATTTATTAAAATGAGTGTTTTTTTTCTTATTTCTTTATTATTCACTAAACTGTTATATTTTTTTTTCAGTTAACCTAATATGTTTTTAATTTATTTTTCTCCAAAACAAATTACTCGTTATATTTATTTAGTTTTTTAACTAACCAAAATATAATTTTTTTTTCGTACCGCTTTTTCTTTTATTTCTTTTTACATTTATATAAGCTAAATAATTCTAATATAAAGTTTACTCCTAGAGTTTTAGAGATGTAAACAATCACTAAAGTAGCACCTTCATGTTTATTTTTTTAATTAACCGAACAAATAATCGAACACAAATATGGTTTTCTTTTTCGTAAACAAGACATGTATTCATGTTTACATTAACTGAATGAAATAAATGTTGTTTGTGACCATTAAAAAATAAGTTGATAATAAAAAATAATAATACAGTATCAAGTTGGCCAATAAAATTACGAACCAATCAATCTATCTAAATATTTTGACCACTGATTGTTAATAAAATTTATGTAATTATAGGAAACACTATATTATGGGTTTTCATTTGAATCGGTAATAAACTACACAGAGAGTAGTAATATGAAAAATTACCCTTAAAATTATATTAGAATATTAGCATTTAAAAATTAAATGAATTCAACGATTTCAATTTATTTTAACGTGGGTTTAACTATATAAAAAATATAATAATTAATAAGTTAGTTAAAGATCTATATAATAAGATCGAAGAAATTAATATAAATGTGATAGTTGATTAAATAAAAATAGAAGAATTAAAATCGATTAGTTAAAAATAAAGAAACTTAGAAAAACACTCATTTTGATAATTATTTTTCAAATCATCCTGTTTTAGTAAATATTTTTTTTTCACCAATACCCTTTTAGATAAAACTCCGAACACCACAAAGAGATCTACTTAGATCTTGATGGCCCACATTAATCACCATTAGAGAATCTTGTTATAAAATTAGGCTAATCTCTCCTTAAGTATATTCCATCTCTTGATTTCCACATCATTCTACTTCAAAGGCTATAATACCCAAAAAGAATGAGAATTTGATGAGGGGGGTTTATATGGCTAGTAGACTTGCCCCTTTTGACTATTTCATTATCATTTATGAACATTTTGAATATTTCTTTTTGCCAATTCATTTATGATTTAGACATTCGAATATATTCGATTCTATAATTTCGTATCTCTTTTTAAAACGTACATGCTATGATATTTATCTAGCAAAACTTTGTAATATCATATATACTAATTTTTAAATTTCTGACAATTAGACATTGTGGTTCTTTTTACCCTACACCTTAAAAGTTGTATTATTAAACATAACCATTTTTAAAAAGGGAAATTGGTTTGTAGTAATCTCATCTAGACTTATTGGCCATTAATAATCTCATCTCAGAATATTCCTCTAACCAGTCCCACATTTCACCTATTTTTCCTACAATTATCCCCCGTTAAAAAACTTAACGGAGTTAAGCTTTTTTTCCAAATTACAAACAGATTTTTTAGGGCTTTTGATTAGAACGGCGATATGAGTCCATTGATGTAAAACTTGCCTCGAAATGGTGCTCCAAACGATGAAAACGGCGCTTCAATTCCGGTGTTTAAGTTTCCAATTAACCAAAATCAAGTCACTTGGAGCACCATTTCGAAGTAAGTTTTACATCAATGGACTCCTATCATCGTTCTGATCAAAAGCCCAAAAAATCTGTTTGTAATTTGGAAAAAAACTTAACTTCGTTAAGTTTTTTTAACGGGGGACATTTGTAGAAAAAATAGGTGAAAGATGGGACTAGTGGGGGGAATATTCTAAGGTGGAATTATTAATGGCCAATAAGGTCTAGGTGGAATTATTACATGCCAATTCCCCTTTTAAAAATTCAGGACACTTATATTTTCATTTGGTGTTTATGATTGATGGTCCAGATTTAATTGTTTATGAAAGATGAAAAAGAAAAGCACATGGTTATATTATGAACGGTATTAACGAAATTAGCAATATATACTAATATAAAATTTAAAATGTTTTTGAATGAATATTTGGTATTGTTTATTTTGTTGAATAAAAAATATGATGTTATGAAAGTGTAAAAGACGACTGAAATTATCCGCTCAAATCTTGTATTGTTTAAATATAATAATTTTGTGAAATAAAATTTATAGTTTGCTACCGTCAATTCAGAAAACACCGAAAACCAAAAACATTAAACACTAAACGTTTTAAATTGAAAATTGGTAAGAAAGTATATGTTATAAAGTGTGGCATGTGATGTAAGGAAATCTTTTGGGTATCTTGTATGTGGGGGTAAAGAACTAAAGATACCATTTCTTTAATTATTTTCTGGCGTTGCAAGTTGGAGAGGGAATGCTACATCTTTGAAAAAAGAGAGTTAGTTTTGTCATTTACTAAAAAAATGTAAGGGTGACATAATTTAGGATCAAAAATAATATGCATCATGTTCCTTTGGTGAATGGGTAGGGACTTGAAGCGAAGATACTTGTGTCAACTGACATGGAATGAGACTAAGTATCACTTAACCCATCAAATTACCAATATAACATTATAACCGTTTGAAAAAGTACTCCTATAACCATTTAACTAAACGTACACATGGGTTGCATATAATAAAACATGCCCTTTAGTTCTCTAATGTAATATGTTGTTGGTTACCGGAGGTCACTACACCCCCAACCCACTTCATCAATTCTCCATGCGAAGTATATCATAAATCCTGCGTAAGTCAGTACAAAATATGCACGCACGGGATCATACAAATACTTAACAAAAACAACACTCAGCTATCGCCAGAGCATGCGCAAGCTCTCATCAGCGCATGTAACGCAATGACAGCTAATACAAGTACAGATAACATGTGTTGTAGCCAAGAAAACATTGTTATTCTCCTATGGCACTTATCTCAAAAATGAGTTTTCATCAATTTTCTGAAATCTTCACACATTTTGCCACTTATGGATCCAAAAATGATATCATTAACATAGATTTGTACTATTAACAAAATTTTCCCTTTCAATTTAGAAACAGAGTTTTATAAATTTTACCTCTTTTGAATTCATTTGATAGGAGTAAAGCGGATAGAGTATCATACCAGATTCTTGGTGCTTGTTTTAGTCTATACAAAGTTTTGTTTAACTTGTAAACATAATCAGGTTGGAATATGTCTTCCATTCCTGTGGTTGACACACATACACCTCTTGGATTTTTTCATAGAGAAAAACACACTTTATATTCATCTGATACACCTTTATGGTGTAGTTGACAGCAAAGGCCAAGAAGAGTCTTATTGCTTCCACCTTTGCTTTGCTACATGAGCAAAGGTTTCATCATAGTCAATTCTTTCTTCTTGTCTGTAGCCTTGAACCAGAAGCCTAGCTTTGTTTTTTATAACAATGTCCCTTTCATCAGTTTTATTTTTCAAGACTCATTTTGTACCAATTAGACATATATCTGTGGTAATGGAGCAAGTTCCACACTTGTTGTCATTTAAACTGAAGGAGCTCTTCCTACATGACTTCTACCCAGCTGTTGTCTTTTAATGCACCTTGGTATTTGACAGGTTTGATTAATGAAAAAAGCCAGTAAATAGGCACACATTTGAAGTTTGGTTTCTTGTGAGCACTCCTGTATTGATGTCTCCTATAACTTGTTCTGGTGGATGAGATCTCAAGCTTGAGCTGAAATATGTATTGGGTTGTTTTGGGTTATCTTTTAACATGTTCTGGTGGCAATGGTTATGTATGACATGTTCTGGTGGTCTTGTGTTGGTTATCCGGAGGAGGCATTCGGTTGAAGTTTGTACGCCAATAGGAGAAAGTATCACAATCTAGGGAGACAAGCCGATAACCTCATCAAAATTCATCTCTGTGATGAAAGTTGCTAGCTACACACGAAAAGGAGAAATAGTGTATATGATCTCTACGATCATTAGCACTAAAGGAAAAGAATTAAAAGATATTCATGTAGTATCAGATTTCTCAGACATTTTTCAAAAGAACTACCTGGACTACCACCTGATCGCGAGGTTGAATTTAGAATTCACTTAATGCCAGGAACTGCACCAATTGCCAAAGCACCTTATCGTCTAGCGCCAACGGAGATGCTGGAATTGAAGAAGCATGTTGGGATTGAACCTTTGGAAAGGAACAGATGATACAAAGTCAAAATACACCATCCGAGCTTTGGTCCAAACCATCAGATGTTCTATCCACTGATGGGCATTTACTGCATTCAATAAACACACTGTTTCCTATCCTCTGACAGAAGGAACTCTCTACCACTGATAGAAGATTACAAGAACAGAGGATAGCCAGCAGTGCTTGTTCTAGTGTTAGGTTAATCAATGTAACAGTGCTATGCACTGATAGTTTTAGTTTAAGCAGTGTTTGTAGTTAGTTACGTTTGTTAGCTGTCACTATCAACCCTGACGTCATTGAAAGACGATCAGTGGTTAGATAGTTAGTATAAATAGGCGCTCAATGTAACAGTTTTTACTCGTCTTCTTAAAAAGATTAATTTCGCATATCTTCTTCATTTCTTACTATCAAACGATCGTGATTGGGCTAAGGAGAGTTTGTGAATCACATGCAATAGTTTAATTACTTGAAAGCATGATGGTGATGAAAACAAACGACCGATTGATTGCTGTAAAAGTTTTCCATTAATCCACTGCACTATTCTCTGTTTTTTCAATCATTTTCCATTATTTGAAACAAAAACAACAATCAATTCAAACTTAGATCCTGACAATTGGTATCAGAGCTAGGTCAATCGATTTTGATTTAAACGTCAAATTAATTTGAACAGATCAGCTCTTTGTTGCTAATTTCGTTTGATAAGTTTTTACTTGATTACAGAGTTTTATTACTACAATAGTTTTTAAAACACAAATCTGTTGTAAACAAGAGAAATGGCACAAAACACACCGGATTCCAATATTGGATCCATGTTCAAACCACCTATGTTGAAACGAAATGAGTATTTTATTTGGCAACGTAGGATGGGTCATATTCTCGCTCAACTGAACACCGGATGCTGGAGATCCGTTGTGTTTGGACCCCATGTTCCCATGGTTCCAAGTACAGAGGATCCCCACACTCAAGTCCCTAAAAAACTAAAAATTACTCTGAACAGGATTTCCTCAAAATCGAATTGGATGCTAAGGCTTTTAGCATCGTTGCTTCAGCTTTGCCCAATGAGATTTATGCGGGATTACTTCATTGCAATAGTGCTAAAGAGTTATGGGATGCTCTTAAAGAGCAATTCGGTGGTACTGAAGAGGTGATCGAGAATAATAGAGATGTCTTAAATCAGCAGTATGAAACATTTTGCCATAGAAAAGGTGAGTCACTAACCCAACAGTTCGAGCGATTTAGCTGTCTCATAAGCGAATTGAAACTGGTAGATGTGAAATTTCCTAATTCGACTATCAATAGTCGTTTCTTAAGATCACTACCAGAAAAATGGGAGACAATAGCTTATGTTACTCGAACATCTGTTGGTTATAAAAAAATGACCCTCACACAGCTTCATGGTCGACTTCTCACTTATGAGAGAAAGTTGAACCAGAAAAAGAAGCTTCAAGAGTCTGGGAAAGTAACTGATGACTATACACTGGGAAACACCGCTATCTATAGTCATGAAGAGGGGTCTGGTAGTGGAAAGGATCAGAGTTTTGATCATTACATTGACATAACTTCTGGAAACAATTTCAACTCTGATCCCTGTACACCTAATTTTGCTTTTGGTGCCAATTGTGAAAGCCAAACCTCTGACAATCTGAGTTTTGAGATGAATGACTTACAACACTTTGAACCCACGGATTTGGAAGAGATGGATATCCTACACCAGTTGGCACTTTTGAGTGTCAGGGCTAGTAAGTTTTACAAAAGAACTGGTAGGAGGTTTCCAGGATTGCATGGGGGGGTTAAAAGTTGGGTTAGATAAATCAAAGATAAAATGCTTTAAGTGCAATAGGATGGGACATTTTGCCAGGGAATGCAGAACTCAAACTGCAGGACCAATTGTTACCCATCCTGGCCCCAGTTCTCAAAGCTGTCCAATATTCCCAGTTTGCCCCCTGCACAACAAATTCAAAACACTGCTCTAATCCTGTAACAACTGTCCTATTCCTTATGTCCAAACCTCTGCTCCACTGATTCAATATGTTCAAGCACCACCTCAAGTGCATGTGCAACAAGCTCCACATGTCACCCAAACTACTCAAACCACTGCTACACCAGCAGAGGTTACACAATAAAGCTTCTTTACCCAAGGTTTTGTTGACTGGAGTAGTTTGCCTGAGGATTTAACTGATGAAAACTTTGCTCTCATAGCCAAAAATGATTTTGAAAATGAGAACTTATGTTTTATGGCTCTTGAGACCATAGTTGAAGGTAATGAGTCTGTGGAACAGGAGTCAAAATCTAATGAGGTTGAATGTTGTGAAGCAGTGGTTACACCAGAAGTTACACCTGAGGTTGAAATGAATGCTGCTGATGTTGAAAAAGACAATCTCTCTGACCCATGGGACACAAAGGAGTGTGAAGAAGAATGTGATTGTGCTCTTATGGCTGCTTCGAAGGTATTACCTCAGATCCTAAAAGATCTATGTTCTGAAAAATGCATTATTGCTTTTGCAAACATAAAACAGGTGAATAAAAACCTGAGAAACAAAATTTTGGAAGATGAACTTAAATTTGAAAAACTTGTTAAAGAGTTGAAAACAAAATTAAGTGAAAAAGATTCTGAAATGAGTAGCCTAGGCATGAATCAAGCAAAACCAAAGACCAGCTCCAAACCATGGTAGAAAAATACAAAGTTTGCAAACAGGAGTTAGAATCTACCCAGATCATTTGTGAAAAATGGGTAGAGTCTTGCGAAGGTTATGAGCTTATGCTTGATGCTCAAGTCAAGAGCAACATAAAGTTTGGTTTAGGCTTTACAGAATATGACCATACTTGTGAAAAAGTTGCAAAAATTGACTCTGAGCTGGTTGAAATAGTTCCAACAAACTTGGTTGGTGAAGAAATTAAAATCCTGATAAAGAAGGAAACAAAATTGCTCTTGAAAAACTAGAGGTTTCATCAAAAGAAAAAGCAGTTGAAAAATATGAATTTAAACCAACCTGGTCAGATGAGTGTGATATTTTGGAAAACTTCAAGCCAATGGACTTTTCAACTCTTGATGGTATAAAAACACCAAAAGCATTGGTAATCCCTATCAAAGACTTGCCAGCAGAGGTTACATCATCTGCTCTCAAAAAATCTGATAGGAAAAGGTTAAACACTTGTTTTGTAAATTTTGTGAAAGGAGGAATCATGATACAGCAGACTGTTTTCTTTTGAAAGCTAATGATATAAACAAAAGTTGTGTTATACATAAATCTCCTAGATGCACCATTTGCAACAAAACAAATCATCCAACTCAAAAGTGTGTCTATCTCAAAACCTATCACCAAAAGGTAAAAGAGATTAGAGAAAAAGCTCTAGAAAGAGAAAATTCAAATCTTGCCAAACAGAAATTTAAATCATGTGAAACATCTGTCACCAAAGCTTTAAATCAAACCTCTGTTCACAGAGAAATTCAAGTAACAGATGCACCTCCATCAAACCAGTTTCCAAGAGGTAAAAGCCAACCTAATTACCAAAAGTTGCCTATGACTTATGAGACTTACAAAAAGCCTTCTAAGCCAAGGGTAAATAGGCATCCTCATGGTTATCAACAGTTGATAGGAGGTAGCTCACAGAAGTGGTTACAAAAGTCTGATCTAACCACTGCTCCTCAATCTGAACTGAGTTTGGATCATCTGATACTCCATCCAAAGCCATTTTGGCTTTGGAGACTCACCTGAACTAATTATTTCAAAACATGTGCAGGGAGCTTCTACTTGCCTTGACAGTCTTTGGTATGTAGATAGTGGAGGCTCCAGGCACATGACAGGATGTAAAGCTCTGCTCAGGGGTTTTAAAGCTCATGGAGGGGGTGATATATCCTTTAGAAATTAATTCAAAAGGGAAGGTGTTAGGGTCAGGATGTGTCTCAGCAGGAAAACTCAAGTTTGAAAATGTGAATCTCATTGACAATCTAAAATTCAATCTCTTAAGTGTTTCACAGATGAGTGATAAAGGTTATGGTTCCTTTTTCACAAAGAAAACTTGCAGATAGTAGGGCCAGGGGTTGTCAAAAAGATTGACCAAATCATTGCATAGAGCAAAGCACAGTTGACTGCTCATAGAGTAGGAAATGTGTATGTAGTTGATATGGTAAAAGATAATCCTATGTCAAATGCATGCCTGTTTTCAGTTGCCTCAAGCAAAGAGACAGAGCTATGGCATAAAAGGCTAGGGCACATAAATCTAAACACCATCTCCACTCTCTCAAAACAAAGTCTGGTTAAAGGTTTGCCCCAAAAACAATTTACTTGTGAAGAGCATTATGTTTCCCGTCTAAAAGGTAAACAACATAAAAGCTCTTACAAGTCAATTGAGGAGTCCAAAACAAGTCAGTGCTTATAGTTGCTTCATATGGACTTGTTTGGACCTGTAAAAATCATGAGCTTAAAACACAAAAGATATTGTCTGGTGGTAGTTGATGATTTTTCTAGGTTCACATGGACTTTTTTTTACACTCTAAGGATGAAACAGCAAACATTTTGCAAAACTTTGTTAAACAAGTTGAAAAGCAATTTGATCTTCCTGTAAAAATCTTTAGGAGTGACAATGGGACAGAGTTTAGGAACAAGGAGTTGGATGTCTTCTGTGAGTCAAAAGGGATTGTTAGACAATACAGCATCCCTAGAACTCCAGAACAAAATGGGGTTGTTGAAAGGAAAAACAGAACTTTAATTGAATAAGCAAGGACTATGCTTGCAGACTCAGGTTTACCCTTGTCTTTTTGGGCAGAGGTTGTAAACACTGCTTGCTATGTCCAGAACAGAGTTTTGATAAACCCTAGGCTTCAAAAGACTGCCTATGAATTGCTTTACAAAATCAAACCTCTGATCTCTTATTTCAAAGTCTTTGGCTACCTATGCTTCATTTTAAACATCAAGGATTCAATATCCAAGTTTGCAGCCAAAGTTGATTGTGGTTATTTTCTGGGATACTTAACCACTGCCAAAGCCTACAGAGTCTTTAACTCTAGGACTAAGTGTGTTGAGGAAACTCTAAATGTGAAGTTCAATGAACTCTCATCTTTGAAAATCCCAGCAATGGACTTGTTGAATTGTTTGATTTATCTAAATTTACATTTGAAGATGTGTCTATCAAGACTAACCCTGCAGGTACCCCACAATCATCATTTGAAGAGCAAGGATATGATTGCGTTCTTCCAAGTTTCAAAATTAATCCTATAGGCAGAGGAGCAGATGAGTAGCAATGGTGAAAGCTCTGCCAGGTCAACAGTGGTTAATACTCAAACCTCTGCCAGCTCTCAAAACCAAACATCTGTTGATAAAAGTCCACAACAAATGGACAAAAATCAAGCCACTTTCACATCCATACCACCAATTCCTCCACCACCATTCCAATTAGAGGCTGGACCATCAAATTCACCAGCAGAGGTTAGCTCAGATGATACACATTTGCAAGCTTCACCTCAAAATGCCAATGTTCCATATCAAGGTGATTTGATCTTCCTCAAAAGCCATCCATTGGATCAAGTTATTGGCAACATCAATGAGGGTGTGCTCACAAGAAGCCAAGCCCAAAACATTTGTCTTTTGCTGGCTTTCTATCACTCACAAGCCTGTCAAGTACCAAGAGTCACTAAAAGACAATAGCTGGGTAGAGGCCATGCAAAAAGAGCTCCTACAGTTCAAAAGACAACAAGTATGGGAACTTGTACCACTGCCAAAAGATGTGAGTCCCATCACAAAGTGGGTCTTCAAGAACAAAACTGATGAAAGAGGTATTGTTGTCAAGAACAAAGCAAGGCTCGTGGTTCAAGGCTACATACAGGAAGAAGGGATTGACTACGATGAAACTTTTGCTCCAGTAGCAAGATTAGAAGCCATTCGCCAATTCTTAGCTTTTGTTGCTAACCATAACATCAAGGTGTATCAAATGGACATCAAGAGTGCATTCCTGTATAGAAAGATCAAGGAAGAAGTATATGTTTGTCAACCTCCTGGTTTTGAAGATCACTTTCATCCTGATCATGTTTACAGGTTAAACAAAGCACTGTATGGTCTAAAACAAGCACCAAGAGCCTGGTATGAAACTCTATCCACTTTTCTCTTATCCATTGGTTTTACCAGAGGTAGGATTGACAAAACCCTATTTTTAAAATGGAAAGGAAAAGATTTGATGCTTCTCCAGATTTATGTGGATGACATCATTTTTGGATCCACATGCCCTGCCATGTGTGAAGAGTTCAGAAAACTCATGGCAGCAGAGTTTGAGATGAGTGCAATGGGTGAGTTGCAATGTTTTCTTGGTTTACAAGTCAAACAAATGCAAAAAGGCACTTTCATTCATCAAAATAAGTATGTGAAAGAACTACTTAAGAAATTTGATATGAATGATTGTAAACCTTGCAGCACACCCATGGCCACATCTAAGCTAGTCACTGTAGATGCCAGAGATGACCTTGTTGATCAAACATTATATAGAAGCATGATTGGGTCTTTATTGTACCTAACTGCATCAAGGCCAGATATTATGTTTGCCACATGTGTCTGTGCTAGATCACAGTCAATGCCAAGAAAATCAGATCTTATTGTTGTAAAAAGAATATTCAGATACATAAAAGGTGCTCCCATACTTGGTATCTGGTATCCAGCTAATGGTAACATTGAGCTTGCAGGATATTCTGATAGTGACTTTGCTGGATATAAAACAACAAGGAAGTCCACATATGGGGGAGCCCAATTCCTAGGAGATTGCCTAGTGTCTTGGCAAAGCAAAAAGCAAGTTGCAGTATCCACATCCACTGCTGAAGCAGAATATATAGCTACTGCAAGTTGCACTGCTCAAATTTTGTGGCTTCAAAATCAACTTCTGGATTTTGGTGTGACTGCCTTGAGGTCACCTCTCAAAATTGATAGTCAAGCAGCAGAAAACATCATCAAAATCCAGCTTCACATTCCACCACCAAGCACATTGACATCAGACATCATTTTGTGAGGGATTACTACGAAAAAGGTCTGATTTCTTTAACATGTCCATACCAAGGATCAACTAGCAGATGTGTTGACAAAAGCACTTGATGCTTCCACGTTTGACAGTTTGATATCTAGGCTAGAATGCTAAACATGGATTAAAAACAACTTTTCTTGTGATTCATGTGTAAATAGCAATAAAATGTTTTTAGAAAATCAGAAATTCATCCTTAAAAATAGTTAAAATTGAATTTTTCAATAAAATCCTTAAAGTCTGTTCAAAGCTCTGATAGCACAAAAACACTGTTGTTTAGAAAAATCTATCCACTGATGCAAACCTCTGATAGTGTTTAAATTTGTCACAACCGTTGGTAGTTTTGCTCTAACAATGGTTAGCCAAACAATTGTTTTCCATTATCAAACATAGATTACACGTGGACAGATGCTATTCGACAGATGTTGCATCAGACGCCACGTCAAGTGCACTTTTTGAAAAATCCCTATAAAACCCTGTTCTATCCCCAAACAGAGGTTTCACTTTTCTTGTGCGATTTCAAATTTTTCAAAGCCCTTCTTTCAAAAATCTTCCAAAATCATGGCTCCTAAAACCAAATCGAAGAAGAAATTGTCACAAGAACAACCCCCATTTATCCTAATCATTAAAACACCACACAATTACACCGCAATTCTTGAAGAACCCGACGCAAACACTTGTTATCATCCAATGATCCGGATTCTAAAAGAATCAAAATTTAAGCACATGTTGGAAGTAAAAGCCTCAGTTTACATCTTTAAGAGAATTTTGGGCAAAGGCTAAAGTAAACTCATCCGCTGATGGTGTGCCCTATTCTATCACTTCCAAAGTTGGTGGCACACGCTTGCAAATAAGCCCACAATCTATCTCCCAAGTTTTCATGTTAAATGATATGCAACATCCGGTATCATTTCCTTTGAGGGAGATGCAGCATGAGTTTGTTGAAAGAGGTTACACCGGGCAGTTGAAAGGTATGACAATCTTCAAACCCAATTTTCTAGCAGATATAAAATTATTTTTCCACACTTTACTTACAGTATCTCTGCAAAAACAACTGCTTTTAACAAGATTCCATTGAACATGCAGTATCTGGGATTTGCAATACTAACCGATTCTGATTTTAACCTATACCCAGGTGTTGTTCAATGATCTTGTAAACAATTTTAATAATATTCCAAAAAGAAAAACTTTCTTGATGCATCCAAGATTCATGAATGTTTACTTGCAAGATCAAATCAAATCAAATGCAAGTAAACAAGGCGCAGTTACAAACTCTGGCAGCCTAAACCATGAAATGTTTACACGAATAACAAATCAAGACAAAGTTTCCAAAACAGAAGCAGAGGAGGCTGAGCCTATTTTACAACCGCTGCTCATGAAACCCACACCTAAAATATCCAAAAAGAAACCATCCAGAGCATCCCGAAAACCCCCAAACCCAAAAAGGGTCCTCTGGAAGATGAGATCCCAGAGGTAAACCCGGTGACACCACCAAAGTCACCAACCACTGCTGCTACTTCTTCACATCAGATGGTAGAAAGATCTCAAACCGGCTTTCAAACTCCTCCTGCATCCTCACAAAAAGATCAGGTTGTAGGCATAGGGACACCAAATTATGAAGCTCTAGGATCACTTGGTTCTATCTTCCACAGCCCCTCTCCCAAGGCAATGTCGCTTTCTACACAGCCACTCTCACCAATGCCATCACTACCACCTACCATGTTACCCCTGTTGAATGCAATAGATATTGAGCAGACATTATCCAACACTTCCCAACAACTCATCCATGAGAATATACTTCAACCAGAAGCTGGGTTTGACTTATTTCTAATTGCTAGCCCATCAGCAAATGAAGAGGCTACATCCCTTGAGTTACATGTAACCCTTGGTGATAGTTCAACAATAGCAGCCACTACAATTGTTGAACTCCCAAGTTCTCAATTGAACAGTGGTTACATAGCTAAGACCTTGTTGAAGGCAACCACTGCTGAGGCTATTACGGTAACCTCTGCTCCAGTGGAAAGTCCCCAGAACCAAGACAAAGGGCATCTAAGATTGAAGCAAGTGGCAAACCACTTACTCATGATATCTTAGATAAAACTACCACATATGGTAGGAGTTCAGATGATCCTATTAAGTTATGTGATGAGCTAAAATACCAAGAATTGACGAAGAGGGTTACCAATGTTGAAACCACCGTTGATGAAATTAAAGATCTTTTGAAACAGTTGATTACTATTTAGAGTCAACTCCCTGTTCCATCCATAGCTCAAATCTGCAATAAATCCAATCTTTCAACAAGAAAAACCTTTCCTGGAGCAAAAACATAAGCATCAGATGATGGAACTCAGGAATATGGTTGATGCAAGATACAATGATACTGCTGCAGATATCAAGGCAATCAAAGCCCACTTGCTCACCATCACTGGTAAATCTCCTCCTACTGTCATTTTTGTGAGTCCAGATGAAGCCAAAAAGGGGGAGAAACCTTTGGGAAACAAAAAGTTGAAGATGGGTGATGCTAAGGCAAGGCCTACAGTGAATATCTCTAAGCCAGATGGGTCAAAGAAACCTGACACAACTGAAGATATCCTGGCTAGGGCAAAGATGTCTCATAAGAAGACTGTGTTTGATGAAGGCAAGGTACTGGTTGAGAAAAAGATTGATCAGCAGTTAGAAAAGGGAGAGACTGGTACCTCAACAAAGAGGAGATCTTCTACAAAAGCAAGAAAACCGGAATCCTCACCTCTCAAAACTAAAGTTGCTACCAATCCAACTACAAAAACCTCTGTCATCACAAAATCAACCACATCTTCCCCCACAATTCCCATATCCACCCCAACAGATGTTGCAGCAACTGTTGTGCCACCATCTGTTGACACAGCAGAGGTTGTAGCAGATGTTATCACAACCACTTCCATCATCACCTTTCCCACTTCCACAACACTACCAACACCACCCATAATTCCAAGCCATCCATCATCACCATCAATCAGTTTTAAGAGGAGGAAGGTTACAAAAGTCACAAATGAAGAAAAGATCCCTGCTCCTATGCCTCTTGCATATGCACCAATGCTAAATCTAACCTCTGCTTCCCCAACTACAACATCTGCTCCTTCAAAAGAAGTGGTTCCTGCAGCTATAAAGTTTCCTCTTGATTTGCCTGCAGTTAAGAAAGAAATCACATCCTTCTATGCTGAAGAAGATTCGGATAAAAGACATTTTCCCTCTCTTCAAGGTTATCCAAAGCCTGCAAATATTGATCAGTATCTGGAACTCAAAGAAAAACAGGCAGAGGATATTGCTAAGAAGTTGTCTAAAGGCAAAAGTGATAGAGAAGTGCAGAACTAACTCCAGTTCCAGCTGGCAAAGTCCAATCATTGGAAAGATTTTCAAAGAATCTATCAAATAAGATTTCTGAAGCAGATGATAAGTTCTTGAAAGATAAGTATATCTCTCACATCATGGAATACAAGAAATATGCTGCAACTAGGGCACATTTCAAAGATTGGTCTGTGAGTGAGCTTCAAGAAGAGATTGCAAGAATAGAAGAACAACTAAAAGATCCTCACAACAAACCTACATGCCCAGATTGGAACAAATACAAAAAGAATGTACCTGAAAAGACCCTGAAGCTCAGAAGAATGAAAGAAGCGCTAATTCAGAATCATGGGTCAAAGAATCAGGTAATGAGATGGTGGGAGATAAGAGTGTTGGATACTTAAAAATGCTTGAAGCAAGAAGGAAAAAGGATCCATCAATGCCTCCTAAACCTGATTATACCAAAGAAGATGCTGCTCTAAAAGCCCAACTTTCTAAAAAGCTCAACATCTGCCCTATCCACACTTGCCGTGCTAAAGCGAAAAAGGAAAGATGAGATGTCAGAGAAGGTTGACAGGGAGTTTGAGGAAGTATTCATCAAGGAACGTATCAAAAATATGATGGAATATCTAACAGATGATAGAAGTACCAAGTTGGCAGAAGACCTAACAAGAATAGCTCCTTTTCTAGCCTCAGGAATAAAGGCACCTTCAAGAAAGCCTTCAGACCCAAAAAATTCTAAAGTGGAAGGTCGACAAAGACTCCCACGAATTGACTCTGCTCAAGTCTGATGGTAAAGCCACTAAACTATCCATGGAAGCTGCTTATGGGCTAACAGTAGAAGACTTCCACAAACTATTAAGTTTAGAGCTTGAGAAGGATGCCGATGACTTAGAATTTCTTAACTTTGAACTACAATTCAATGGTCAAATAAGAGAATTCTTTCTAAGGAATAAGGATCAAGAATAAGGTGTTTTTGGCATCATCTGTTCCAGGGGAGATTGTTGGGATTGAACCTTTGGAAAGGAACAGATGATACAAAGTCAAAATACACCATCCGAGCTTTGTCCAAACCATCAGATGTGCTATCCACTGATGGGCATTTACTGCATTCAATAAACACACTGTTTCTTATCCTCTGACAGAAGGAACTCTCAACCGCTGATAGAAGATTACAAGAACAGAGGATAACCAGCAGTGCTTGTTCTAGTGTTAGGTTAATCAATGTAACAGTGGTATGCACTGATAGTTTTAGTTTAAGCAGTGTCTGTAGTTAGTTACGTTTGTTAGCTGTCACTATCAACCCTGACGTCATTGAAAGACGATCAGTGGTTAGATAGTTAGTATAAATAGGGCTCAATGTAAAAAATTTTACTTGTCTTCTTAAAAAGATTAATTTCGCATATCTTCTTCATTTCTTACTATCAAACGACCCTGATTGGGCTAAGGGGAGTTTGTGAATCACATGCAATAGTTTAATTACTTGAAAGCATGATGGAGATGAAAACAAATGACCGATTGGTTGTTGTAAAAGTTTTCCATTAATCCGCTGCACTTATTCTCTGTTTTTTCAATCATTTTCCATTATTTGAAACAAAAATAGCAATCAATTCAAACATAGATCCTGACAAAGCAACTAGATGAACTGTTGGAAAAAGGTTTCATACAACCTAGCTCATGTGTATTGATTACAGAGAATTGAATAAAGTTACGATTAAAAATTGGTACCCGCTACCAAGAATTGATTTATTTGATCAACTTCAAGGAGCTCGATTCTTTTCCAAGATTAGTTTACATTCAGGATATCACCAACTGAAAGTACAGGAAAAAGACATTCCTAAGACTGATTTTAGAACTAGATATGGTCATTATGAGTTTACAGTCATACCATTTGGTTTAACAAATGCTCTAGCTGCATATATGGACATGATGAATAGAATATGTAAGCCATACCTAGATAAATTTGTAATTGTCTTTATAGACGATATACTTATTTATTCCAAGAGCGAGGAAGAACATGCCGAGCATTTACAGATACTACTGACATTGCTGAGAAAAGAGAAGCTTTAAGCTAAATTCTCACAGTGTGAATTCTGGTTGCAAGAAGTGCAATTCTGAGGACATTTGATTAATCATGAAGGAATTCATGTAGATCCCGCAAAAATCGAGGCAGTCACCAAATGGAAAGTCCCTAATTCACCAATGGAAGTAAGAAGTTTTCTTGGACTAGCGGGATATTATAGACGCTTTATTCAAGATTTCTTTTGAATAGCCATTCCATTAACCAAATTATGAGGTAAATCAATTAAGTTTGAATGGGGATCAAAACAGGAGGAAGCTTTCAAGATCCTAAATCAATTAAGCACCAATCCTTGCTTTACTAGAAGGAACTGAATATTTTATAGTATACTGCGATGCATCGAAATTAGGATTTGCATGTGTACTGATGCAACGTCAAAAAGTGATTGCTTATGCCTCTAGACAACTCAAGAAGCATGAAAAAACTACACAACACATGATTTGAAGTTAGGAGCGACAATATTTGCCCTCAAGATTTGGAGACATTATCTTTACGGTAGTAAGTTTACTATCTTCACTGATCATAAAAGTCTAAGATATATTTTTGGGCAAAAAGAATTAAACATGAGGCAAAGACGCTGGATGGAAATCCTTAGTGATTACGATTGTGATATCCAATATCATGAAGGAAAGGCTAATGTAGTAGCTGATGCTTTAAGTCGAAAGTATCATAAAAAGCCAAAAAGGGTACGTGCTCTCAGATTAAATCTGCAGATAGATTTAATGGAACAATTAAAGAATACCCAAGAGACAACAATCAAGGAAGATTCTAAAGGAATGATAAAAAAATTAGAACAAGTAGCAGATGGAATTTGGAGATTCCATAAGAAAAGAATTTGGGTACCTATCCAAGGAAATTTACGAGACAAAATTTTAGAAGAAGCTCACAAATCTACATATACGATGCATCCTGGAAGAAACAAGATGTATCAAGATTTAAAGAAAAATTATTGGTGGATAGGAATGAAAAAAGACATAGCAAGTTATGTTTCTAAGTGATTAACTTGCTCACAAGTTAAAGCTGAACATCAGAAACCTTCAGGCTTACTTCAGCAATTAGAGATACCAGTTTCAAAATGGGAGTTGATGACAATGGACTTTGTTACCAAACTACCCAAGACATGAAAAGGAAACTACACAATCTGGGTGATTGTAGATAGATTAACAAAATCTGCACATTTCTTACCAATGAAGGAAACTTTCAGTATCGAACGATTAGCTAAGCTGTATGTGGATGAAATAGTTTCACTACATGGAATCCATTTATCTATTGTGTCCGACAGAGATAGTCGTTTTACTTTTCATTTTTGGACAACTTCTCAAAAAGCTATGGGAACTCGATTAAATCTAAGTACAGTTTATCACCCTTAAACAGATGGACAAAGTAAAAGGACGATTCAAACTTTGGAAAATATGCTTAGAGCCTGTGTGATAGACTTTGGAGGAAGTTGGGACAATCATCTACCAATAATAGAATTTTCTTACAACAATAGTTATCATACAAGCATTAATGCTGCACCATTTGAAGCACTCTACGGTCGAAAATGTCGAACACCTGTATGTTGGGCAGAAATAGGAGAAACACAATTGTTAGGACCTGAGATTGTACAAGAAACAACTGACAAAATAATTTAAGTCAAGGAAAGACTGAAACGGCCCGAGATCATCAAAAGAGTTATGCAGATAATCGTCGAAAGCCATTAGATTTCAAGTTGGAGATAAAGTATTGTTAAAAGTTTCACCTTGGAAAGGAGTCGTCGGATTTGATAAACGTGGAAAGTTAAACCCAAGGTATGTTGGACCTTTTGAAATTAATAAAGGCATAGGACCAGTAGCTTATCAGTTACAGTTATCGGAGGAAATGGCAGGAGTACATGATGTATTTCATGTATGTAACTTAAAGAAGTGTTTAGCTGACGAATCATTGATAGTACCACTTCAAGATATAGAGGTAAATGAGAAACTGAAATTTGTTGAGAGACCTCTACAAATTGAAGATAGGAAAGTCAAGAATCTCAAACACAAGAGATTAGTTCTAGTTAAAGTAAAATGGGGTTCAAGAAGAGGACCAGAATATACATGGGAACTGGAATCTGAGATGAAGCGGAAGTATCCTTACTTATTTTAATGAATCTCGAGAACGAGATTTGAAACAAGGTAGGGAGCAACTCTCCAAAAACACCCTAAAACGAGCCATAATCAAACCCCCGGACACGCACAACAGGACCCGATGCGAAAAACGAAGAAAACTGATCTGGGCATCCTAGGCGCCATGTGCCAGAATCACCTACATCTCCCGCGACGCGCGGGAGAGTACCAAGGCACGTGTCACCAGATCGCAACATGTGGCAAGTATATACCATTGACAAGGCTGACCTAGCCCTAGATGTCTTTGTTGCGCCACGCGTGGGGTTTCCTGGAACCTTGCGCGATGCGCGGGAGAGACCAGACTGGACCTATAAATGCAGTGGCTTGGGACTAAAGTCTGTGCTCAAATTCGGTTATCAAAACCGATTGTATACTCTCTCGAAGCTCTGATCAATATCAAACACCCCTAAACCCCTAAACCTGCAAAGTGTTGCCCCGTTGTAAGTGTTTTAACCCTAATCACTGATTTGATACCCTGTTCAATTGATCTAAAACTCAGCAACGGATGCCAAAGTATTGCCTGTATTTAAGGCTATACTTTGTTAACTAAGTTGGGGTTTTGTCTGGTGATGTATAGTTAAAGTTTAAGTTGGGTTATTGCAGACACGTGTTGCATTGTATTATTATTAGGAACTCATAAATAGCACCAGGAAGCTCTAAGATAACAACCTTAAAACTACAAAGTGAGTCATTCTATCTTTTTATCAAATGCTTTTGTAAAACCCTAAATATTTTACCAGTTGTATTTACAGTGATTAAGTTTTTGTTATCTGCAATTACTGCCGGTATGTGGGGTTTTGCATACATTACTAGTCCAGCGTTACTATTGGACGAAAGTTAGCCAATAGTAATATGACCACAGTCATTGGAACTGCCACCATGACAAATACTTATTGAGTTTTTGTTAGATAAATACAATGTAATCGCCCTTGATACTGTAAAGTATAACAATGTGTCTTTTTACTAAATTTGAATGAACTCATCAGTATTTTTAACTAACCAAAATGTTTTTAAACGCGTTTTAGGTAACTTACTGTGAAAGTCATAGAAGCCTGCTATGAAGCACTGTAGGCTTAAATAAAGTGGCTATGATTACCTGAATAAATGAAGAATTAATGTTTTTGTTAATTAGGGTTTATCCCTATAAAAACATTTGAATGGAATATGGGATTTATCCCATTTGTTTAATATTAAACTTTGGTGTTTTATAAACTATGAAATATTTTCCTAACTATGATCCTAATGATATTTTCCGCTGCCAATTTAATAAACACCGATACCACCAGTCGACTGGTCGCAGCTTCCGCCCAGGGTGGGTCGAGGGCCGTTACATCCTACATAGGTAGTACCAAAGAAAGTGTATCACCTTGTAAAAACCCGTCCTATAAAATTCCAACACGTGTCCCGCTGATCATCCCATGATTCCTCAAACACTATAAATAGGTGTTGAATTCTTGAGTTCAAACTTTCACCTTTCTCATAAATCTTTCTATAACTCTCCTCTGGAGGTTCCTAAGCAATTAGGAGCTTCCTTTGAGTTTTCTTCAGTCCATAGAACCACTTTTAAGTGTTTCTTCCATGGCTAGTTCTTTTATTTAGGCTTTTAAAGCCAAAAGTCAAGCGTTTTCGATAAACGCTTTGACTTTCGGTTAAGACCAATATGCTCAAGCCAATGCTTGGTCTGAGCATGCTTATGTAATCGTAATTAGGTAGGTGTTAATCCCTCAAGAGGGCACCTCCTGATTACCACGTTTGCTTGGTCAATTGACGGGTCAACATATTAATGTTTTAAAAGTTAACGGGTTAGATTTTGAAATATTCATAATTTGAGTTTTTACATATTCCAAAATATGTTTTAACACTTAAACTACTTGGTAATAATTATTAGAACATGTGTAAACATGTTCGGCTCGTCAATTTTAGTTTTAGGGTCGGTTCGCAACCGAAAGTCGCGAAGTTTGACTTCTGCATTGACTTTTGATTATAAACCCAATTAGATTAGTATGATACTGATTTAATGTCTCGTTATGATCATATTATGATGTAGCATAACCCTCTGAGGTTACATTACATGATAATAATAGTTATCCGAGTTTTATGCGAGTTTCCGTAAAAATGCCAAACTTTGACTATGTTGCCCTTTTATTTAAAAATGAGGTTTTAAACACCAATGAACTTGAAAATAAATTATTTACTGATATAATATCATGTTTAACATATATTGGTGTTACAAATCTAACCATAAACTGAGTTTTCGTATAATGTCATAAAATATACTTTAAAGCGACCGAAAGACCCTTTCGGCGCATAGAACAGTTTTAAATATAATTTTTCATACTAACCTTATTACCTACTGATGTAATATCATAATTAGGACATTTTGGGATATCATTTCAGTTTATAAACTGAGTTTATGCACAATTACGACACTTAAAATGGTTTTTAATCATGAATTTCATATGGAACCTTTTTCCTACTGATATTTTATACTAAATAACATATTTTAATTATTTAAACCTGGTCATAACATCAGTTTTCACAAAATATCATAAATATCGTCATTTAACGACTTTAACGCCTTTTCGGCGCGTAGTTTGGTTTTAAACCATAATTACAAACCAAGACTTGTCACTCACTGATATTATAACTAATTTAAAATATTTTTACAATGGTACATGTTTTAAACTCAGAAATCCCAAATATACTTTCGAAACTATGTGTGAAATTACTAAAATGCCCCTTCAGAGCATAGATTGGATTTAAACTATAAAACACACATATATTCGATATCCTACTGATATTATATCATAAATAAAGTATTTTCACAAAATTTTTATGGTCGTAACATCAGATTATACGCAAGTTCCTTTTATACGTCGCTAAATGACCAAAACGCCCTTATGAGGCATAGTTTGATTTTAAAACCATAACGGGCATACAAGTTGATATCTTACTGATATTATAACTTGTTTAAAGTACATTGGCATATGTAACTCATTCATGACTCATCCGGTTACCCGGTATCGCTTATATGCGTACGGTTAAGCCTACTAGGCTAGTTTACGTAATTTAACCGAAACGGGTTAAACCTTATCATTTTTATTTCAGAAATCTAGAATGTTATATGTTTACCCATATTATACAAGTCCTTGTACTTGTTGGGTTTAAACTACATTCTTTCCGGTCATCGCTTAATCAAGCACGTCGTATCGTTTTCATATTTAAGCTAGCCGATCTAAGTCTATGACTTAAATAAGGTCCGTTAACATTCTAATTGGTTATTTATAGCATCATTCCAGACTAGAGCCTTCCGGTAAATTGTACCTAAGCTTACTTAATTGGATACGACTGTGCTTATTATATTTCTTATTTTAAAAGGATTGCTAAGCTCAGGTAAATACTATTAACCTATTTTCCTTATACGGGCTTGGGATACGGTAAATTATTACCGCATGGTCGGGTATGGAATTCGAAGACCTATGTGTCGGGAAATTCAAATAACCCGTATTAATTCGTATTGCTTGACTTAAACATTGGGGGTTAATGCGACCGTGTCCTGGATACCCTTGACTCATTAATTGCAAATGGCCACGACCTAAGCACGGGGTGTAGGCATACACCTGACAGATGCTAGATGGTTTAAATAAAATGAAATATAACCCAATACGGGTTTGCCCAATATGGGTGTTCCCAATAAGGGAACAAATTATAATTTATAACCCAATATGGTTTTCTCCCAATAAGGGAATAAGTGGTGTGTCGGTTAATCATGAACCGGCATGGTTTCCGGTCCCCGTATGTATTGTCGAGATATATAAAACTGATAACATGAAATATAGTTTGTCCCAAGTTAAATATTAAACAATTGTACCAATGTGTACATAAAAATGATTTTGAAATGTTTTCAAATGTGTCGGTTGAATGTATTTACCAGTGTAAACTGACGTATTTTAAAAATAATTAAGTTACAGGTACAAATACGTAAATAGGCTGGAAGCTGCTCAGTAGCAACATAAGAGGATCTTGCAAGTCCTTAGATGTGCCTAAAGTCTGTTGAACATCTTTTGTGTATATTTTCGATCCCCCTGTGGATCTTTATTATGAGCCATTTATTTGATCTTTGAACCTTTTCGTCTTGTAATAATATATTAAATTCAAGACTTCTGCTGTGCTATTCTGTGTTACTTGTATTGTTTGGTAATATGATATCAACATATGTCACGATACTCCCCATCCGGGCCCACCAGGTTACACGTGGAAATCGGGGTGTGATAGGTTGGTATCAGAGCCAACGTTTGAGTGAATTAAACACTAGCCTTTTATGTTTAATCTCAAATGACACAGTAGCATATTCCTTATACCTTCCGAGTCTAGACTTGACATAGGAATGCTCTCATCCCTGTTAAATAAATCTTGCTTCGATTTTATGTAACTCAGAAATAAGTCGCCAAGCAAAGAAGCCATTGATGAAAATTCTTCTCATCCGAAGCCACAGAATGCTATGCTTCGTACCGTGGCTAAGTTAAGCATGCGACCAATTTGGAGGAAAGAGATTTACAGACCTATTCCTAAACCCAAACCTATTGAAATATTTAACCAGACTTCAGAGTCCATACCGGAGGTCCCTGAGGCTCAAATTTTGAAGTCTGTATTTTTGGAGTCATACCAGAGGTCCCTGGGTTTCCAACTTCAAAGATAATACTAGTGGATAATTATGATCCATATTTCTTATATCCAAATTCTTGGAATTCCAAAACTTTATGCTTATCAAACTCCAATCCGTGATCCATTTTATTCTTTAACCATTGAATCCTTAGATTCTACTTTTACAACAAATCCCAATTTGGAGTTATGACACTTTCTATTAAAAACCATTGTGTTAATGCCATACGTGATAAGCCAAGAAGAGAAACAACAAGGAATGAATTAAAGGAGATTCTGGAAAATCTTTCTTTCAATTATATTTTATTTTTCTTTGAGTCCTTATGTGGACATGTCTCTTCTGTTTAGTCCCTACATGGACATTTGTTCATTATAGTCCTTATATGGACATATCCTTCGATTTAAGTCCCTGTGTGGACATTTGTTTTGAATAGTTCCTTTGTGAACATATTATCTTATTATAAGTCCCTTATGGACATGTTATTTCTTATAGTCCCTATATATGGACTTTTATATTCATTTTTAGTCCTTGTGTGGACATTTGTTTATTATAGTCCCTAGGTGGACATATTCTTTGACTTAAGTTCCTTTGTGAACACGTTATTTCATTATTGTTCCTTTGTGAACATGCTATTTCATTATAGTCCCTCGTGGACATATTATTTATTTTAGTCCTTATATGGATATATATATATATATATATATATATTATATATATATTATAATATTTATATAATTTATAATATAATATTATTCTTTTAGTCCTGTGAGGGCTTGTGTTGCTTTTAAGTCCCTGTGTAGACATTAATTATTAAAAGTCCTGTTTAAGGCACTATTGTAATTTCCTAATGACTAACGGAAAGAATTTTGAAGTTATTATCATTTAATATATGTATTTCATTGAATCCTTGTTCAAGCGATCGCCTCGATTCGAACTTTATCGATCTGCTATAAATTTCCAAAGGATCTTCTTGATGGTTTACCCCAGCCAGGTGACAAGTTCTCATTAATTGGCAGATATAAAACGGTAGTTAAGAAGTAAAGCCTTCAACCATGATAGTTAAGGCAGATCATCCCTTCTATCCAGAGGTGGTGAACTATGTTCAAGCCTCCAAGCCTTTATGGTCAATATGATCATGACTACATAGATAAACCATTTTAAGACGATTATTCTTAATTAACATTCGAGTAATGTTAATACTCCTGACAGTGTGACTTGAGGAGCCACACTAGTCATCTGGGTGAAGGACTATGTCCGGACCTTATAGCCTATGTGACCAAATTTGATCCTAGCTTATATCATCAATATGATGATCATAATTTAAACATCCATTAGTGATATAGTGCCTACGGGCCATAAATAAACATCCGTTAGTGATGTAGTGCTTACGAGCCATGAGTAACATCCATCAATGGTGTTTCGCCTACAGGCTATATTGTCAATTAAAGATAATGACAGTTGTGACCTTTATGGTTCCCTGTCCAAAGTGATGGGCTATGCCCAAGTATCATACTCAATAAGATCAACATGATCGTGACTACTATCATCAGTGCGATGATTTTTATTTTAACATCCTTTTGAGATGTCAATTGATTTGCCTATGGGCCATAAAAATCGTTATTCATGACAACGACAGTTGTAGTCTACGACTCCCTGTCCAAAGGTGATGAACTATGTTCAAACCTTAAAAGCCCAATTGATCAATATGATCGCGACTTATATATTATTAAAAATGTCCTTGTGACAAGGCCTAGTGCCGTATTTTGATGTTCTATGTGACCAGGCCTTTTGTGCCAAATCTATATGTCCATTCGTGACAAGGCCATTTGTGCCATATCTTTTGTCCATTAATGACAAAGCTGTTTGTGCCATAACCATATATCTTTTATGATGAGGCCATTTGTGCCATATTTTATGTCCTTTATGACAAGCTTACGAGCTACTTAAAATGTCATTATGACAAGGGCAGGTGTGACCTTATGATCCACTGCCTGATAATTCTGGACTATGTCCAATCTTCTAAAATACCCGTAATGATCCTTTGAGACTAGGTTATATATATAAATATCTATTAGACATCCATTTAAAATGTCAAAGTCTAACATTTGTGACATCGAACACACTGATCCAAAAGGCAAGGGATTTATATACCCAATTTAGAGCCAAAATGATTTAATAATACCATGGCATAGATACAATGAGTCATCAAAGGCGAATGACCATCTAATAGAATACAAATTGGTGTTTAGTACCAAGTAGCTACAATGGCAACTTCTGATGGAGCCAACAACAAGCGTAACGACGATAATGCAAATGCAAATATTGTCATAAGTAAGAATGATCTACAACCTTTAATTGCCACGGAGGTTGGCAAGGCCATAAATGCCTATAGGGCAAGGAAACAGGAGTCGAGTGCTTCTTACTCCAAACAATTATCGAAACACTCGTCTATACCTCGATCGAATCCAAGGGATAGTGAGGTACACTCCTCAAATGTGAGGAGTAAGACTGAGAGACAGGAGCATCATGTGAAGATGCATTCCAATAAGGATGGTTGTCATACAAGTATTTCGTAACCTGTAAGCCCCGTGATTTCAATGGGGAAGAAGGGGCAGTTGAAGCCCTTAGATGGTTAGATGAAATGGAAACCATAGTCAAGATTAGCGGCTGTGCTGACAAAGATATTATGAAATTTGTATCACAATCATTCAAGGGCGATGCCCTAATTTGTGGAAAGCTTTAGTACAATCTACTGGTAAAATATATCTGTACAACTTTAGTTGGTCCGAGTTTGTGGACTTGATAAGGATACCTTCTGTCCACCACATGAAGTGGAAAAGATTGAAACGGATTTCTTGACCATGACAATGAAAAATTTGGATTGCCGGAAGTTTGTCACTGACTACAACTCTCTGTCAAGATTAGTACCATACTTAGTCACTCCGGAACCCAAGCGCATTGCGCGATTTATTAATGGATTGTCTCCGGAGATAAGAAGCTTGGTTAAGGCGGTTCGACCTGTTACTTATAAGTCAGCGGTGGAATTATCTCTTTCCCTCACACAAGATTATGTGAGACAAATGTCGGTCAAGAATAACAATGAAGGAAAGAGAGTAAGGGAGGAGGATAACTCCCAGAAATCTAGGAAAAAGGGCAAGTCTGGATTCAATAAGAACCAGCAAGAGTCCGATAAAAAGCCTATGTGCCAAACCTGCCATAAAAGGCACTGGGGACAGTGTCGAAATGACCAAAAGCCTAAGCAGTGTGGTATCTGCAAAAGAATTGGTCATCAGGCCCATGAATGTAGGGACATTAAGAATGCAGTCTGCTTTAGTTGTGGCGAGAAAGGCCACATTAGTACTAATTGCCCTAAAGCTGCCAAAGAAGGTGCAGCTAAGCTGGGATAGGCTAAGAAAGGAAATGTCTGAAATTGCCTGAGGAATGCCGTAAGCAATAAATATCATAGTGTCATTAGGTACATTCCTTCTCATTACTCAAGGATATGTTTTTCTCAGCGTCCTGTTTTGATTCAGGCACTAATAAGACTTTCATAAACCATAAGTCCAGAAAACTTTTATATATATTCATGAGAACTCCAGGTATTAAGTATAAGGTTGAACCTACCGATGAAACCATAGAAATCATTCTTTCTTTTCTTATTGGTTGCTTTTATCCAAAAACAAAATCAGTCATGCTCTTCCTTCGGTTGAAGTACGACGAATTCTTATTATTATTTAATTATTTTATTTATTTATATCATTGATTGATAAAGGTGCCATATGATAATTGGCAGTATCTTAGTATGTCCTATAGATTGCTTTTCATGCCTGATCAACATGAAGGTTTAATGCATGGAACCACTAGGATCTCCCAACAGTAATATTGTGCTAAGATCAGCAAACGGTATTCAAGGTGATAGTCCGTATCGAAATGCTTGAGTAGGTGTCTCTACTCAAGGCATCCACATAATTGAAAGGCAAAAATGTCATTTTCATGACACAAGTGACGTTAGATGAACCAAAAGCTAAGGTTGAGACTACCTCTATAATCTCTGTTTATCCTGATAAGTTTCTGGAGAAAGGCTTGCTCAGCCTAGCTAGTCATTTTGGGAGTTCCAATATTATTAATAAGAAAGATAGTTCAATGCGGTTATGCAAGCTTAACAAAGTAAAGATCAGAAATTGTTATCCGCTGCCCAGAGATCGACAAATTGTTCGACCAACTACAAGGGTTAGCTATTTCTTTAAGATCGTGTGGGTAGTAGTGGGAATGACCATCTTACCCTATTTAAGTTCACCTATAATATTTATATAAGCATCAAGGCTGCTCCTTTGGAGGCCTTGTATGGGAGAAAATGTCAAACACTGTTGTTGAACAAAAGCTGGGGAGGCCCCACTAATAGGACCTGAGATTTGTCCTATAGATGACGGATAAGCTGATACAAATCCGCAATCGCATTGAAGCTGCCCTCGATAGGCAGAGAAGATACACCAACTAGAGGCGCAAATCTCTTAAGTTCCCAATAAGGGATAAGGATTCTATTGAAGATATCACCATGGAAAAATGTGATATGCCTTGTAAGGAGGATGAAATGAGTCCTATATTTATATGAAGAGCATCTGAGATAATCGAATGTGTCAAGTATCTAGCTTGTAAGTTAAACTTACTTGAAAATCTCAGTGGAATTCACAAGGTGTCCCACGATTGCAATATTAAAGAAATGTCTAGCCAATGAGTTGCTAGCTAAGTCACATAAAAATGTGCAAACTAATGAAAATCTGTTGTTTTGTTGGAAACCAGTATCGATCAAGGATCGATAGATTAAGAAACTTCTAAGGAAGCATGTGCCTATTATAAGGTCTAATAGGATGCTTGTAGAGATCCCTAGTATGCTTGGGAGGTTGAGTCCACTATGCAACAGATGTACCCCTATCTTTTTTAAATCTCGAGGTCGAGATTTCTTTTAAGGGGGTGAGGATGTAACACCTCGTAAAAACCCGTCCTATAATATTCTGACACGTGTCCTGCTGATCCTCGTATGCCATGTGCTAAAATGAGAGGGACCAAATGCGTCGTTATGTTATTTTATAACCTCTGAACAACAATTTAATAGTTAAGGGACTAAAAGTGTCAACATGCTACCTTTTAACGAACCAAAAGTCCTATAATATTATTTATACTCTTATGTGTGCCTATTATATGCCAATGAAGGCTTTACGCACTAATTATAACGTTTCACGAAAGTTTGGAAGTCTAGGGACTATTCCTGACAAACTGCGGAAACTTTCTGATTCTCGTATTTTGATATATAGACCCAATATATGGATCCAAATATATTTCATACAATAAAATATTATGTTTTATTGATAAGGATGCAAGGATATCCATCGTTGCGAAATTTGATCGCTTTTGTGTCCGTTTAAGCGTTTTACGCATTTTAGCGAAACGCGCAACCATACAACCGAACAAACCGAGATCCAGGATATTTCCGGACATAATCCAAGTCACATATGCCTTAACACCCTTATAGAGCCTTGAAATCAGGTTAGAAGGGGGTTACGGGCGACAAAACGCGATGAAACAAGTCCAAGGGCTTAAACAGCCAACAAGTGAAACTTGTTGTTGCTGAGCTAGGTCCTTACGGACCGTATGATGAGACCCTTACAGTCCGTATGCATAGCTAGCAGACCAGTTTTTCTTGTTCATCAAGCATAACTCTCACAACTCGACACCTAGCTTGTTTTGCCACCATTTAACCTAGTTTGGACACCTCCCTAACACTTGTAAACATCCTATGAAGCCCCTAAACACTTGGCATCATCCCATGATTCCTCAAACACTATAAATAGGTCTTAAATTCTTGAGTTCAAACTTCCACCTTTCTCATAAATCTTTCTATAACTCTCCTCTGGAGGTTCCTGAGCAATTGGGAGCTTCCCTTGAGTTTTCTTCAGTCCATAGGACCACTTGTAAGTCTTCCTTCCATGGCTAGTTCTTTATTTAGGCTTTTAAAGCCAAAAGTCAAGTGTTTTCGGTAAACACTTTCACTTTGGGTTAAGACCATTATGGTCAAGCCAATGCTCGGTCTGAGCAATTTGTTATGTGATCGTAATTAGGTAGGTGTTAATCCCTCAAGAGGGCACCTCCTGATTACCACGTTTGCTTGGTCAATTGACGGGTCAACATATTAATTTTTTAAAGTCAACGGGTCAGATTTTGAAATATTCATAATTTGAGTTTTTACATATTCTAAAATATGTTTTAACACTTAAACATGTTCGGCTCATCAATTTTAGTTTTAGGGTCGGTTCGCAACCGAAAGTCGCGAAGTTTGACTTCTGCGTTGACTTTCGATTATGAACCAAATTAGATTAGTATGCTACGGATTTAAGTTCTCATTATGATCATATTATGATGTAGCATAACCCTCTGAGGTTACATTACATGATAATAATAGTTATCCGAGTTTTATGCGAGTTTCCGTAAAAATGCCAAAGTTTGACTATGTTGCCCTTTTATTTAAAAATGAGGTTTTAAACACCAATGAACTTGCAAATAAATTATTTACTGATATAATATCATGTTTAACATATTTTGGTGTTACAAATCTTACCATAAACTGAGTTTTCGTATAATGTCGTAAAATATTTTAAAGCGACCGAAAGACCCTTTCGGCGCATAGAACGGTTTTAAATTTAATTTTTCATACCAAACTTATTACCTACTGATGTAATATAATAATTAGGATATTTTTGGGATATCATTTCAGTTTATAAACTGAGTTTATGCACAAGATCTTGTATTACGATCTTAAATGACAAAAACGCCCTTAGGCACTTCAAATGGTTTTTCATCATCATTTTCATATGGAACCTTTTTCTATTGATATTTTATACTAAATAATATATGTTAATTATTTAAACCTGGTTATAACATCAATTTTCACAAAATATCGTAAATATAGTCATTTAACGACTTTAACGCCTTTCCGACGCGTAGTTTGGTTTTAAACCATAATTACCAACCAAAACTTGTTACTCACTGATATTATAACTCATTTAAAATATCTTTACAATGGGTACATGTTATAAACTCAGAAATCCCAAATATACTTTCGAAACTATGTGTGAAATTACTAAAATGCCCCTTCAGAGCATAGATTGGATTTAAACTATCAAACACACCTATATTCGATATCCTACTGATATTGTATCATAAATAAGTATTTTCACAAAAAGTTTATGGTCTAACATCAAATTATACGTAAGTTCCTTTTATACGTCGCTAAATGACCAAAACGACTTATGAGGCATAGTTTGATTTTAAACCATAACGGGCATACAAGTTGATATCTTACTGATATTATAACTTGTTTAAAGTACATTGGCATATGGAGCTCATTCATGAACTCATCCGGTTACCCGGTATCGCTTATATGCATACGGTTAAGCCTACGAGGCTAGTTTACGTAATTTAACCGAAACGGGTTTAACCTTATCATTTTTATTTCAAAAATCCAGTGTGTTATATGTTTACCCATATTATACAAGTCATTATACTTGTCGGGTTTAAACTACATTCTTTCCGGTCATCGCTTATTCAAGCACGTCGTACCGTTTTGATACTTTAAGCTAGTCGATCTAAGTCTATGACTTAAATAAGGTCCGTTAGCATTCTAATTGGTCACTAATACCATCATTCCAGACTAGAGCCTTCCGGTAAATTTTACTTACGCTTATTTAATTGGATACGGCTGTGCTTATTATATTTCTTATTTTAAAAGGATTCCTAAGCTTAGGTAAATACTCTTAACCTATTTTCCCTATATGGGCTTGGGATACGGTAAATTATTATCGCATGATCGGGTATGGGATTCAAAGACCTATGTGTAGGGAAATTCAAATAACCCATTTTAATTCGTTTTGCTTGATTAAACATTGGGGGTTAATGCGACCGTGTCCTGGATATCCTTGACTCATTAATTGCAAATGGCCACGACCTAAGCGCGGGGTGTAGGCATACACCTAACAGAAGCTAAATGGTTTAAATAAAATGAATTATAACCCAATATGAGTTTGCCCAATATGGGTGTTCCCAATAAGGGAACAAATTATAAATTTATAACCCAATATGGGTTTTCCCAATAAGGGAATAAGTGGTGTGTCAGTTAATCATGAACCGGCATGGTTCCGGTCCCCGTATGTATTTTCGAGTTCTGTAAAATGATAACATGAAATATAGTTTGTCCCAATTTAAATATCAAACAAATGTACCAATGTGTGAAACGCTTTTAAAATGTGTCGGTTGATTGTATTTACCAGTGTAAACTAACGTATTTTCAAAATAATTAAGTTACAGGTACAAATACGTAAATAGGCTGGAAGCTACTCAGTAGCAACATAAGAGGATCTTGCAAGTCCTTAGATGTGCCCAAGTGTGTTGAACATCTTTTGTGTATATTTTCGATTCCCTGTGGACCTTTTTTACGAGCCATTGTATTTGATCTTTTAACCTTTTGGCTTGTAATAATATTTTAAATTCAAGACTTATGCTGTGCTATTCTGTGTTACTTGTATTGTTTGGTAATAATGATATCAACATATGTCATGATACTCTCCATCCGGGCCCACCGGGTTACACGTGGAAATCGGGGTGTGACAGAAAGCCGGTATACATGTAATAAAAGATGAAAGTAGTGCACAAATCGCCACCTGACCGGTCACGGGTGGCGAGTGTGCATTGATTATAGAAAGTTAAATGCCGCTACCCCCAAAGACCATTTCCCGTTACCCTTCATTGACCAAATTATTGAAAAACTTTCCGGTCAAAAGTATTATTGTTTTTTGGATGGGTATTCGGGTTATAACCAAATTGCAATTCACCCTGATAACCAACACAAGACCACCTTCACATGTCCTGTTAGGATCTGAGATTTAATTGTTGTGAAAGTTTAAGATGGAAAACAGTGAATGATGATAAACAGAGATAATAAGTGCAGCGGAAATATAAACTTTGATTTACAACAATGAAGAAAATGTTTTCATCAACATGCTTCTATAAATAATTATTTACGTATGCATTAAGATATAACAAACTCTCCCCCAGCCTGATCACTCTAATTTTTCGTATATGAAATGTCAAGAAGAAGTGATGAATAGAACAGTACAGGCACTGTTCTATTTATAGTATAAATCAAACATCTGAGCATCTAAGCTGACGTCACCTAAACATCGACATTTAACAATCTAACAAACTCTAACCTCTGCTAGACCTAAACGGTGCTACATTGAATTACAAATAAACTTTGTTGATAACATCTATTGAGATATCCTCTGTTGAGCTTTATCCTCTATTGGTCGTCAGCAGACCTTTGCTTCAACAGTCTTTCAGTTCTTCATCAGAAGTTCTCTCTAGCAGACCTTTGCTTCCAGCAAAACTTTAGCTTCAACATATCTTGTAAACAATCTTTATCCATGATCAGAGTTTAGAGAGTAGATGTTAAGCCATTGCCATTGAAGGGAGCAAATCTTGGTACAAGAGGGTATTGTGTTGGGTCATGTGATTTCTGATAGGGGATGGAGATGGACAGGGCAAAAATATGAGTAATTTCATCTTTGCCTCAACCGAAAAATGTTAAAGGGGTAAGGTCTTTCTTGGGACATGCGGGTTTTTATCAAAGAATTATTAAGGGTTTTAGTGTAATTACTAAACCTTTATGTAATTTTTGTTAAAATATGTTCCATTTGATTTTACTAATGAGTGTTTGCAAGCTTTTAACATTTTGAAGGAACAATTGGTGCAAGCTCCTATTTTGCAACCATCGGATTGGACAAAGCCGTTCGAGATTATGTGTGATGCAAGTGATAACACTATTGGAGTGGTTTTGGGTCAAAGGGTTGACAAGAAGCCAGTGGTTTTTTATTACGTGAGTAAGACACTATCCGAGGCACAACTTAATTACATCACCAGGAAAAGGAATTGTTTGCGGTAGTGTATGCCTTGGATAAGTTTCGGTCTTACATTTGGGGAAGCAAGGCAGTGGTATATTCGGACCATAATGCGGTTCAATATTTGATGTAGAAGAAGCATGCGAAGCCCCAATTGATTCGATGGGTTTATTGTTGCAAGAGTCTGACTTGGAAATCCGAGACAAGAAAGGTTGTGAAAAAGTAGTGGCGGATCACTTATCTCGGATTCCATTGGAATGTATTGCTGAACATGACCGAAAACAATGAAAAGTTTTCCGACGAGCATTTGCTTGCGGTATCGACCGTGGTATGCTCATTATGTTAACTATTTAGCGACAGGTCCGAGTCATTGGACGAAAAAGAGAAGACAACAATTTATGGTCCAAGTGAAACAATATATTTGGGATGAACCGGATCTTTTCAAGATCGGAGCGGATCAAGTCATTCGGAGGTTTGCAAGCTTTTAACATTTTGAAGGAACAATTGGTGCAAGATGTTCCATTTGATTTTACTAATGAGTGTTAAAAGATGTTCCATTTGATTTTACTAATGGTGTTTGCAAGCTTTTAACATTTTGAAGGAACAATTGGGCAAGTTCCTATTTTGCAACCATCGGATTGGACGAAGCCGTTCGAGATTATGTGTGATGCTAGTGATAGCACTATTGGAGCGGTTTTGGGTCAAAGGGTTAACAAGAAGCCGGTGGTGATTTATTATGCGAGTAAGACGATATCCGACGCACAACTTAATTACACCACCACGGGAAAGGAATTGCTTGTGGTAGTGTACACCTTGGAGAAGTTTCAATCTTACATTTGGGGGAACAAGGTAGTGGTATATTCGGACCATAGTGCGGTTTGATATTTGATGCAGAAGAAGGATGCGAAGCCCGGTTGATTCGATGGGTATTATTGTTGCAAGAATTTGACTTGGAAACCCTAGACAAGAAAGGTTGTGAAAATGTAGTGGCGGGTCACTTATCTCGGATTCTATTGGAAGGTATTGATGACACGATCGATATCAATGAAAAGTTTCCCAACAAGCATTTGTTAGTTCTGTCCACTGCACCGTGGTATTCTCATTATATTAACTATTTAGCCAGGGTGCAATTCTGAGTCATTGGACGAAAAAGAGAAGACAACAATTTATGGTCCAAATGAAACAATATTTGGGATGAACCGGATCTTATGGTACAAGTCATTCAGAGGTGTATTCCCGACACCGAGGTGTTGTTGATCCATGCTTATGCATCCGCTTGTGGGGGTCATTTTAGTGGTCAGAAGAGGGATATCGGGTCCTCACATGTGGGTTATATTGGCCTACAATTTTTAAATATGCGTGTGATTATGGCCGACAACGTTTGAATTTCCAAAAAGTGGGTAGTATCTCAAAGAGGGATGAAATGCCGTTGCAACCCATTTTGGTGGTAGAAATCTTTGATGTATGGGGTATTGACTTTATGGGCCCTTTTCGAGTTCGAATGGATACTTGTACATCTTAGTGATCGGTGGACTAGGTTTCGAAATGGGTCGAAGCAATAGCTACGAGGACCAATGACCATGTGGTGGTATGTAAATCGTTCAATCCCATATATTTGCAAGATTTGGGATTCCACGGGTAATTATTAGTGATAAGTTGAAATGCTAGAGTGGATAAGTTGAAGTGTCCAATCGACAAATCAAAGAGATGTTGATGAAGACTGTGTGGGTTGATAGAAAGGATTGGTCAGGGAAGTTGGATGATGCGTTGTGGGCGTACTCGACCACTTACAAAACTCCTATAACTTTTAACTTCACCATCTGATTTGATCAAATTCAATTCTTGGGTGTCTTTGGATACTTCCACTTTAGAATTTTTGAATCAGATGGTTCTTTTGGGTGAAGGGTTATTTTTTATGAGTTGGGTGATTGTGGTCTGCTGAAAAGATTTTTAACTGTTTCTCTTAGTTTGTCACTTGCAGGATCTGTGTGATAGAGCTGTTGATTCTTCAAACCCTCCATTATGTGTTCTTAATACAACTCTTCATCAGTCTCAGTCACTTGCTTTTGCCTTTTTACTTGATTTAAGGCATTGATGGATAAGCTAGATGCTGAGAACTGCTTTTTGGGAGTATGGGCCTATTGAGGGATAACTGATGTTGGGTATGCTGGCTTCCTGGGAACTGTAGGATCTTTTTCTCTTAATTGTTCCAGTTTTCTGTATGTTTAAAACAACCCTGGATTCAGACCATCTAGCAACAGACTTTGCACTACCATAGTTTGCAACAACAAGTTCTTCTTTCATTCTTTTAAGCTTTGAAGCCTTGTTTGGATCCACTTGTTTGTACTTCTCCCAGTCAGGTGGTGTTGGCTTTTGTGAAGGTCTTTGAACATTGCTTTAATTCTGTCAGTTTCTTCTTTGAGAGCATCTTTTGACAAGACTTTAAACCGTGCTTTGGTTTCTTCGTAAGGTTTGTGCTGCATGATGTGATCAGTGTAATTCTGTCTCAATTCCTTTTCAAGCTCATCATTGATTGGCATGTCTGACATAGACTTACTCATGTCTTTAGCAAAATCTTATATTTTTCTTACCTTGCTACCCTCATGTGACAAGATTCCCTGAGTAGTCCTGTCATCCTTCCCTTTGCTCATATCTTTTGCAATGGTCTCAGCCTGTGTTTCCTTTAGCTTCAAATACTCATCAAAGTTCTTAGGCTTTCTATAACTATAGAGAGATGGGAAGGTTAGTTGTGATGTATCCTCTGATGTATAAAAAGATTCAATTTCACTTTGTATGGCCAGAATATCCAGAGGATAACAAGCAGCTAGTGGAATGACAGATGGCGGTTGATAGATTGGAATTGAAGTAGATTTAGATGGAAATGATGAGAATGGTATGGCTTGGATGGGGCAGATGATATAGAGATTGGTGATGAAATCTCTACATCATCTTCTTCCATAAAAAAAGTTTTTCTCTTGCGTGTGAATTTGATTTTTGGTGAAGGTGGGCGTGTTGGAATTCTTGGTGGTGTGGATAATGGTTGAGTAAGTGTGGGAAAGGTAATCAATGGCAGTGGTTTGGGTAACATCTGCTGGAACATTTGTTGTACCAGCATCTGCTGGAACATCAATTGTACCAACCTCTGTTGGGTCAGGTAGTGGTGATGGTTTCTTTTGTGTGACTTTTGTGGTGTGGGTTTGGTTTGGGTTGTGCCAAAGGATACATTTGTTGTTGGCCCAGCAATGGTTTTAGAAGGGGTGGAGATTGGTTGTCTAACATTTCTAGTTGACTTTCTTTTTCTTGAAGTGCCAATGTTTTCTTTTTTCCATCTGCTTTGCCTTTTCTTCTTCAATTAAACGTAAAGCTTTGCTTTCCATTGTATCTTGTCTCCTCTGCATTTCCGAGGCAATCTCTTCTGCTACTTTGTTTAGGGTCTCATCAATCCCTTTTTCATAACCAGTATTTGATGCCTTAGAAGAAGTTTGAGTTGGAGCAGTGGTTGCAGCAGACCCTGGTTTTTGTTGTTGCATCTTTGGTTTAGCTTGTGAAAAAGGCTGCAACTTTCTTAACTAATCATTCTCACCCTTTTTGGCATCATCTTCAACCTCTTCTTCAAGTACTGTTGCAGGGGCATAGCGAGGGGTCTTTAACAGATGTTCTTTTATGGCTTTAATGTTTGCTTGTGTAACTTTGTATCTTGCCTCAACCATATTTCTTATCAGCTCCATGTGGGTGTTATGATTGATATAAGCCAAATTCCTTTGAGCTGGATGTTGGTTGCACTGATTTCCACAGCTCATTGGCAATTTGCTGAGTTGAAGGTTGATTTTGAGAATTTTGTAACATCTGCTTCATCATGTTTTTCTTTTCATCACTTGAAGACTCCATAGATGTCATTGTCTCTGTCAATTCCTTGTATCTTAATTCATCACCTAATTTAATAGGATCATCTGAATCCCTACCAGAGGTAACAATTGTACTCTCAACAGTTGTTGCCTTCAAGGAAGACTTATAGATGTAACCACATTCCAACTGAAACATTGTTGTGTCATCAGTTGTAGTGGTTGCTTCACTTGAACTACCACCAAGAGTTACTTGTAACTCAAGGGGTGTAACCTCTTCAATTGTTTGTGGGATAGCAAGTTGAGTTTCCTCAGACTCAATCACTTGTGGAAGTTTGCTCTCTTTGACGGGTGATTGAGAGGAAGTGATTTGTGTATGAGTTTTCTCAGTTGCATTAAACAAAGGTAAAAACGTAGGCGGAATTGGAGTGGAGGGTTGTGGAGTTGAAAGAGACATTGCCCTGGGAGAGGGGCTGTTAAACAGACTTTCAAGTGAAACATCTGCCTCATAAGTTGGTGTCCATATGCTTACAACTTGATCCCTTTGTGAGGATTCAAGAGGAGTTTGGCTTTTGGGTGGAGATCTTTCCATCTGTTGTGAGGAAGTAGCAACAATGGTTTCTAGTGGCTTTTGTTTTACCATAAGGTTATCATCTGGGATCTTATCTTCAAGAGGTGCCTTTTTATTTTGTTTTTGTTTGGTGGGCTTTTTGGATGTGTAAGGTTTCTTTTTGGTTTTTGCTGGTGTGGATTTCACAACATCGGTTGTGGTGATATGATCACTAGGAGCAGTGGACTCAGCAAAAGAGGTTTGAGCAGTGGATGAGGACTCATCCAAAATGGCTCATCCCCATTTCTTGTGTTTTGGAAACCTTTGACTCTTTATCCTGCATTCTTGTAAAAGTTTCATTTGTAAGGATTTTCATTTTAAAAACGACACCTTGTTGAAAATCTTGTTCAGAAACTTGTTTTTGAAGATAAAAGCTTAAGAGTCTTGGATACATGAGAAAGGCTTTATTTATGTTTCCTTTAATGGCGTTCACATTTGCAACCAAGTCCAAGAACAATGCCTAGGATAGATTATAATCAGATTTTGTCAAACTTGCATATCCCAAGTATTGAACTTTTTGTGGAATCTCATTAAATGTTGTTGTCTTGGCTGAGAGACATATCAGCAGGGTATGGAAAAAATATCATTTCAGGAGGAAATTAAGGTTTAAAAATAGTAACTCCTGTTAGTTGACTTTCATACCCTCTTTCAATGAACTCTGTGTGAAGTGCCAGTTTATCTAAAGAATCATTACCTACCGGGTCATTGAGACCAAATGCTGTGGATATTGAATATGGGGAAATTTGAACCAAAGTGTCTCCGATTTTGGATGTGATAGCATAAGGCTTTTTGTTTTGAGTTTAAACCTCAGCATTAGCCCAGAAATGTCGGAGTGTATCCACATAGATTGGCGCATCAGCAATGAGAATGGCTTTGTATTTTGATGATGTTAGAACATCGTTATTGAATGAAAATAAGTCTTTTTGTCATTTATCTCGAAAGTAAGGAGGTAGTTATGAGGAAGTTTGATTTGCACAGCCATGATTGGAGATTGGAATTGAGCAGAAGTGAGGAAGATGAGAATGAAAACCGCTTTTTGTGAGTTTTGAATTCAAGTCGGCAAGTAAAAAAGCGTTGTTTGGATAAAACAGGGTTTTATAAAGGGAAAAGTGAATGCTGACGTGGCAGCGTTGGTTACAAAGATCTGTGGCTAACATCTTGTCCATGTGGCAACCTCTATTATGAAGTGGGTGACAGTTCTTATGTAACCTCTGTTGGCGAGCAAAAGAGGTTAGGAACAGTGGATATGAACAGTGGTGATTTTGTTCTATCAGTAGATAGATATCAGAGGTTAGGATAAACAGTGTTTATACCTAACAGAGGTTATGCTCAGTGGATAATAAGAACATAGGTTATACCTTTGAATAGTGGATAAATGTAAACAAACAAAGGCCTTTAGTAATAGTGGACTGCAACAGACTTTAAGGACTTTTTGAAAAAAATCAATTTGAAACTATTTTTAAGGATGGATTTTTTATTTTCTGAAAACATTTTAATGTTATTTATTCATGGAAAACAAAATTTTGCTTTTATCCATGTTTAGCATGCCAATCCTAGAGATCATGCTTTCAAAGTTAGATGTGTCTAAAGCTTTTGTTAACAGATCTACCAGCTAATCCTTAGTTGGAACATGATGTAGAGAAATCAAACATTTTTCATAGCAATCCCTCACAAAGTGATGTCTGATGTCAATATGCTTGGTTGTTGAATGTGAGACTGGATTTTTAATGATGTTTTCAGCTGCTTGACTATCTAACATGAGAGGAGTCTTTAGAGCAGTTACACCAAAATCCAGCAATTGGTTTGAAGCCACAAGAGTTAAGCCTGCAACTTGCAGTAGCAATATACTCAGCCTCTGTTGTTGACGTTGAAACTGCAACTTGTTTTTTGCTTTGCCAAGAAACCAAGCAATCGCCTAGAAACTGACATCCTCCTAATGTGGACTTCCTTGTTGTATGACAACCAGTAAAGTCACTTTCTGAGTAACCTGAAAGCTCAATATTCCCATTAGCAGGATACCAGATACCAAGTATTGGAGCACCTTTTATATTTTTGAATATCCTTTTTACAGCTATAAGATTTGACTTTCTAGGTGCTGACTGGGATCTATTACAAACACATGTTGCAAACATGACGTCTGGCCTAGATGTAGTTAGGTACAATAAAGACCCAATCATGCTTCTATAAAGAGTTTGATCAACCAAGTCATCTTTGTCATCTACAGTGACCAATTTTGAAGTAGCCATGGGTGTACTACATGGTTTACAGTCATTCATATCAAATTTTGTAAATAGTTCTTTGACATACTTACTTTGATGAATGAATGTACCATTAATTGCTTAACTTGGAGACCAAGAAAGCATTGGATTTCACCCATAGCACTATCTCAAACTTTGCTGTCATGAGTTCTTTAAACTCTTCACACATGGCAGTGCATGTGGATCCAAAAATGATTTCATCCACATAAATTTGTACGAGCATCAAATCCTTTCCTCTACATTTTGAAAACAATGTTCTATCAATTTTACTTCTTGTAAAGCCTATGGATAAGAGAAAGGTGGATAGAGTTTCATACCAGGCTCTAGGTGCTTGTTTCAAGCCATATAAAGCTTTGTTTAGCTTGTAAACACGATCTGGATAAAAGGCATCTTCAAACCCAGGGGGTTGGCAAACATATACCTCTTCCTTGATCATACCATACATGAATGCACATTTGATATCCATTTGATACACCTTGATGTTGTGGTTGGCAGCAAAGGCTAAGAACAATCTGATGGCCTCCAATCTTGCAACTGGAGCAAATGTTTCATCATAGTCAATGTCTTCTTCTTGTCTATAGCCATGAACCACAAGCCTAGGTTTGTTCTTGACAACAATGCGTCTTTCATCTGTTTTGTTCTTGGAGACCCATTTTATGCCAATTGGACATGTATCCTTAGGCAATGGTACAAGTTCCCATACTTGTTGTCTCTTGAACTGTAGGAGCTCTTCTTGCATCGCCTCTACCCAACTGTTGTCTTTTAGTGACTCTTGGTACTTGACAGGTTGTTTGAATGATAGAAAACCAGCAAAAAGACAATTGTTTTGGGATTCACTTCTTTTGAGTACCCCTTCATTGATGTTGCCAATAACTTGATCTGGTGGATGGTTTTAAAGGTAGATTAAATCTTCCTTGTATGGAATAATGGCATTTTGAGGTGAAGGCTGCAGATGTGAATCATCTGAGCTAACATCTGTTGGAAATTTTGAAGAGTCAACAGATGTTTGGAATGGAGGTGGAGGCATGGGTGGGATAGGTGTAAAACTAGATTGACTTTTGTGCATAGAAACTAGACTTTATCAACAGTTGTTTGACTTGATGAGCTGGCAGAGGTTTGTGGATCAATAATTGTTGATTCAGCAGTGACATAGTTTTGACAGTTGTTTTGAACATCTGTTGCTCTGGTTGTGGAAGTGACTTTGTATTGTGGAACCACAATTTCATATCCATAATCTAGATGGGAAGAATGTGATGTACCTGTAGTGTTAGTCTTGACAGACACATCTTCAAATGTAAATTTATCTAAGTCAAACAATTCAGCAGGATTTGCTGGGATTTTTAATGAAGAAAGTTCGTTGAACTTTACATTCAAAGTCTCTTCTACACACCTAGTCCTTGTGTTAAACACTATATAGGCTTTGGTAGTAGTTGAGTATCCCAGAAAATAACCACAACCTACGTTGGCTGGAAATTTTGAAATTGAATCTTTCAAGTTTAAAATGAAGCATGGGCAGCCAAAGCTTTTGAAATAAGAGATCAGTGGTTTGATCTTGAACAGAGTTTCGTAAGCAGTCTTTTGATGTTTGGGGTTAATCAAAACTCTGTTCTAGAATACCAAGCAGTGTTTACAGCCTCTGCACAAAAAGACAATAGTAAACCTGAATCTGCTAGCATAGTCCTGGCAGCTTTAATTAGAGTACTATTTTTTTCTTTCAACCACCCAATTTTGTTCTGGTGTCCTTGGAATGCTGTATTGCCTTACAATTCCTTTTGAAACAGAGAAGTCATCCGACTCCTTATTTCTAAACTCTGTTCCATTGTCACTCCTGAAGATTTTTACTGCAAGTCAAATTGATTTTCAACTTTTCTTACAAAGTCCTGCAAAATACCTGTAGTCTCATCTTTGGAGTGCAAAAAGTAAGTCCATATAAACCTTGAGAAATCATCAATTATGACAAGACAATACCTCTCCTTTTTAAGACTCATGATTTTCACAGGGCCAAACAAGTCCATGTGTAAAAATTATAAACACTGACTTGTTTTGGACTATCAATGGATTTGTAAGAACTTTTATGTTGTTTACCTGTTAAACAGGAAACACAATGATCATCACATGTGAATTGTTTTGGGGGAAGACATCTTACAAGACCTTGTTTTGAGAGTGTGGTGACAGTTTTAAGATTTGTGTGACCAAGTCTTCTATGCCATAATTCTGTCTCCTTGTTAGAGGCAGCTGAGAATAGACAAGCATTAGACATTGGATTATCTTTCAACATATCAACCAATACACATTGCCACTCCTGTGATCAACAAGTTGTTTTTTGCTCTCGACTATGATTTAAACAATCTTTTTCACCACATCTGGTCCAACAATATGACAAGTTTTCTTAGTGAAGAATGACCCAAAGCCTTTGTCACTCATTTGAGACACATTAAGAAGGTTAAATTTCAGATTGTCAATATGATTGACATGCTCAAACTTGAGTTTCCCTGCTTGGACAGTCCCTGACCCTAACACATTCCTTTTAGAATTGTTACCAAAGGATATATCACCCCCTCCATGTGCCATGAAATCTTTGAGAAGGGCTTTACATCCTCTCATGTGCCTGGATCCTCCACTATCTACATACCATAAACTATCAAGGCAAATAGAATCTCCCTGCACCTTTGTAACAGATTATTTAGGTGATTTTCTAAAGCCAAAATGGCTTTGGATGGGGTCACAGACATTCCAGCCTCAAGTCCAAGAACATGGTCAGAGATTTGAACAGATTTTTGAAACATCTGTTGTGAACCATTTCCTGTCAGATGGTTATAACCATGAGGATGCTTGTTTACTCTTGGTTTTGAAGGTCTTTCGTAGATCTCATAACCAAGTGGTACAGTTTTATAGGCTGGTTGGCCATATCCTCTTGGAAATTTGTTTGTTGGTGGAGCATCTGTTACCTGGACTTCTCTGGGAACAGAGGTTCCATTCAGTTGTTTGGTAATAGATGTTTGGACTGGGACAAAGGTCTTTTTGGTATTTTCTTTTCTTGAACTCTCAAGTGTTTTTTATTTATACTCATTTCTTTTAACATCAAAATTTTTGAGATAAACACACTCTTGAGTTTTGTGGTTTTTCTTGCCCGAGTTGGTGCAATGAGGTGCATCAATGATCACACTTGTCTTGTTAATGTCATATGCTTTTAAAAGAAAACAATTTTTGTTAACATGATTTTTCTTTTCACAAAATTCACAAAACAAGTTTGATATTTTTTCTTTCTTCTTCCCCTTTTCACCCTTTTTGTCAACAGATGTTGTAACATCTGCTAGAAGGTCTTTCAAGGGATTGATCTTGACTTTTGGTGCTTTTACACCCTCATTGGTTGAGAAATCCAGTGCATTAAAGTTTTCAAGAATGTCACACTTATCTGACCAGGTAGGTTTGAATTGATATTTTTCAATTTCCTCAAAAGTTGAGGATCCTTCTGGTCTTTTTAAAACAATTTTCTTAGCATTTGGTTCAGTGACTTTAATTTCTTGACCAGCCATGTTTGTTGGAATAATTTCAACGAAACCACAATCATTTACAACAGTGTTTTGAGAAACTTGGTCATTTTTTCTGAAACCTATGCCAAATTTTACTTGCTTTTGATTTGTGATTCTAACATCAACTCATAACCTTTGCAGGATTCTACCCACTTTTCACATGTGATCTGGGTAGATTCAAGCTCCTTTTTACAACTTTGATATTTTCTATCATTGTTTGGAGTTGATCCGTGGTTATGCTTTATTCATGTTTGAGACTGCTGATTTCATTTTCTTTTTCAAACAGTATTGATTTTAACTCTTTAACAAGTTTTTCAAACTGTATTTCATCATCTAAAATCTTGTTTCTAAGGTTTTCATTCACCTCTTTAATGTTAGCAAAAGCAATAATACATTTTCAGAACATAAGTCTTTAAGGACTTGAGGTGATACCTTAGTAGCAGCCATTATGGCACAATCACACTCTCCTTCACAAACACTGGAATCCCATGGGTCTGACAGAGGTTCTAACATTTCTTCACCAACCATTTCTTCTGAAACATCTGTGCAACATTTTCACAAACCTCATCAAATTGGACACCAGTTCCTTAGACTCGACCCCTTCCAAAATAGTGTCTAGTGCCATAAACAAAAATCCTTGGTTTTCTTTTCAGTATTGGAAACTAGGGAAAATTTTCCATCAGTAAGTTCATCAGGTAACCTACTCCAATCAACAAAGCCTTGTGTAAAGAAGCTCTATTGACTGGTCTCTGTCTGAGTAGTGGTTTGTGTAGCTTGTGGCGCATGTTGCACTTGAACCTGAGTAACTGGGGTTTGAACATATTGTATCTGAGGAATAGTGGTTTGGACATACTGAACTAGAAAAGTTGTTACAGGGTGTGCAAAGTGGGCAGTGTTTTGCATGTGTGGAGCAGGGGTATATTGGGAATAATGGACAGTGTTTTGAGTGTTTTGAGGTCTAGGACTTGCGTGTGTGACAATAGGGCCACTTTTTTGGCTCCTGCACGCTCTAGCAAAATGACCTAGCCTATTACACTTGTAATACTTGATTTTTGACTTATCCAACCCAACTTTTAACCCTCCATGCAACCTTGGGATTTTTCTACCAGTTCTCTTGTAAAATTTGCTAGTCCTAACACTTAGCAATGCAAGCTCGTGCAATATGTCCATTTCTTCCAAATCAGTGGGGTCAAAATGTTGTAGATCGTTTAACTCAAAAGATAACTTGGCAGAAACTTGGCTTTCCCCATTTGTTGCAAAGCATAATTGGGTGAGTAAGAATCAGAGTTAAAATTTCCACCAGAAGTTATGTCAATAAAATGATCATAACCCTGATCCTTACTACCACCAGAGGTTTCCTCTTGACCAAAAAGTGATGTACTACCAAAAGCATAGTCATCAGCAACTTTTCCTGACTCTTGAAGCTTGTTTTTCTGGTTAGGCTCTCTCTCATAAGTCAAGAGCCTACCATGAAGCTGAGTTAAACTCATCTCTTTGAAACCGACAGAGTTTCTAGTTACAAAAGCAATAGTGTCCCATTTATCTGGTAGTGATCTTAGAAATCGGCTACTCAAAGTTGAATTTGGAAAATTAACATCTACCAATTTTAATTCAAAGCATCCCACAACTCCTTTGCATTGTTGCAGTGCAACTGGCCAGCATAGATATCATTTAGTAATGTCGTAGCAACGATGCTGAATGCCTTTGCATCTAGCTCGATTTTCTGAAAATCTTGCTCGGAGTGGTTTTCAAGATTTTAGGGACTTGAACTTTTGGGTATTCAGCACTCGGTACCATCGGAACATGTGGTCCAAAGATAACCGATTTCCAGCAACCCGTGTTCTGTTGTACAAGTATGTGACCGATCCGACGTTGATAGATATTATATTCCGATCTGACAAGTACCGCAGGTTTATACATGGTTCCAGTGTTGTGTGGATCTTGTGGATTTTGAGACATTCTTGATTGTTTACAAACAAGTTCTTGTTTAAAAATACTTTGAACGTAAATAAACTTTTACTTTGTTTTCAATTCAACGAACAAACGAATTTAGTAGTTAGAGCTGATCTGTTTATATCAAATCGATTGTAAGATCGAGTTTGATTGACCAAGCTCTAATACCTATTGTTAGGATCTGAGTTTTAATTGTTGTGAAAGTTTAAGATTGAAAACAATGAATGATGATAAAACAAATATAATAAGCGCAACGGAAATATAAACTTTGATTCACAACAATGAAGAGAATGTTTTCATCAACATGCTTTTATAAATAATGATTTACATATGCATGAAGATATTACAAACTCCTCCTCAGCCTGGTCACTCTAATTTTTTCGTACAAGAAATGTCAAGAAGAAATGATGAATAGAACAGTACATGCAATGTTCTATTATAGTACAAATCAAACATCTAAGCATTTAAGTGACATCACCTAGACAACGACATTTAACAATCTAACAAACTCTAACCTCTGCTAGACCTAAACACTGTTACATTGAATTAAAAATAAACTCTGTTGATAACATCTGTTGAAATATCCTCTGTTGGTCTTCAGCAGACCTTTTCTTCAATCGTCTTTTAGTTCTTCACCAGAGGTTCTCTCTAGCAGACCTTTGCTTCCAACAGAGCTTTAATTTGAACAGATCTTGTAAACAGTCTTTTGCCATGAGCAGAGTTTAGAGAGCAGATGTTAAGTCATTGCCATTGGAGGGAGCAAATCTTCAAAGAACTGTTTATTCTTGATTAGATGTTATAAACATTTTTGCTTTCTAATAATCTGTTCTTTGTGGGGTCCACGTGATCCAACATGTCCTTATGGCACTTTTGCTTTTCGGCGAATGCCATTTGGATTGTGTAATGCCCTAACCACTTTTCAATGTTGTATGATGAGTATTTTTTCGGATATGGTCGGGGATTCACTTGAAGTATTCATGGAAGACTTTTCCATTTTTTGCCCAACTTTTGAGTCTTGTCTTGACGAATTAGAAAAAGTTTTGAAAAGAAGTGTCGAGACAAATTTGGTGTTAAGTTGGGAGAAAAGTAATTTATGGTACACGAGGGTATTGTGTTGGGTCATGTGATTTCTGATAGGGGGATGGAGGTGGAAAAGGCAAAAATAAGAGTAATTTCATCTTTGTCTCCACCGAAAAATGTTAAAGGGGTAAGGTCATTTTTGGGACATGCGGGTTTTTATAGAAGATTTATTAAGAGTTTTAGTGTAATTACTAAACCTTTATGTAATTTGTTGTTAAAATATGTTCCATTTGATTTTACTAATGAGTGTTTGCAAGCTTTTAACATTTTGAAGGAACAATTGGTGCAAGCTCCTATTTTGCAACCATCGGATTGGACAAAGCCGTTCGAGATTATGTGTGATGCAAGTGATAACACTATTGGAGTGGTTTTGGGTCAAAGGGTTGAAAAGAAGCCAGTGGTTTTTTTATTATGTGAGTAAGACACTATCCGAGGCACAACTTAATTACATCACCACGGAAAAGGAATTGTTTGCGGTAGTGTATGCCTTGGATAAGTTTCTGTCTTACATTTGGGGAAGCAAGGAAGTGGTATATTCGGACCATAATGCGGTTCAATATTTGATGTAGAAGAAGCATGCGAAGCCCCAATTGATTCGATGGGTTTATTGTTGCAAGAGTCTGACTTGGAAATCCGAGACAAGAAAGGTTGTGAAAAAGTAGTGGCGGATCACTTATCTCGGATTCCATTGGAATGTATTGTTGACATGACCGAAAACAATGAAAAGTTTTCCGACGAGCATTTGCTAGCAGTATCGACCGTGGTATGCTCATTATGTTAACTATTTAGCCACAGGTGCAATTCCGAGTCATTGGACGAAAAGAGAAGACAACAATTTATGGTCCAAGTGAAACAATATATTTGGATAACGGATCTTTTCAAGATCGGAGCGGATCAAGTCATTCGGAGGTCTATTCCGACACGAGCTGTTGGAGTGTTGACCATGCTTATGCATCGCTTTGGGGTCATTTTAGTGGTTAGAAGACAAGATATCGGGTCATCACATGTGGGTTCTATTGGCTACAACTTTTAAACAATATATTTGGGATGAACGGATCTTTTCAAGATCGGAGCAGATCACTCATTCGGAGGTCTATTCCCGACACCGAGGTGTTGGAGGTGTTGACCCATGCTTATGCATCGCTTGTGGGGGTCATTTTAGTGGTTAGAAGACAAGATATCGGGTCCTCACATGTGGGTTCTATTGGCCTACAACTTTTAAACAATATATTTGGGATGAACCGGATCTTTTCAAGATCGGAGCGGATCAACTCATTCGGAGGTCTATTCCCGACACCGAGGTGTTGGAGGTGTTGACCCATGCTTATGCATCCGCTTGTGGGGGTCATTTTAGTGGTTAGAAGACAAGATATCGGGTCCTCACATGTGGGTTCTATTGGCCTACAACTTTTAAAGATGTGTGTGATTATGCCGGACATTGTTTGAATTGCCAAAAAGTGGGTAGTATCTCAAAGAGGGATGAAATGTCGTTGCAACCCATTTTGGTGGAAGAAATATTTGATGTATGGGGTATTGACTTTATGGGCCCTTTTTCGAGTTCGAATGGGTACTTATACATCTTGGTGGCGGTGGACTATTTTCAAAATGGGTCGAAGCAATAGGTACGAGGACCAATGACCATACGGTGGTATGTAAATTCGTTCAATCCCATATATTTGCTAGATTTGGGATTCCGCTGGTAATTATTAGTGATGGTGGTTCACATTTCAAAACTTTAATTTTGGGAAGTTATTAAAACGATACAATGTGAATCACCGAATTGCTACCCTGTATCAGCCGCAAACGAGTGGAGAAGTTGAAGTGTACAATCGACAAGTCAAAGAGATATTGATGAAGACGGTGTGTTTTGATAGAAAGGATTGGTCGGGGAAGTTGGATGATGCGTTGTGGGCGTACTGGACCGCTTACAAAACTTCTATTGGTACAACTCCTTATCGATTAGTATATGGGAAGGGGTATCATTTACCAATGGAGTTAGCTCACCGTGCACTTTGCGCGATCAAGAATGTCAATGTGGACTATAATGAAGCAGGTGAGTAAAGAAAGCTACAACTAAATGAAATGGAGGAAATTCGTGATGAAGCGTATGAATGTGCATCCGCATAATAAGACAAATTCAAGAAGGTTCATGATGCAAAGTTGTGGAAAAAAACATTTGAAGTGGGTCAAAAGGTGTGGCTGTACAATTCAAGGCTTAAGTTTTTTTCGGAAAAACTTAAAAGCAAGTGGATGGGGCCTTATGTTATTACACGAGTGGATCGGTTTAACGATGTGGAAATTGAACACGTTTAAGATCAAACAAAACAAGTGGTGAACAGACATCGACTAAAACCATATTTGGAAGGCAGGGATATCAACATGATTGAGGTTGATGAGGTGGGTTACTTCCTACGCCCACCGGATAAGGAGACAAATTGAGAGGCCCAAGTTTGTTTAGTGTAGCTTTAGTTTAGTTTTGTTTTGTTATGAAAATTTTATCATTCTCGTCATGGAGTGTGTTTAACCCAAGTGTGGGGAAATTCTTATGAATTTTTCCTTAACACGGTGTTGAGGACAACACGAGTTTTTCATGGGGGATAGGGTAATTTTTATGTTTTTAAAAATAATTTAAAAAACACTTAAAAATTAAAAATCTTAAAAAAACGGAAAAAATGTTGGTGCATATTTCTGTTGCCTACGTCATCGTATAACATCGAGTCTGTATTTAGGAGCAAAACATTGAGTTTTATATATGTTAGTGACCAAGTACGCACGAACTTGTAACGTGTTTGGACAAGTTCGTACGAAGTTGCACTTCGAACGAACTTGAACAATGTTCTTTTGGTGCGAACTTGTAACTCTATAAATAGGAGAGTTGTCATTTCATTTGTAACAGTCAGAGTTTTAGCAAAGTTGACGGTGAAGCTCTGTCGGTTTAGGAACTCAAATGTATCATTGAATCCATCAATAAACTACTTTAAACGTATATCTTGTGTAAATCATCATTAATTCATATAGATTCCGCATATATGGACTAGATAACAAGTTAGGTACCTTTGCTATCGAAGGAACTCGATCCTACAAGTGGTATCAGAGCAGGAGAGGACTAATTTAAAGACATTGGACCTAAAACATCTTCTACTCATTTCTTTTATTTTTGACTTTTCTTTGACATTACACGGATAAAATGGACTGATTTTTCAAGTATAATACATAAAAATCTATAATAGATAAACCCCTGAGAGTTTCAGACCTAAAATCAATCGAATTCATGTCGAAATTACAAAAATCCAAGTTTTGGGAACACCTCTGTCCGAAGTGATTAAGCAACTTCGCACGAAGTTGCAGTCAAAAGTTTTCAATCTGTTTTTTGTTTCACTTCGCACGAAGTAGCTCTAAGGTGTTTGTTAAAATTGTTACCTAGTTCGTACGAACTAGGGCATTCCAAGTTCGTACGAAGTAAGGTTCTCTATAAAAAAAAAGGCATGAAAATCCCTAAAAACGTCTCGGACGTTATACATCGTTAGATTCGTATCGACGAGACGATTTTAAAGCTATAATCTGGTAAAAACAATTTTCAAAAAAATTTAAACGTTTTTAGCTTGCCGTATTCGCATAAAATCTGTCGGAAATGAAAATTTTTGATTTTGAGAAAATAAATGATTGGGAAGAGTTGTCTTCTGATTTGGAACTTTATGAACGTCTTACTATTTGGTGTAAAAGATTTGAAATGTTTAAATGTAAAAAGGATAAATCTATAACTGAGCTATTAAAATGTTTTTGTGTCATGGTTAATCATTTAAATCGATTTAATCATGTGTGTCAAATCAGTATTGAAGATGAGATTTTGAAATTTGAAGAAGCATTACCATCATAATGGGATGATTTTATGAAAGAATTAAAAAAGGAACCTAGATTTTCAATCAACCATCTTCATGATTTGTGAACAAAATTAGCGATCACATTCCTGTAACTGAAAATATGAGAGTTTTAAAACTAGAGAAGGAAAGTGAGTCTGAGGTTAAAACAGAAAATGAAAGTATAGAAGTTAATAGCATTGTGCATAATAAAGATTCAAAAGATCAATGCTATTATACTGCTCATGAAGTTCTTAAAAATCTTTGTCAAGATATGATATACCTAAGGTTTATCAATCTTTCGCAGGTCTATTCAATGATCAAGGAAATGACCAGAAAACACAGATTAAGGAGGTGTTGATTGCTGAGAACCTAATATATCGATTAGACAGAGAAGATGAAATTGTCCAAGCTGATCAAAACGTTATGATAGAAGAAGTAAAAGAAGAAAGTCAAAGTGAGATAATTGAAAACATAGAAAAAGTTGAAGAAGAACTTAAGAGTGAAACAGTTGAAATGGATAGACAGTGCACAAAATGTTGGTGATCTGTTTACACAATGTCATTCCAAGGCGGGGTGACAAGGTTGAGGTCCGCTACCCGGAGGTGCCTATTCTCTACAAGTTGCTAAATGGGGCACCCCTTATTCCATACCACTATTTGGTATTAAACAATCTATGGATAAGTGGAATAACGTGGGCAGAAAGATCATACCTCATTGTAGATTGATCACAACACTGTTGAAGATGTACGAAGCTATTGGTGCGGATGATAGGGGCTGTATAGAGGCATAAGCCATTCAACTTGAAACGTTGGGGGTTGGTTGAGAATATAAAGAATCAAAAAGGTACAACAAGTTAAAGAGTGAGGGGCAAAGCTGGAGAGCATTAAAGGTGGATGCGAGGCCGTTGCGTCCGGGTGAAGCTGATGAACCGGATAGTGACGAAGAGCCCCAAAGTAGGGACGATGATTATCATGATGATCCCAATGTGGTAGCAATGGAGTCGAAGGAAGTCGGTTCATCCGGGGGCAAGAAGAAGGGGCCAACTCTGCCTATGTATGCGAGAGGGGCGTTTGCTTATACAAGTCAGCCATTCGACGCGAATTGGGACCATCATGGGACCATGCAAGAGGTTATGGGTAATAGGCGACTACCCACGTTTTCTAATTGCTGAAACTACTCTAATGCTATTTAATCATCAAACCTATATGGGAGCAAGCATGGAGTGGGTGATGAAACAAGGTTTTGACCGGCAAGAGCAATGGAACCGCGCCCACGCATACGTATTTGAGCAAATATGAACAACCGGTATATAGATGATAGGAACCGATGTACGCACGATGCTTTATGGACTACTCAGCCTTGCCACCTTATGGACTACATACTTGCACTCGTGGTAGTGTCTCGTACCCTATGATGCTACTGCAGCACTCCAAGTGGTTGGACCCACATCAAGATCAAAAGATGCATGAAGTCAACGAACAATCTGAAGGAGATAAAGGTAGTAGTAGCAGGCAAGGTGCCTTCGGTTTTGGAGAGTTCTCGGATGTCATGACATCCATCTTCAAGCCACCTCAGCCGAGGTACTACTAGTCATGTTGTTTCTTCTCCTATCTTGTACAGTTTGTTTGTATATCTTTTCTTGTGATTTGGGTTGACGGGTAGAGTTGTGAGGTTGTGATGTGACATTTGTGGCTTTTCAATCATTGCACAAATCCAAACAATTTCGTATTTGATGAAACCTTGTGTTTTATTTCTGGGATTTTGTATAATTATCAATGACATTTACACATTTTCAATTCTTGCACGATTTCAAACTCTCAAAAACCTCTCCGAAAGTAATACGTAAACTGTTACTCTAACGTAATCAGTCTAACGCAACGTACACCCCAGAACAAGGACATAAGCTATATATACTCTAAATACCCTTTACATAACTTAGATATAAGTTTTGAAGGGTTAGGTATGACAAAAACACGCTTATACAAGTCCAGAGACTATTTTCAACAAACTGCGAAAGTCTGTTGGTCCGTATTCAAGATACGAACCACATATACAAATCTAAATATTTTTGTATTCGATAAAATCTTGTATTTTATTGATAAGAATGTAAAAATGTCAATTGTTGCGCAATTTCGATCATTTTCGTATTCGTTAAAGTGTTTTACGTAATTCTGCGAAACGCGTAACCGTACAACCGAACGAACCGACACCCACGACATTTCCGTAGAAAATCCAAGTTACATATGGGTTGATCCCAGATAACAATGCTTTGATTTAAAATGGCAAGTTGATTTCAACTTTATATGAAAATAATGTGCAGAATTAGAAATCAACTTGTAAGAAACAGAAGTACAGAATTTTCAAGTTTATATCACTTTTGAAAGGTTACAAAAGATGATTGAAAAAGTTATTTTCTAATATAAAATAATACTTAAGAATTCTGTGGGAGTGAAGGGCAATGGAGTATGTAAGACTTGCAATGCTCAGCTCCATTGATCTCCGTGTTGGTGATCTCTATTTATAAAGACCAATTGGCATGTATAAATAATTGTTTATTCATGCAAGTGTTTATCTTGGAAGACCATTTCATTCGTCATGCTTACCACTTCCACGTGTATCATAAATGTCCTTCAACCGTATTATCTTATCTTTAAATGCAAGTGGACACTATGATTGGTCATCAGAAATCTGATGACTTCTGATCAGAATCTGATAAGGTTTCATCAGATTTGATCAGACGCTTCTGATCTATTCTTCGAACACTTAGACAAAGATATTCTTATCAAAGCCGATTCAGATGCTTCTTCTTATGGCCTATGATCATGTATCTTCTGTTGACTTGATCCTTTGACTTCTTCTTCATCAGATCTGATAAAATTGATTAGATTCTTTTCTTCATTTTTCTTCAATACTTTACATTTATATATAAAGTTTCCTAACAATTTCCCCCTAAGTATTGTAAGTAAAATATACAAGTTGAAAAATGCATTCAACATACAATTAGAAATGCAAATAGAGATAACTACTTAAACAGTTTTTCAACCAAACTAAAAAAAAATGTTCAAACATAACCATAGCAATCATTGTCTTAGTAGATTCATTAGTAAAAATCGTTCATTCTCGGCTTCCACTTCTGAGGGATTGGTTGTTTGCACTCCTCATACATGACTTTCATGTACTCTCTATCTTCAATCCAGTCAGCAATGATGCCTTCAATCTTTTCACCAAGGGCTCTCTTTTCTTATCTTTCTTATGTTCCTGCTTTTTCCTCATGATCTCCTTGATGTAAGTCAAAGTTCTGTTTGAAAACTTACATATTTCATTGACTCTGAACATTTTCCTTCCCTCTTTGTCTTTATAGATAACTGCTAGCTCAGGTGCTTCAACAATGCTACATGTTCTGGCATCTTTCATTTCTTCAGGGATTTTAGTGTTTGGAGCAGTGATCAGAGGTTTGCCATTAACTAAATACTTGTAACGAAGGAATAGGTCAAAGTCTGCATGACATATTGTGGTAGCCATCTCCATTCCCCGTTCTGAGAAGATGCTTAGTGCTCTTTTGTTTTCTCTTCTTCTTGGTGATTCCAGTGCATACATTCTTCTTAGCTTGACTATATCCAGTGGATGACGATGTTCCATTATTTGACTATCAAGGATCTTTTGTTCCTCACCATCTTCGCTTCTGATGTGATACACATTTTGATGATACTCACCTTTGAGAGGAGTCTTGACTGAATTATCTGTGATGTGTACACTCTTGATGGGATTTTTGTATTTCCTCCAGAGACACCCTTCTTGTCTGCTGCTTCTCATTGTGAGGGCATTTATGGTGAAAGGGTCCATTTTGCTAGGAAGAGGTTCATTATCTTTTCTATAATATCTTTTAAAGCAACCTCCGGAAAGAGTACTTAATGATCATCCACAACCTGTATGATCCTGGTTATGTTTGGATCTTCCGTTGGAATCATAGTAGGCTTCTTTGAGGAAGTATGACCACTTTCTTCCCATTTCCTCTTCTCTCCAGATACACATTGTTTGCTGAATTCAGTTTGGCTTGAAAGAGTAGGTTCAGTGGTTTCTTTTCCTTTCTTTTTGTCTCTAGATGAAGACTGAGTTCTGTGTTGAGCTCTTGTCCTCGATGATGGTTCTGTTTGTGTTTAAAATTGTTGTGGTGGTAGTTGAATTGGTTTTGATTGAGGTGGTGCTGATTGTGGTGATGATTGAGTTTGTGTTGAGGGATGTAAGATTATGGCTATTTCTTTTGAGGTAGAGGTAGGATGAGGTGGAGGAGGAGGACCCACTGTTCTTTGTGTAGATTCAGTTGAGGTTTTTGGTCTTGTTGGTATAGGAGCTGGTTTTCTAAACAGAGATTTTGTTGATGCAGTTGTAGTTTGCTTAGATGCATCCTTCTGAGTTGTGCCAGGTACCTCTCTTTTCTCTGGAATCTGTTTCAACAGATTTGGCAAGCTGGCCTTGGTTGCTTGTGCAATGTTGACACTAAGTCTTTTTAATAACTCCTTTACATCTTCAGTCAGCTTTGTGTTGGAAGCACTTTCTTCTTTAATGCTTGCAATCTGCTTCTGTAATTTTGTTTTGCTTCTGTTCCAGTTCTGTATTTGTTCTTTTAGTAAATGTACCATCAGATTGTTGTTCTTCTCAACTTCTTTCAGCCTTTCCTCCATTTTTGTAAAGTTTTCTACAACTGTTGACAGATTCTGTGTTGCAGTACTTGATTCAGCACTTCCTTTTATTTTCCTAATTTCATCCTTCATAGCTCTAAACTCATCAGCTAGTTTCTTGAACTCGTGAGAAATCTCATGTACATCTTGAGAGGCAACTGGGGGTTCTTGCAACTTGTTAAGCTTATCTGCATTTGCTTCTGATTGCTTTCTGATGACTTCAACAGAATCTGACAGATTTCTGATATCAGATTTCTGTTGCTTCATTTCATTCAACAGAAGATCCAGATTTTCTTCAAGTGGAGACTTTTTCTTTGGATTCATCACCTTCTCCATTGCTTTCTTCAATGTTGATTCAAGATCAACTGTAATTGGGTCAAATGGAACAACAGATGTTCCTGCTAACATACCAGCAGAAAACACATTTCTTGCTGTTTCAGGAATTCCTTTGTCTTGATCAAAAGACCAATCCATAGATTTCCTACCAGAATCATGCACCATAGGCATTTCTTGGATTTCCTCAATTCCTTGAACAATCCTTTCGGAATGTTCTCCTTGAGTTCTAGGATAAGACAAAGTATTCAATACTTGTCTCTGATCAAGTGGATGTTCTCCACTTGTTGCAGTTTCAACCTCCTCCTCATCATATTCGGAGTTGATACTTAGTGCCATGCCCAATTGTGCTTCAACATTAGGTACCCTTGTTCTTATTTCAAAATCACCCTCAACAAATTCTGATGAGGTTTCATCAGAAGCTGGTTTTGTAAAGTTAAGTTCAGGGTTTAATTCAAGGTGTGCACCTGTTTCAAGAGTATCATGTGGTTTACCTTCTCCGGCTTGTACTGAATCTGAATCAGATACTTCATCTTTGATGGATGAAACTTCATAAGATTGTTCATTTGTTCCATATTCCTCAACAATGTTCTTGTCACCAGCAGCTGAAGTGGACACCATTCTTGATCCACAATCATTCGGTCCTGTTGGCTTGATCAAATCCTCATGCCTCTTGATGAAGGGTGCGTCTGAGGGAATCACCTTCATCATACTGAAAGGCAGGGAAGGGAGATCACTGGGATGTGCCAAAGCACTTTCTGCAGTAGTCCATGGAGTCATTACCACTGGTTTCCATACTATATCATGAGTATGGATCTCCATGTTTCTTTCAGCAAATACTTTTGTTATGATTATTGATCAGAATCTTGTATGTGGAAGATGTGTGTTTGTTCTTCCTTTATGAGTGAATATGCTTTTTTCAGTAATTTGAAAATATTTCTTTGGCATAATCTACATCTTCACCCATTATCAGCCATACATGATGTTCAAAATTGGAATGGTTACCTGGTCAGCACCTGCTATCTTTCCTTTGAGGCAACTGTTGATTATCTCCATGAAGACTTGCCAGAATCCTGGTACTTGCTTTCTTTTGAACTGGCTAATTAAAGTAATTGGTATCTTTTACCCAAGGTTTCTAAATACTGCTAAGAGTTCTTCTTTGACTGGAGGAATGTGATATTCTTCTTTTTAGTAATCTCCAGCCATCTTATAATGTTTTCTTCATTAACAGTAATTCTATATATTTCCCCACACGTGTGCAGTTAACTCTGTTCCTGACTTCTCTGTTGTTTGCACTGTTTGTTGTAGGATCTGTTGAGGAACTTCATAACCTCCTGTTAATGCATATTTTATGGGACAGTTGATCAGGAACTCCATAAGAATCCCGACCCTTTCATCATGTCGCTTGTGATCATTGTTGAGAGCTAGGTTGTTCTTTTTCTATGTATCTAGCCATTTTGACATCTTGACAAGGGGAACTTCATGTTCCACAATTGGATTGTTGAGGTTCATGGAGCCAGAAGAAGACATGATGCTGAGTTCTGAGGTTTTGGGTTGCAGAAACAAAGTTGTGATTTTTAGGGTTTTGGAATTTTGAAAGATTGAATCTTTTGGAGATGATGGTGAGAGGTTGTGTGCTAGGTTGGTTAATATAAGTTTTGTTGTCCCACGTATTTAAGATCATGAATGATTGGTGATTAACTGTGTCATTAACCCATTGAATTTATGTTTAATGTTGACACCTTTGGATTATCATTTAACACCTTTATCGTTTTATCTTCTTAAATACCGTTTCAACCTTTTCTTCTATTGGTCCCTGCAAACCGCCAATCTTCACTTTTGCCCAAGTGGGTCCATGTTTTGAAGAGTGGTCCACTTATTTTCTTTCTCTCTCCAAATATTCCTTTTTCTTGACTTTTCTTCCCCTTTTTCTGTAATCCAAAAGCTCTAGTATCTGTTGACTTTGTCAATGCAATTTTTCTGTTGATATTTTTGTCAACAATTTTCTGTTGAATCAATAATTCAAATTCTGTTGAGATGTATCAGATGATAATCAGATTGTCAACAGATTTTTTTTGAGGTGATAGGGAGTGATCGAGTATTTGAAATTTTGAAATTTTCTGATAAATTGATCAGAGTTTCTGATGAAACTTTCTGATAAATTGACCAGATTTTCTGATGAAAGTTGTTTTCATGTTGGGTTATCAGAAAATATTTAATTTTTATCAGAAATTATTTTAGGAGATCAAAGTGGTTCTTTGAAAGAAAAAGATGTTGCATTTGAAAAAAAAAACTTGTTAAACCACATCTTCATCTCCTATTATCTGTTCGAAAATTTTCATCAGAATTTATCAGATTTTTGTCAGAGAAAATTGATTTTAGAAGAATCAAAGAAAAAGATGTTGCATTTGAAAAAAAAAACTTGTTAATCAACATATTTTCATCTCCTATCATCCTTTGAAAATTTTCCATCATTTCACATTTTTGAAAGATTTTCACTCTTTTGAAAGAATTCTCTTCAAGGTCTCCATTATCTCTAAAATTTTTGAAGATTCTTAAAAAAATAATCCCATCATTAGTTCTTCCTTAAAATATGATCTCAATCAGAAAATATTCTTTGAACTCTGGTTTTATCAGAAATTCCCCCTGAATTGCTGATCTTATCAGAAATATCCCCTGGATTACTGATCTCATCAGAAATTCCCCCTGGATTATGATCTCATCAGAAATTCCCCCTCAATTAGATATTAAACTAAAATGCAAAAGAAAAAAAACAAGAAAGACGTATATATACTTATATATAAAGAAAATACACAATTAATAACAAACAAAAAAACTTAAATTAAATCTTCATCCCGAAAGTCTTCATTCCCATACATGATACCCACCATCTCCCAGAGAAGTGTCTCACTCCCTGTGTTTTCTTCTGTTGGTATGAGTGCTGCAATGTGTTAATCCTCCTGAGGAACTACTCGGGCTCTGACATATGTTGCAGGAACTCCTCCAAAGTCCAGTTGTGAGGTTATCACCTTCATCAAGAATCTTGGGTAGATGAGGAAAGGACGAGCTCCCAAGAGGTTTGCCCTAAAGTCACTCATCAGATAGGAGGAGTAGTTCCAAGGGAGATGGTTTACCAATGCGTGAATGGGATCCATCAACCTCCTAGTAATCTCATACCAAATAGAAGCTTTCCTTGTGAAGCAAAAGGCAAACTGGGTTACCAGGAACTGCCATGGTTCAATGAACCCGCTTTTGAAGATGGGGACTCTTCCTTGAGGGTCATGGTATCCCATCATCGCCAATGTGGTTTGCCTGTCTTCAAAGGAGAAGGTGGTTGGAGGACAGTCATCATTCAGCCGAAGAGCTTCTCCGATAGTGTACTCATTTATATAAATGAGCCTGTCTCCCATCACCCATCCTGCAATGGTGGTTAGACTCCCATCATCTATAACTAACCGTGCAGACTTCCAGAATTCTTGAAGAAGTTCCGGATACACTTGAACATGCATGGAGAGGGCAAAAGCTATTGGACTGCTCAAAAGCATGTTCAATATTGTGGAGCACCCAACGTAGTTTGGTCCATCTACATTCATTCTCACTCTAGCATTGTGCCTTTGGAAGTAAGGCAGAGGGAATTTGCTTCCATCAATCCTTTGCATGGTGAAGTTGCTTTTGAAATATGAGGGTTAGGGTTGGTAAGTGAAGAAGATGAGTGATAGAAAATTTCCAGGTGAAATTGTACAAGCAAGTGTGTGTATATCTAAAAACAATGAGCATATGCCTTAAATGTATCCATCGGTAAAGATCTTTAATCGTACCAACTCTACTCCACTTCGAGATATGGTGTCAGATTTGTTAGAACTAAAAATTGCTATATTCTCCCTCCTCATTTAAGAATAGGCGGCATCCTAGTATTTCAATTTTCTGTTGAGAGGAAAGGTGTAGCCTTCCTTTTCTTTAACCATGTTGAGTAAGCATGTGAAACTGATGTGATGGGCGTAAATAAAATAAAATAAAATAAAATAAAAGAGAACTTGGTGAATTATCCCTGTGACGTACACATATCTCATGTATTTGATAATCCCAAGTGAGTGGAAAGTGACTATTGTACAAAAGTTATCTATGAAAAAACAAGAAAAAAGATAAAATATAAAAAAATATGTACAAGATATGTGATGCATGGTACACAAAAAGATATGTGATGGTGAGACATGAAAAATTGTTTTGTTTCTGATGGATTATCAGATTTATTATCTATTCACTAGAAAATTTTCAATTATCAAACTCTTGTTTAGTTTCATCAGAAACGTTTGTGGGTAGACTTGTTTCATTGTATCTCTTATTTATCATTCCCAATTTGTTGATCAGATAGTTATGTCTTTTCTCATCCAATGGTTTTGTAAAAATATCAGCAAATTGGTTTTCTGTTGGAACAAAATACATTTCTATGTTTCCTTTTTCCACATGATCTTTTATGAAATGATACCTGACATCAATGTGCTTGGTTCTTGAGTGGTGAACAGGATTTGAAGTTATAGCTATTGCACTCTTGAAATCACACAAGATTGGTATCTTTGTTAGATTCACTCCATAATCCTTGAGTTGTGTTTGCATCCACAAAACTTGTGAACAACAGCTTGCTGCTACTACAAATTCTGCTTCAGTTGTAGAGGTGGAAACACAATTTTGTTTCTTGCTTGCCCAACATACTAGCTTTTCTCCTAGCATCTGACAAGCACCAGATGTGCTTTTTCTGTCCAGTTTACAACCTGCATGATCTGTATCTGAATACGCAATTAGGTCTAAATTAGTCCCCTTAGGTACCATAAGCCATGGTCAGATGTGCCTTTTAGATGCTTAAAAACCCTTTTTACTGCCTTTATGTGAGATTCTTTAGGATTACACTTATATCTAGCCAGAAAGCATGTTGAAAATATTATGTCAGGTCTATTGGCTATTAGATATAAGAGTGATCCAATCATCCCTCTGTATGTTTTAAAATCTACATTTGCACCATCAGGATCAGAATCTAATTTATTTCCTGTGGCCATCAGAGTTTTTGATGATGAGCAATTTTCTAATGAATATTTTTTCAAAATGGTTTTAACATATTTTGATTGATTCAAAAATATTCCATCAGATTCTTGTTTACCTGGAGACCTAAAAAGAAACTTAATTCTCCCATCATGCTCATCTCAAAGTTACTTGTCATTAGTTTTTCAAACTTTTTACAGTGATTTGTATTGGTTGATCCAAATATTATGTCATCAACATATATGTGTACCAACAGAGTGTGCCCTTTGTGTGTTTTGAGAAACAGAGTTGTGTCTATAGTACCTTTGGTAAAAACTGATTGGATCAAAAAGTTTGAAAGAGTTTCATACCATACTCTTGGAGCTTGCTTCAACCCATACAAGGCTTTGTTTAGTTTATAAACATGTTTTGGAAATTTTGGATCAACAAAGCCCTCTGGTTGCTGCACATATACTTCTTGATCAATCTTACCATTCAGAAAAGCAGACTTGACATCCATCTGATAGACTTTGAAGCCTTTTGAAGCTGCATAAGCAAGAAAGATCCTAACTGCCTCTAGTCTTGCTACTGTGCAAAAGTCTCATCATAGTCAATTCCTTCTTGTTGACAGTACCCTTTTACTACCAATCTTGCTTTGTTCCTTGTGATTATTCCTTGTTCATCAAATTTGTTTCTAAATACACATTTTGATCCTATGACTGATTTATCACTTGGTCTAGGTACTAGATTCAACACTTGACTTCTTTCAAACGGATCAAGCTCTTTTTGCATAGCTTGAACCAAGTCTAGATCTTTGAGTGCTTCACTTGCTGTTTTTGGTTCAGTTAGGCTTAAGAACCAGCATGAAGACATTCATTAACAGTTGCTCATCTGGTATTAACACCATCTTGAGGGTTTCCTATGATATTTTCTGTTGAGAGACCCATTATCCATCTTGTAGTAGTATTTGCTGGATTAGAGGATGGATTTTGTGAAGAACTTCCAGCTTCCCCTGACTGATCATTTGTTCTGAGCTTAGTCTTTAGACATATGTTCTTCTTGATTTTCTGATGTGAAGTCTGATGTCTAATTTGTTGTTCCTTGTAGTTCATCTATGGGGTCTGCATTTTCTGCAGAGTTAGATTTTGACTGGTTTTCTGGTAAATTTTCCATAATTTCCTTCCCAGTCATACCCAAGCAATTCATTTGTTAGTTCTGTTAAAAGATGTTCATTATTCATTGGATTTGTTTTTGTGAAAAACTTATGACATCATCAGAAATTTCTGTTTCTGATGAATCATCAAAAGAGACACACAAACTTTCTCTAATTGTTCTGCTATTTAAAACAAATACTATATAAGCTTTTGAAGAGAAAGAATATCCAAGAAAACTTCCCTTTTCAGCTATTCTATCAAATTTCACTAAACTATCAAAATCATTGAAAATAAAACATCTACATCCAAAAGTATGTAGAAATTTGACACATGGTACTCTTTTGTTTATGATGTGAAGAGGTGTTTTCTGATATCTTTTGTTAATGATAGTTCTGTTTTGTGTGAAGCATGCATTTGCCACTGCTTCTGCCAATAAATAGGTTGGTAGTTTGGCATATGCAAGCATTGTCCTAGCGGCTTCTACCAAAGTTCTGTTTCTTCTTTCAACAATCCTATTTTATTGAGGAGTCCTGGGAGCAGAACAATCATGAGATATTCCTTTTTCTGTTAGGAAATTCTCAATTTTTTCATTTTTGAATTCTGTCCCATTGTCATATATGATTTTTCTTACAGTCAATTTTAACAGATTTTCAATTTTCTAACAAAATTTATGATCAGATCTGGGGTTTCACTCTTTTGCCTTAAAAATTCTACCCATGTATACCTTGAGTAGTCATCCACAATTACTCAAATGTATTTCTTTCCAGAAAGACTTTCAGTGCTTATTGGTCCACAAAGATCCATATATAAAAGTTCAAGATTTTCAGAGATAGAAGATTCTACCACAGTTTTGTGTGAGCCTCTTTTTGACTTTCCTAGCTCACATGCTTCACAAAGTTTGTCTTTTCTTGAAGCAATAAAAGGCAATCCTTTTACCAGACACTTTCTTGCTAAATTGTTCAAATTTTTGAAATTTATATGAGCTAGCCTTTTACGCCATAACCAACTATTTCCTTTATATTCTTTTGAAAATAGACAAAATTGAGGTTCTTCAAATTTGTTATTGAAGTCAAAGAAATAGATTGATTTCTTATTCTTTTTCCTCTAATATAAGTTGTATCATCTTCAAGACCTATTAATAAGCAAGTGTCAGGTAAAAATGTTACCTTGAAGCCTTTGTCACAAAATTTACCACAACTTAGAAGATTATATTTTAAACCTTCTACATGTGCCACTCTCTCAATTGTTATAGTACCATATGTTATGCTTCCATAACCTTTTACTCTACCCTTTACTACATTACAAAAATTTACAAATTTGCCTAGCTTTTCTACATAGTTGCTAAGTAAGCTCTTGTCTCAGTCATGTGCATGGAGCTTCCTGAATCGCAGCACCAAATATGTTGCACATGATCGTCCTGTAATGAAGTGGTTAGTGATTTTTTAGTACCCAGACTTTCTTGGGTACTTTGTCAGATGAGTATACTGCATGTAATAGGTTTTTTACATCATCTTTCGATCTTGATCTATCATAGTCCGTTGATTCAATCTGATCAGATTTTCGTATCAAATCTGATGACATCTGATCAGATTTGATGAGATTTATGTCCAATGCTGAATCATTGACAGATTTTTGGTTTTTGTTCAGATGCTGTTGAATTACTTTCAGAATATCAACACACATGCATCCCATCTTGTTGGAGATGTCTGATGGGATGGTTTTTTATGAAAGCATATTTTTCTGATGTTTTTTAAAAATGTTTTGACCCTTTTCTTTTAAGATCCTTTTGGTTTTTCCTTTTATATGACCTGGTTTTTGTTTTATTTTCTCTTTGGAGCATATTATCTTTGATTCTAGATCTGACTTAGAACAAGATGTTATAAAGTCAGATTCTTCTAATAAATTTGAATCAATGTCAGATTCTGAGTGTGGTTCATTTGAAGCTTTTATAAACACTGTAGGGTTATGTTTTGTTGTTTTAGTATAACCCAATCCTTCTCCCTGATTTTTTGAAGTTGTTTCAATGTAGCAATGAAATCCTTTGCTTGTTGAAAGCCTTTTACATTTACCTTATTTTTATGAATTTCTGTATACAAAAGTTTTCTTTCTTTTTCATAAAAATTGATTTTTGTATCTTTGATTAGACTTTCTTCATGTAAAACGTTTTCATTTTCTTGACAATATTTCAGCATGTCTTGAGTTCATCGGATTTCTTTGTTTCTGCCAAGTATTTTTCTTGTAGTTCTTGAAACTCTTTCAATAATTTATTTAACTGATTTTGAAGTTCTTGATCATTTTGACTTACATTGATTTCTATAGTTTCTTCATCAAGTTTTGCCATAAGACAAAAGTTGGCCATTTCTTCCTGGTCATCATCTGATGAGTCATCAGTCATCCAGGTATATGTTCCTGTAATCAGGCTGACTTGTTGTTATTGTTGTTTCTTGGCTTCTTCTAGTTTCTTTTCATAATAGGTTAGATCTTTTAGCTTCTTGTTCTTACATTCTGATGTGTAATGACCCTTTTGTTTGCATCTATAGCCCACTACTTCTGACTTGCTTTCTGCTCTTCTCTCCTTGGATCTGGCTTCCATCTTTCCTTTATCACTTCTCTGAGTTCTAGGACTTCCTCCCTTCATTCTTTGCTCGAAAGTTTTGGTGAGCAAAGCTATTGCTTTTGCAAATGCAGAAAAATCTGATTGATTTTCAGATTTTTCTGATGCTAAAACTGTATTGTGTGAGTTACAGGGTTGTGGATCAGGTGTGATTGATCTTTGTGAGTTTGATATTAAGGCTATAGGTCCACCATACTGTTTTGAGTTTTCAATGATTTGTTGCTCTCTTGGGAGTAAAATGCTATATAGATCATGTAGGTTCAGATTTCCTAGCTCAAGCGTAGAGGCTATGGTCATGGCAAGATTTTGCCATTCTCTTGGTAGAGCATCAAGAAATTTACATTTATTTCATCATTGGTTTTTTCAACTCCATGCTTTTTTAGTTCATTTAAATTTTTTGTTAATCTGTTGTAAGCATCTGTGAGTGTTTTATTTGGTGAACATTTAAACCTTTCATAAGCAGAGACATGATTTGTTCTCATGTTTCTTTTCATTTTGTCTCCTCCTTCACAAAGATTTTCAAGTTGATCCCATATTTCTTTTGCAGATGAACATGGATCTACATAAGAAAATATGTCATTTGGAAGTGCCATAATCAGAAGTGATTTGGCCCTTTCATCTGTTTCTGCCAGTTTCTTGTCTTCTGGGCTCCAGTTTTTCTCTAGTTTGGGAGCCCAAGAAGCAGAGATTTCTGGTGAGTCATCAGATGCTGGAGCACCTGGTATTTCAACACGCGGTATATGTGGGCCACACATAATGGATTGAAAGAGAGCTCGATCATGTCCATTTAGGAAATTGATCATCCTAGTTTTCCATTGGGGGTACTCCTCTCTAACTAAAGTCGGAGGCTTTGACATAGAACCTATGTTGAAAGCACTGTTCCATGACTGAAAGTTTGCCATTTTTATCAAAGATTTAAAAACAACAGAGTATAAACAAAGATACTCGAGAAGGTGATCGAATTAAAGTGTTTTATTCAATCTGCTCTGATACCAATTGTTGATCCCAGATAACAATGCTTTGATTTAAAATGGCAAGTTGATTTCAACCTTATATGAAAATAATGTGCGGAATTAGAAATCAACTTGTAAGAAAGAGAAGTACAGAATTTTCAAGTTTATATCACTTTTGAAAGGTTACAAAAGATGATTGAAAAAGTTATTTTCTAATACAAAACAATACTTAAGAATTCTGTGGGAGTGAAGGGCAATGGAGTATGTAAGATGTAATACTTGCAATGCTCAGCTCCATTGATCTTCGGTGTTGGTGATCTCTATTTATAGAGACCAATTGGCATGAATAAATAATTGTTTATTCATGCAAGTGTTTAACGTGGAAGACCATTTCATTCGTCATGCTTACCACTTCCACTTGTATCATAAATGTCCTTGAATCGTATTATCTTATCTTTAAATGCAAGTGGACACTATGATTGGTCATCAGAAATCTGTTGACTTCTTATCAGAATCTGATATGGTTTCATCAGATTTGATCAGACGCTTCTGATCCATTCTTCGAACACTTAGACAAAGATATTCTTATCAAATCCGATTCAGATGCTTCTTCTTATGGCCTATGATTATGTATCTTCTGTTGACTTGATCCTTTGACTTTTTCTTCATCAAATCTGATCAGATTGATCAGATTCTTTTCTTCATTTTTCTTCAATACTTTACATTTATATATAAAGTTTGCTAACATATGCCTTAACACCGTTATAGAGCCAAAACAAATTAGGTTAAAAGTGACAAACGCGACTAAACAAGTACAAGGGCCAAATCTGCCATAATCCAAAACTTATGCCCCTACTAGGGCCTTACGGACCGTAAGAGGTGTAAGGGGTGCCCAGATCAGCAGAAAATTTGTCATCTTCTTGTTCGAAGCCTTGCTCCCCAAGTTCAGGAAATTACCAGCTTCTAAGCACCATTTGACATGTGTTATGATGTTCCTCTGATCATGCCACCTCCATGGACAATTGGCTTGATCTTGTGAGCTCAAAATCACTATAAATATCCTTGATCTTCATCCTTTCCAATTTGCTCATTTCACATTTCTTTATCCCACTCTCTTGGAGCTTGCTTCCAGCTTTTGGAGGCCTCCAACTCAGACCTCTAAAGTGTTCTTAACAAAAGTGGGTACTCCCTCCTAGTCTATTTCATTTATTTTGGCTATTCTGAGCCAAAACTCAAACAGTTTGACTTTCTATTTGACTTTTGGTTCTGACCATAATTGGTCAAGTCAAAGTTCAATTGAACTTTGGCAAGTGATCGTAATCACGAAGGTTATAATCCCTTGCGATTGCACCTTCTGATTACCAAGTTTACCAGTCGAAGGGACGAGTCAAAGTTTTGGTAAAAAATGCGCATAATGCGCATTTTTACGACGAAACTATTTTCGGGTATTAAAACTCCAAGTTTTGATACTAAATCATTTTTATAACTTAGTTAGACATGTTTCAACATATCTAACTCGTCACTTTAGGTTTAGTGCCTTATTAGGGTCGTAAGTTGAGCGGTCTTGACCACCGCTTTGCCTTTCAAATCCGACCCGTTTGGTCGTTCTTAAGAATCGACCAAGCACATATTTATGACCATAGTTGTATAGGGAATAACCCTCTGAGGTTATACCTTATGGTCATAAGGTTTGTTTAGTTTTATGATAAATCGCTTTTATGTTCTTTAAAATGACCAAAACGCCCTTTTACGCATAAATCAATTTTAAGCATATGTAACCAAAGTTTTGACATATAAATTGATGTTACAACATTATCAAACATGTTTTGGCATATAAGACTTACCATAGGACATATTTAACCATCCAAACATATAATTACACTAATGACACTTAAAGTAGCGTTAAACTACCTTAACGAGTCATAACGGGTCAAAAGCACTTAGGATCCTTTCCAAATCAGAATGATAAGTTGATTAAACCATAACATATGAGTTCCAACACTCATTTGCTTTATAAGACTTCATTCTACCCGAATCCTCCGATTAAAGTCTCGACACTCTAACATAGTTATCCGACACATTAGGACGCACTTGAGGTTTGTTCATTCTCTTGATCAAGGACACTTTCGCAACGCCACGTGAGTACATAGTTCCCCTCTTTTATGTTTTCTAAACGTTTTGGGGTGACTCATATGTGCTAATCCGTTTTCTAGTTTTCAAAACAAAGTCTATGATTATATATACAATACGATTTCAATAATGTGAACAACTTGTTGGTGCGTTATCCATAACACGAATGACATTCATTAGCTTTGGCCGAGCCGACCAGTAGTATGTTATGGTACCATAGGACTGACAATCCCGTTACCAAAATTCCCGATGCTTGTGGGGAAGTTTGGAGGAACGACAAAAATTGTATTTTTAACAAACCCTTTGGTGGTTTGTTAGTCGATTTAAAGAGACCCTTTGGTGGTCTAGACGAGTCATCACAGGTTTGAATGTATTCACTAAAGAACGACCGCATTTTTCACAATTAAAACACGGACGATTGGTTTATGACATGGACGATTGTTTTATAACACGGACGAATGGTTTATAACACAGACGAATGGTTTATAACATGGACGATTAGTTTATAGCACGGACGAATGAGTTATAACATGGACGATTGGTTTATGGTTAGTGATTTAAGATAATGAGACGGGGTATAATATGATAAAAACTTGGTGGATACGCCGTTGGTACTTCCTATATAAAAGTGTTTTTATCCTATTATATATCGTGGTGTTATCCAAATCAGTTTGACAAATTGTTTTGAACAAATGTCATGCAACGATTTTCACTTATGGATATAAACCATACAATGTTTTCTTTTAAATCGATTTATTACTCGTTTCACAAAAGATAAGCTTTTGGTCAAGATTTATGGCTACAAGGTTTTACAACTCATACCAAATTGTTTAGTTGGTTAAATATATTGCAATATCAAATACTTTTGAAACAAGATTTTCAATTAATAACTCTCGTAGTTGGACGAGGTATTGCAATAACGATTTCAAAGCCATGAATTTGACACACGACAAAAAACTATGTACTCTTCGGCATTTTTATGTTGACTCTCTTTTCACATATGTTTCAGAAGCTAATGTTTGATGATTAGAAATGCCTGCTTTATGTAGGATTGGACGTGGGCCTTAGTGACTTAAAAACATGAAAGATAATTTATTTATATTTTGTTTTTGTTTATCTCAAGACAATGTAAACACTTAACTTAATAAAACAAAACTTTAAATACCATGTGTTGTGAAACAATTCCTGTAACGTGACTCCCCGATCTTTCCACCGCGGTTTTATGTTTTACGTGATCGGGGTGTTACAGAGATTGGTATCAGAGCCATGGTTATAGGGAATTAAGTTATTAGCATTACTTTTGACCTAGACTATAACCTTCCTAGGACCCTAACGCAAGTTATCTTGTGTTTAGATTTTAATACAATACCATCACCTATCCTTAGGTGATTACCAAAACAAACACACAAGTTACAAATCCGTTTTGAAAATAATCATCTATCCTTAGATGATTTGTTTTCCTCTTAAAGCCTTAAAAGTTTTCAAAATCTCGTCAAAGTTTGGGTTTTATAATGTGAACACGTGCAATCTGGAAGGGTGGATGCCTGTACCATCCACTTAATCGGACCAGTCACTCTTACGTGGGAACTCTTGGGATGAGTGTCCACTTATAGGCTAAAGCATGTCTTCGCGATACATTATAAACACCTATTTATTTTATTAGTCACTGTGTCGTTTGTTTGTTTTTAGTAACGAACAAATGATCACAATCCTTATGTTTCGTCGATATTTATAACAATTCTTTTCGAGTATTCAACGTCAATCTCACTTGTTTCCTCTCATATTTCCTCTCTTTTAGAATGCCTCCTCGTCGCAACGCTACCCAAGACGCCGAAATGGTGGCTTTAATTGCTCAGCAAAGGGTTGTTGTACTCCAAAATCTTGTGACCTAACTTAATCAGGCCTGCAATAACAATAACAACAACAATGCACCTACTCCGTGTAATTTCAAACAATTTAGTTCGGCTAAACCACTCAAGTTCACTGGGTTTGAGGGAGCTACTAGGCTCCTACAATGGTTTGAGAATATCGAGAGCACTCTTCACAATGTTCAGTGTCCTAATGAACGCAAGGTAGAGTTCGCTTCGAGTGTTTTCCAAAAGAGAGCACTCACGTGGTGGAACGGAGTAATGAGAGACAGAGGTGCCGATGTAGCAATGGCTCAGACGTGGGACGAGCATAGGGCTCTTATGATGAAGGAATTCTGCCCACGCCACGAACAAAGGGCACTCGAGAATGAATTCCACGATCTCAAGCAAGACAAGGGAGAAAATCATGCCTACACAGATCGATACGAGGAGCTAAGCCTACTAGTCCCACCATGGTCACGCCTTTGGATAAGGCAATTGAAAAATACATCGACGGCCTGCCTGACCCCGTTCAGGACATTGTTACTGGTAGCAACCCTACCACTGTTCGACAGGCTAACGAGTTGGCTGCAACCCTGACTGACTTGCAAGTCAAAAAGAGTAAACTCCACCGCAAGGGTGACAAGAAGCCATCGACCAAGACAGCTCAAGAGAAGCAGAAGGAAAACAAAGCCGAAACCTCCAAGAGATCGAAGAAGCACAAGGCTTCAAAGAACTTTGTTGTTGTTACTCAACCCAACCAACCCACTTATAACCAACCAGCCTAACCTCCTGTGAGGAAACCATACGCTGGTACTGCACCGTTGTGCAACTGGTGCAATGGTCAGCACCAAAAACACCTACGTGTCATCAGTGCACTTCGTGTGGACGACTCGGTCATTTGGCCAATATTTGTCGATCTATTCCAAACCAAGCTATCCTAAATCATGTTCAACCTCAAGGAGTTCCTACTCGACGTCACTTTCCACCTAGATCTTGCTACAACTGTGGCGAGATGGGTCACTTCAAGAACAACTGCCCAAAACTTCTTAATGCTAACCCCGCACGTGGACGAGCATTCAATATAAATGCTAAGGAGGCTCCTGCTGATAACAACGTGGTTAACGGTACGTTCCTTGTTAACAATCATCCTATTCTTTTTTATCCGGGTGCCGATAGAAGCTTTGTATCCCTAGCCTTTGAATCATTTCTATCTATGCGTAGAACTAAACTAGGAAAGCCCTTGAAGTAGAAATAGCTAATGGTAACTGAACCTCAATAACCATCTTTTTCCCATTGACCTCACGCCAATGCAACTCGGGAGTTTTGACGTCATAGTAGGAATGGATTGGCTAACCAAACACCATGTTGAGGTTATCTCTTTTGATTTCCATCTGGTGAAATCTTAGGAGTTCATGGAGAGAAACCCTCTAATAGCCTAAAATTCATGATTTCTTTTTCTTTCAAACACTTGAGGATATGCTTAGAGCTTGTGTGATCGACTTTGTTGGTAGTTGGGTTCGCATCTACTATTGAGCGAATTCTCCTACAACAATAGTTATCACGCCAACATTAATATGGCGCCTTTCGAAGCTCAATATGGTCGAAAATGTCGTTCACCTGTCTGCTGGAATGAGGTCGGCGAAGCTCAGCTCACTGGACCTAAACTCATTCATGACACAACAGACAAATTCAAGAAAATTCATGATAACCTTTTGACAGCTAGAAGTTGTCAAAAGAGTTATGCGTCAAACGATGCAAGCCCTTAGATTTCCAAGTTGGAGAACACATCCTTCTCAAGGTATCCCCTTGGAAAGGTGTGGTTAGATTTGGATAGAAAGGAAAACTTGTACGACGATATGTTGGACCATTTAAGATCGTTGAGAGAATCGGAAAGGTGGCCTACCAACTTGAGCTACCTCCTGAACTTGGGAATATTCACCCAACATTCCACTTGTCTAATTTGAAAAAGTATTTAGCCGAAACAAACCTCCACATCCCCCTTGACGAAATTCACGTTGATGACACAATGCACTTTATCGAGAAACCTGTGGAGAATTGGACCGTGATGTCAAGAAACTCAAGCGTAGATGAATACAGATAGTTAAAGTTCGCTGGGAATCCAAACATGGCCCAGAATTTACTTGGGAACGAGAGGATCAGATGAAAGCAAAGTACCCACATCTGTTTTCACAAGTTTCCTCTGATAAAATTTCGGGATGAAATTTCCTAAAGTAGGGGAGACTGTGACATTTGTGCCTTTCCAATCATTTTACAAATCCAAACAATTTCGTATTTTATGAAACCTTGTGTTTTATTCCGGGATTTTGTATAATTATCAATGACATTTGCACATTTTCATTTCTTGCATGATTTCAAACTCTCAAAAACCTCTCTGAAAGTAATAAGTAAACTATTACTCTAACGTAATAAATTTAACACGAAGTACAATCCGGAACAAGGACATAGGCTATACATACTCTAAATACCCTTACATAATTTAGATATAAGTTTTGAAGGGTTAGGTAAAACAAAACCACGCTTATACAAGTCCAGTGACTAATTTCGACAAACTACGAAAGTCTGTTGATCCGTATTCAAGATACGAACCACATATACAAATCCAAATATTTTGTATTCAATAAAATCTTGTATTTTTATTGATAAGAATGTAAAAATGCCAATCGTTGCGCAATTTCAATCATTTTTGTGTTCGTTAAAGCTTTTTAAGTAATTTTGCGAAACGCGTAACCGTACAACCGAACGAACCGACATCCAATACATTTTTGGGAAAAATCCAAGTTACATATGCCTTAACATCTTTATAGAGCCTAAACAATTAGGTTAAAAGGGGTTAAAAGTGACAAAACGCGACGAAACAAGTCCAGGGCCAAATCTGCCATAATCCAAAACTTCTGCCCGTGCCAGGGCCTTACGGACCGTAAGAGGTGCCCCCATATGGTCCGTAAAGGGTTCCCAGATCAACAGAAAATGTGTCATCTTCTTCTTCTTCTTCAAAGAGGACAAATATATTGGCAATCGCGTTGACCAGTCTGATTAGGCATGTGCTGAAAAGTGTTTCTTAATCAGTTCGAGAACGATTTGATCCCATAGTAATTTTTTATTATTATTTTTTATGGTCGTTTTATTTCATTTTATCTGTGTAAATTTATGTGCTTGTATTCAAAAAGTTTGCTCGGTTGGTTAGATCGTTGATTTTGAGAAAGATGTGTTTGAGATAATGTACAGTTCAGATCAGGCCCACTTAATTCGAATTAGACCCACTTAATTCGGATGAAATATCATTCGGATTAGATCAGGCCCACTGAATTTGGATGAAATATCATTCGGATTAGATTAGGCCCACTGAATTCGAATGTTATTCGGATCACTGTTCCGAATTGGGCCTGAGTTAGACCATGCCCATTGGTCTTCGGCCCTATATAAAGTCAATTTGAGTCACATTTCGAATTAATCTGATTCCTATGCTTTTTGAATTCTCTCTGATCTTTTTCGGACTACTAACTCGAATCTTCAGGGTTTGCAGGATTCATATGCTTTTCGGATGAATTTCGGATGGACTTTAGAACATCAACTTGAAGTTCGGATCATCAAACATGCATTTCAGATAATCAACATGCATTTCGGATAATCAACATGATTTATCCGAAACCTGACATATTTCATCCGAAATATCAGATTGTTTCGAAAACTGACAAGGGTTCTTCAAAATAGTGATTCTGACCATCCGAATTGCAGTTGACCCTTTGACCTTTCGAATGGCTTTTGACCGTTTTAACCTTTTGAATAGTGTTTGACCCCTTGACCTTTCGAACTGACCTGTTGACTTGTTGACTAAGTTAACCCAGTTTCAACGATAAATTTTAACTTGGTTAGTTTTGTGCAGACAATGCCTCAGAAAATGGTAGAACAATGCAAGCTTGACATTGAGGATTCACACAACCAAGCGGGTTACTTATCAGATCCTCCAGCGGAGTATTATGAAGTTTTTCACTCAATGATCATGGGATTAAATTCTTGCCGTATCACATATTCCTTGAAAACTAATCCAATGATTTGCAGCGACATGATTAAAGACTTCTGGCTCAATGCTAAAGTCAATAGGAGAGGAGCTGACGGCAGAGGATCGATAGAATCCAAGATCCAAGGAAAGGTTGTTGTTATTACAGAAGTAGTGGTTTGTGAGGTTTACAAGTTTGACTATCAACCTCAGCACCCAACATCATACGAAAGAGAAAAAGTGGTGAAAGCGTTACGTAGGATGAGCTATGAAGGAGATTATCTACGGTGTTGAAGAATCTATTTCCACCATATTGGAGATTGTTAGTGCATGTTTTCTTGTTATGTATCTCAAAGAACAAAGGCGGTTTGGATCAACTAAATCAAACCCAAACGTCTGCGATGGTTGCACTGGTGAATGATTGGGATTATAATTTCTCTGCTTTCATTTTCGACAACATGACGAAGATGTTAGAGAATCCAAGAAGAAGATTTTCATGCTTTACCCGAGGTTCATTCAAATGATTCTTGATGAGAAGTATCAGTTCTAGTAAAGAGCACAAACTTCCTAAATTTTAAACCAATGGGTCCAAACTGTTTTGACGAGTGACCAGAAATAGAGATACTGCGAAGAAGCACAAATTTTTGGGAAAGTATGCGCTAGAAAAGCATAGGAAGTTTGAACCTTTTGTACCAGCACCGAAACCACTGAATGCGACGATTGCCGAAGAACATGATGTGCAACTCATGAGTGCTGCAGTTAAGACTGAAGTAGAGACAGAGGTGTTGGTGACGAATGAAGAAGGAACCGATAATGATAGTAATAATTGTACCTGAGAAAGGTGAGGAAACTGTTAGAGGCTTAACATTGATAACATCTGAAACCGTAAAACGTTAATTGCATCTCTAAAGGGTAGTCTCGGGAACCCTCCTTCCGTGACTATTACTTCACAAGAAGAACACACTAAAGATGACATAATTGAAGGTGTTGAACAAGAATCATGCAAGAAACATAGAACCGAACCTTAACCAGATACTGAACAGGTGAGCCCAAGTGTTGAGCTTGAGCCTGTTATGCAAGCTGAACCTGAAGTTACTGTTGCAACTCAAGATACAGACATACCAGATTTATTTAACTTCGATATGTAAGAGACAACTGCTAGATCGCAACCAGAAAGCTCTAGCGGCGTTCGATTTGATGCTAGTAGTTCCAGTGGTGGTTTGTCTGAACATAATGAAGCGGCAATGAGAATTGCTGCAGAAAAGATGAAATTCATTGAACAAGCTGATAGTGATGAGGACTTGGATGTGGACGTAGCAAGGCTGCATAGAAGGGTTATAGTGTTAGAACAAGATACTGCTTTGAAAGACGCTCAGATCTCGTCCTTACAAGCACAAGTATTGAACAAATAGCAAACTATAATCAGCTACAAGGTGACGTAACTCTGTTAATGACTGTGGTTTTTTTTATCTAAAATCAAAGCTAGAGAAAAGTTTGGAAGTGAATTTGCGGATCAGGATGATGATCCAATGAATTTTGCTCAACACGAAAGAACTGCTGAAGAAAAGGTTGTTGCTGACGCTGAACGTGAAGCTGGTCTAAATGCATATTTAGCAGCTGAATAAAGAAAAAGAGGAAGTTGCCGACAAAGAAACAAAACAACAAACAAATGTTGATCATGAAGAGGATATCAAGATCTTAAGTAAGCATCAAATTTGTACCAACGAACAGTTGAAGTGTGTGCTAAATCCTGACGAGTGCATTGGCAAAGTGATCGGCATCATGTTATTTGTTGATGTTGTTCCTCTTTTCGGCGGCATTGTGCCTAGTGGACCGTCAAGCTGAAGAGGCACTAATGTTATAAACATAGGGGGAGATTGTTAGGCCCTTAAGGTTTATACATTAGTTGATTAATTAGTGATGGGATAGTTTATTTTGTTTGTTAAAGTAAGCTTGTATTGAATGGGCTTAGGGTTTAGGGGGAGTGGTGCACTAAACCCTCCCTATAAATAGTTAAGTATGTATAGGGTTTTGGTGGTTCTTGAGATTTTGCCATAACTTGTATTAGACAATATTTATTGTATTCAAGTTAACCTTTGAATCATCTTTCTACTTCATCTTAATTTCTTTTGCTTGAATCAAGTTTGATTGTGTGATTCCGCCACCAATCAAACTTTTGTGATATCGTTGTGATCTCGTTTTGGGACTTACAGTTTTCGTGTGATAATAAAATATATTTAAGTATATTCGTAAGATCGTGTTAGCGTGTAAGTACGTGCGTGTTTATATTAGAGTGCCACACGTTGTAAAATCAACTAATATATTACTATGGTTTTCTAAATAATAGCCATACATATAAACAATCAATTTACATAAGTAGACTTATCTAGGTTCCCATAAAGTATATATATAGCATGTATGACACACGTAGCATAATAACAAGTCAAGGACACATTTGTGTATCATTTATAATCATTAAAATAAATATCGTTATATATTTATTCTATTTCATTGGATATACAATAATATCCCGAATAATATTATAGTAACTTATGTTTTGTATTTCGTTTAACCGCTCAAAATAATATAGATAATTATATATATGTATAATAGTATATCTTTATAAGGTCGTCCAAGATAAAATAAATGCCAAGTTTAATATTTAAAACCTTTTTGGTGATTCCCAAGCGTCATATGAGACAATTGTATACTATATACTTAATTTTTACAAAATTAATTTAATCTCGATACGCTTTTGTTTATTTTAAAATACGTAAGTTATAGTATAGATTTTTACGAAAACGAGGCAGAGTTTTCTCGTTTATAGAACAAAACCCGACAACAAAAGTTGTCGCTAATTTTCCCACCAACAAAAGTCCAAGTCACTATCACGTAGTTATAATTATACACATGTTCACATATAGGCATGTATAACTTGATTACAACCCAATACCTCACTTACAATCCATTTTTTATTATTATTATTATTATTATTATTATTATTACACAATTCTACTCCCTTGGGTCGGGTTCACCAGAGCTCGTTCATGTCTACTATTACAATTAAACCATATATACAAATATAGAAAATCAAGCGCGTGAATCTACCTTCTCGAATGAACCATTCAACAAAACCAACACATTGTGCATTGACTAGGTTTGACCCGGATAGACCCGCGTTGACCCGTCAACTTTGACTTGAGTCCAAACAACTCCAAACTCACTACATCGTTAACCAAACATCACGACCATGCCTTTTGAGTGTGAACAACCACTTGGACTATCATGGACTCGGCCATGAAACACCCAACACCAGGTCTGACCGGACTAAACTAAACCACGACCACCTCCAATTGGCAACATCCTCACAACTATCCGATCTATTCCATAACGCAACACACCAGTAAGAATTTATCGAGGAATGAGATGGTTAACCGGCAAAATGAAACAACGCATCAGTTCTTACCTCGAGTACCAAACAGTCCTCATTCGCAAGCAAGATCTGACCCACCATGCGCTGTAGTCACTCCGCTGAGCACCACCACCTCTGCTACGGTGTTGCCCTAGCGCTGCCACGCCACCACACTCGTCACCCTTATGCCCTACGACGCCCAAACTCCACCACCCATAACCTCCTTTCAACCAACATCACCACAATACCGCTTCGCAACCCCACAACATACAACACCTCTTAAACTTCCCCTGCCCAACCCCAGTCGCCCAACACGCAGTCGTCGCTGCTAATAATCATAATCCACCGTCGCCGCCGTTGCCGAATGGGTCACCGTGTCGCCGTCGTCGGATATGGTGGTTGGCCACCGACAAATTCCGCCATGTCTCTCTCTCTCAAGTCAATCTCGATTCTCTCTCTAACTGTGTAAGGTGCGTTTGTTGAATAGAGAGAAAACGGTTTGGGGGCTAGGGTTTTTGTTGCAAAGAAGGAGAGGAAAAGAATAAGATGGTTATATACTTAGGTTAGTTAGGTGTGTTGGGCTCAAACCGCATGTACGAACCGAGTTTTACGTTCTCGCTTAAAATGAACCGCACGCTTAAAATAAATATAACTGTTAAAATATATTTACTGGTTTGAATTAAAACGAATATTCTAAGTATATATTTTGTATATATGTCTACCAGTATATATATGTATATATATACTAAGTTATATAAGCTAACAATTGTCGTTTAAATAACATGTTTCATTCGCATCAAGATGTTATTATTTAGAACCATAATACAAATGTATTTGAGAAACGTTTTTCTTCGTAACTTATTTTTCGTGAAGATTGCGAGGTGTCACAATGTGTCAGAGACGCAAACTGACATAACATGCAAATATTCACCAAGAGATCTCTAATAGGTTTAGCACATCATAAGTAACCAATGCTGAAGTAAAGTTGTTTCAGGTGTGATTGAGCTCTATCGATTTGTTAACCCTTTGACCCGTTAATTACCCGTTATGGTCTTAGAACCATAAATAGTTTCATATCCAATTACACATATATACAATTTACACAAGTTTGTGAAGTTTAACCCAAACATAATGTAGTGCATGTATGTACAAATATATATATATGCTTGCGTATAAGTGTATATGTTTGAAAATAATAGTTGAATGACAACTGAATATATTTGTATAAAAAATATCTAGTTTAATGGTTATAACAAGTAAACGCACATACTCGTAAGAGGCATAAATATACTCGTCAAAAGCTATATATTTATATAGATAGGTATAACAAATAATTGTTCGATTGGTCAGTACAAAATATGAGTTTATGTCCAAAATGTGCATCAGTTTTCATGTCCTCATTTGAGTGTAGGTGAATTGGGTGTACACCATGTGTATGAACCCGCTTAACGTCATGTGTCTCGCGTTAATCATTGACCATTCATAAAATAAATATAGTGTTTAGATTATATTTACTAAAAATCAAAACGAATATATATATAACTTATATATTCACATACAATAAAATAGAAGTATTAAATTTGTGGCAAAGCATGATGTGAATGTCTGTTAAATAATGTGTTTCACTCGTCGCGGTTTGTTATTATTAGAATACAATAAAACATATTCAAGAATCGTATAACCACATAAATTATTTTCATCGAAAACACTAACACGTTGATACTCGTAAATATACGCAGTTTCACGAAGGTTCACAAAATAAACATATAAGTCACATAACATATAAATTCACCTAATTTATATTTATTTACTTGTTCGAAAATGTTATTTCGATTGTTCACAAACGTTGCGAGAATGTTATATCGTTACGTGAGTGTTTGTGTAATAAACGACACACTTAATTTACCCTGATTAAGTGAAATGCATGAATGAACGTTGAGATAACGGAGTTTGTGTTAACAGTTTTAACCTGAAAATGTCATGTGTCACATCATCCCCTTTGAAAGAATTTTCATCCCGGAAATTGATTAATGTCGCTAATGTTTTGACAATGTTTCTAATGTTTAACGAAGAAAAATTTTTTGGTTCACATTCTTGGAGTTTAAACTTGGTCCACCTTGTTCAACTCGGCGACTACTCGGCGAACCGATCTTGTAGCTTTCTCCACCAATTGATGATAAAAGCAAAACTTTGCTATACTGTATGGGCCAGTGGATCAATTAAACGTAAAAATGGGTGTTCAACTTTCAGAACGACATTCCCCTTGAGATTTTCTTAGGCAATGTGGAATTGTATAAACTTGCTTAAAAGGACAAAATTGTAATTTACGAGGTGGGCTATGTATCAACATTTGTACTAAATGTTAAAAGTCTTTTCCTAAGTGTCTTAAAATGTTAGTAAATTACAACTTTCGCACTATATATGATTTATAAGGTATAAGATATTTGGGATATTATTATTATTTATTATTATTATTATTATTATTATTATTATTTATTATTATTATAACTATTTTAAGTTATTATTATTACAATAAATATTTAGTTATTATATCCTTAAGTATTTAATAATATTTATCTAATAACATTTGGGTATTATTATTATTATTATTATTATTATTATTGATGTTAAATATTTAAATAAATAATACTTAATTTCAACCTAGTAGGTTGGTCCGCATGATGCGACGGGTATCACCGAGACTCTTTTAAAAAGCGTAGTCAAACCCAGCTTACCTTAAGCACTGATTATACTTGAATATTATCGTAACTATATTAATATTCAGTAATTATATAATTAAGTATTTAAATTTAATTTAAATAGTATTTAGTTATTATATGACTAGTAAATGTAAACTTATATTTTAATTTAAAGTATTATAATTAAAATAATAGTTAATGTGGTGAATGAAATAATCTCATATGCATTAATATTGTATTAATTAGAAGAAGGTTACAAAATGGAGCAAATTAGGAAGTATTGTATAGAACACTTGTATGATATGCATATGCTTCGAAAGTTGTAACAAACATCTTAATTTTTTATGAATTATGTTGTCCACCTAAAATGTTTTATAATGTAGTAGAACAATGCCCGCGGGATGCTGCCGGAACAAAAACACTGCCAAGGGTGTGTATAGTTTGGTTCGGTTTGGTTATTAGCGTTTACCGAAATCGAAGTCATTGGTTAATCTTTTTTATTTACCAACTGATTTTCAATTAATCGGTTAGCTTTGTTCAATTAGATTGTTGGGTCCAGTTCAGTTCGAGTAATAACCAAAAGGAAACTCTAGCTAAAACCAAATGAAGGTATAAGTACATAAAAATGGGGTTTTAAATGCTTGAAATGGAGGTATACACATATAAAATGCAAGCAATGGATGGTTAAAAGCTAAAATATAAGAAACTATGAATAGTCCGGTGTGCTTCAGTTAATTCGGTTAGCCAAGGGTACAAAAAAACGATAACTGATTTTTGGTTAATTCGGTTTTTGGTTAATCAGTTTTTGGTTAATTCGGATTCAGTTGATTTTAGTTCGATTTCGTTTATTTTCGGATCGATTTCGATTAATAGTTCGATTATTGCTCGCCCTTAGACACTGTTCATAACCTAATATATTAGTTTTTAAAAGTTAAAAAACTACAATAATACTATACTCGAATTAAAGAGAATAAAATCTCACTTTTATGTTGTAGTATTTTTAAATATTTAAGTATGAAAATGTTATATATGCTAAAAATCACGGAGGTGATTGGTTTAAATTAAGAGAGCAGAAGTAAAACTATTGTTTAAGTAACTAAAAGTTACTTGGGTTGTCCTCTCTAGTGGAGACACAAGTTCAATTCTACTTGAGGTATTTTCGAGGGACATCTGGTGAAGAGACGAATCCGGGCTTTAATCCCAGGTTCGAACCAGACGGGGGCGAGGGTTTACGGATTCCATCCGCTTCCGCGCATCAGGGGGCATGGTCTCATGGCGGTCGAGGAGTCGACTTTGGATATAAACCCCGAGCAGGGTGGGTTTACACGTGAGATTCTTTGCCGTTAAAAAAAGTAACTAAAAGTTGAGTGAATTTATGGGGAATAAATATGTAACTATTGTTTAAAAGACATATTTATCCTATAAAGCTTTTAACATGTGCATTGAGTGGTGTAACTTAAGCAATCATACTTGTATTACCTATAATTTATGATGTCATTGAGAGATGTATTATAAATTGTAGAGTTAATTACTGTTTTCGTCCCTGTGGTTTGTCAAAAATCACTATTTCAGTCCATTAGTTTAAAAATTGCGATTTCGGTCCCTGTGGTTTCACTTTCGTAACCATTTTAGTCCCTTGTGTACTTACAGAATAAATGGATTGAAGTGGTTACGAAAGTGAAACCACAGGGACTGAAATCACAATTTTTAAACTAATTGACTGAAATAGTGATTTTTGACAAACCACAGGGACGAAAACAGCAATTAACTCTAAATTGTAATATAATACAGATTATAGATTTTTATTTTATTTTACAATGAGTGAATAACTAATTTAGTAATTCTAGAAGTTTAAAGGATATTAATAATTTTATAACTTAATACCGTTTGTAGTTTTCAATAACATAACTTGTATTGGATAACTAATACACTATATAATAAGTACTTTTATTAAAATCTTTAAATTGAAATATAAAATAATACCTTATCCTTACCAATTTCAAAAAAATAGATGAACCTTTGCAAAATTCGTACAAAAGAAATATGTAATTAACGAGAACAACATCAATACCGACCAAATGCCAGTCGAAACCCGCAATTTCACTAACAAAAGTAATATATAATATATCACGAGAGCGTTGTAAAACTAACAAAAAAAATAATAATTAGTACCATGTTGCAGATTGTCGTTATCCCAACATTGTACGGGTTTCCTACTATATACTTGTGTGAGAGAGAACTACATTTGTTTCTCTAAAATAGAAACATGGTATTTTGTTGTAAATTGGATTAGTTGAACTTTTCACTTATTGTAATGATTCTAGAGAAGAATTTGTGACATGGTCGTATAAAATAAAAAAGAACAAAATATGATATCAAAACACAACATATCCTTTGCTTTCGTGTGATTGGCTGGCCAAAGTCACATTCTCATGATGCTTGCATAGACTAAACATGTTACCTACAACTTAATATCTAATTGACACTCTTCGAATTCACCAAGTGATAGTGTCACACAACAAAACAAAAAGAAAATAATAAGAGTAAATTGCACAAAATGTCCTTTAAGTTTCACCAATCTTGCTGGTTTCAGCCTTAATCTTTAAAAGTTGCCAAAACCAGCCTTTAAGATTAAATTAGTTACGGGTTTCATCCTTTATCACTAACCCAGTTATTAAATCATGTTAAATGGCATCACATGCAAGCCATGTGAGGGTAAAACCGTCTATTTCATACTTAAAGGACGTTTTGTGCAATTTACTCATATTTTTCATCCTCTTCATACAGCTGCAATTCATCCTTAAAAAGATATTTCACAAACACATCCAATTCCATAACACAAAACCAGTTTCGTATAACTAAATACATTTAGGACAACGTATTCCACCAATCAGCAATCAAATCCGCCTTAATGCAATCAGATCCAAACCCAGTTCGAATCGAAGTAAATGAGCACACATTCAACAACAAAAAACTGTTATCTTGTTCACTTTTAAAAACCCTAACTTTTCATAACCTAATCTTCTGCCATTTCCTTCAAGCTTAAAACCTGGCATTTCCTTCAAGCTCAAAACCTGGCGTTTCCTTCTCACCCATTTATCTATGTCTTTGTACCACCACCCAACATAACCAATTGCCCACCGCCACCTCCGGCTGCCATCACCACCATCTCTCTCTAATTCAAAACTAGATCTGAAAAAGGGATTAATTCCCAAAACCGCCGCCGACGAAGTCACATAGATCTAAAAACCAGATTCGGTTCACACATAGACAGATCGAAAACAAATAACCGACGAGGACGCAAATGGGAGCCGGTTATGCTTGAACAAAACTCTAAAACTCAACACACAAATCTGGGGTGAAAGCTGCCGTCGTCATTGTAGCCGCTAGACACCACCGTTATCATCATGCTAGTGGTTGTTTATGTTGTAGGATGGTTAGGGGTTCAATGTTCACATCCAACATCCAGATTTTGGATCTGGAAGTGGTGACCAGAAAAGATTTGGGGGTCCGATGGTTGCAATCGTGTGTGTGTGTGTGAGAGATAGTGGTGGTGGCGGCGGCGGCCCCTGGTGGTGGTGGTCCGTTTATGACGAGAGACAATGAAGAAGATGGTAGTGGTCGCCTGCTCTCAGTTTATATAAAGAGTAAATTGCACAAAACGGAGGATGAAGAGGATGAAAAATATGAGTAAATTGCACAAAACGTCCTTTAAGTATGAAATAGACAGTTTTACCCTCACATGGCTTGCATGTGATGCCATTTAACATGATTTAATAACTGGGTTAGTGATAAAGGATGAAACCCGTAACTAATTTAATCTTAAAGGCTGGTTTTGGCAACTTTTAAAGATTAAGGCTGAAACCAGCAAGATTGGTGAAAGTTAAAGGATGTTTTGTGCAATTTACTCAAATAATAACGTACAAACAAATAAAACTGAGATTAGTGTTAATCGTTAATCACTTTGTAAACGAAGAAATTGGTACAAAGAGAGATCATTGTCTACCATCTCAAAATAGTCTATAATTAATGGACGTATTATAGAACTTTATATTTAGTCTTTAGACTGACAAATCTAAATTTATTCTTAATAGATAATGAAAAAAACTTCAGATGTCTATACCGTTATGTTTTTCTTAACCATCATAGGTACTTAAAAAATAATACTATTATATTTTATTTAGTAACTTTAATATAGTAACTTTATATAAGATGTTATAATAAATAAAAATAAAAAATTATTACTGTAAGATGGATCCTACCTTTAGTTGTTTTTTTTCTTAAATAAGTGATTAATCAAACACAGCTTAGATGATAATGCTTCAAAGTTGTTAGGAGCTTATGTAACATATAAATACAAATTCTTATGCAATAAAGTTTTCGATGTATTTAGATTTATTTTTAAAATAAGCCAACATAAAATTCTAGAAATTGTGTTATAATTTTTTAATAAGAATAATAATAAACTTACAGCAATATCAATAATCAAATAAATTATATCGGATTTTAGAAAAGGCATATAATTTTTTTTTTAAATTATGTTGATTGATTTGATTTTAAAAAGATAAAGAGAAAAGTAGAATATGTTTGTGGTTAGGTTCAATTTGGATTTGGCAGTGATTAGCAAATATTAGTCCCAATCAACAACTAGATGTTACCACGTTGAAAAAACACATTGATGAGTTTAAGGTACTATTATTAAATCATAATTATGATTTTAATAGGGGATCTTGAAAATGATTCGAGGATCAATATTATAACCAAGTTAGCATCATTATCCGAGTACCACTTAACAGTAATGTAAGTCTTTTCATATAAAAAAAGTTGTTCATAGAGGAGTAGACAATGATGATCAAATGGTCAAAGACATGAAAACTAAACTTACATTTTGAACGCAGCAAGTTAAGATTTCAACTCATATTCTAAAAAACCAGGCCACCGCGCATGTTATAAAGATAAGGAGTCACAACTCACATGTAAATAACTTAAGTACGCCAATGTGGGGCTATGTCACTTGGTAGAAACGCATGTTCTCTTAGAAGGGAGGTCTCAGATTAAAACCTAGGTAACAAAGTAGTTTAGATTACTAGTGTAACGTAGATAAGAATAACCTTTGTTGTTCAATAATAATAAAATAATAATAAAACAACAATAACTTAAATACTTTTGATCTTTTTGTCGGGCTATATACCATCAATAAGAAAATAATACAAAATGTAATTCAAAAGAAAAACTTGTGTACGTTAAGAGTAATTCTATTTTATAAAAATACAGACTTACAAGAAAAACATCATTTTGCTTCTTTACATTTTAATGTTGTTATAGAGCAAAATAGATGGAGCATCATAATCATAAGGTGCTAAACAACTCTAATATTTACATCATAGATAGACAACACATTAACACCACAAGAGAGATACCAAAAACACATGAAAAAAACATACAAGAAAACTACTCAAATCAAACCAAAAGAAATCAACCATTTGCAAAATCACTACATAGGTTAAACATTTGATCATCGATAAGGGTAATGCATCGCGGGTTGCATCCGAAAAACCATGCTTTCCGGTACACCGTAAAATTCGTTTAAACCACCGCCACCGCCGCTACCACCCATTCTAAACCCCAAATTACCTATGTACTGGGAAGAAGTGAAGTTGTTACCATTTGTCTGCTGGAATCCTGCAGATGCACCACTAGGCTGATTCCACTGAAAGTTACATTGTTCCGGAGATGTTCTTCGGTTCTTTGGCGAAGAAAGTTGACTTTCGTTGACATTAACCGTTGTTATATCATGAATGCTCGCTCTTCGTTTATCTTTCCCACCCGAAAGCTGTCTGATGAAATACTTTTGAGCGTGGCTTGCAACCTGTGTCGGTGTTCTTGTCACAACATAATTCCTCGATATGTTTCGCCAATAGCCTTTTCCATACTTTTTTAGCCCCAAAAGAAACAATCTACAATCAAATCTCCAAATACCCATTTCAGAATTTGAACAAATTTTCTAAACCGAATTTAAATTATAAAAAATTAACAAGAAACAATATGTAAAATTCAGCCTCTTGTAGAAATGCAGGGGCACCCCCACACTAAGGCATGTAGGAACCTCGTGCAGTGGGTTTGCACTTTAATCTGTAAAATGAAAATAAAAAAAACGAAGAAATATAGGAGGTTAGACTTACTTATGCTCTTCTTCGGTCCAAGGAACTCCTTTTTTCCGTTCTTGTTCAAGAGGGCGGGTGGAGGGGACCCCGGCCGCCCCAGCCAGCGGAGACCTAATCCCTCCGCTAGCATACGTCGGAGATTTGCTCTGATCAAACCTATGACTGTTCACCCACTCTAAACTAAAAGGACAAATGTTGTTAACGTTGACACTAATGTTATTATTATTATTATTGTTATACCTATATTTCGGATAAAACCCTGCTTCAATACTACTAACATCATCTTCCAACTCCTTATACTGCCGCATCACATCCGCCACCGTCTTCCCGGGAACCATCTCCGCCACCCGCTGCCACCGATCAGGTGTGTCGTTATCGAACTTCGCCAGAGCATTTTCGAACAATTTATTCTCAACCGGAGTCCAAATTGTGCTCTTTAAGCTCTCATCCATCATCAAACTTGTCAAATTCGATACGATATCGGTTTCCCACTTCATTCAAGCTCAATTTTCTTTAAATTGAACTCAACTCTTCTACAACAGGGGAGCTAATGTTTTATAGCACAATTAAGAGGGTTAAATCAATCAAGAACCAATTTTTTTTTTCTTTAACCCTTTAATCACCTTAAGAATCTTTAAAACACCCACTTTTCAAAATCAAATTGGTGAATTTGATCAAGAACAGGGGAACCCTTTCATAATATCTAAAACTGGAACAGGGGCAAACAGAAAGAAGATTTGCTTAAAAGATTGAAAAGGTAAGGAAAATAAACAGAATTCAGTTAAATCTGTATCTAAAATGAGAAAGATTTATGTGTTGGAAAACAGAAAAGAGATAGACGATGAAATTGAGAAGGGAAAAGCAAACTTCTCCAAGAGAGAGAAGGTGGTGGATTATGATTGGAGGAGAAGGTGTTGTGGGCACTGTAATTTAAAAAGAAGTAGCTACTATTTTATTGTGCACTCTTTCCCCTTCTTAATCATTCTCATAAACGAAATATATTTTTAGAATTCATTAATTCATATACATGCTTCTAAAGTTCCGACTAGGCTTCGCGTATTTTCTAAGTATTCGTTACAAGATAGACTGTTGAGGCCCAAGTATTTTTCGCCTAGGCCAATTACTCCTCAAGTCATCTCTGCCTAAAACGAGTACTTTCCGAATACTCCCAAATTCGACTAGAAAACTTCTAGCGACTTTTGCAACCATGTTCATATATTATATACTATATGTGTATATTTATTTATTGAGTTAATTACTATTTGGGTTTATGTGTTTGATGAGCTTAACCATTTCAGATAAAAATGAATCTTTTGACGTATTAGAGTCTAAGATTGTATTTTGTTATGGTTTTGGTGTTTAACATTAACTTTGTTACTTTTGTCCGGTTAAGTCTAAGGGTATTTTGGTCCTTTTACATATTAGGGGTTGTTTATGTAAATTAAAAAATTCTTTTAATATTAATGAGACTATTTATATAATTATATAAGTTTTCATATTATTTTTTTTATTTTCACGATTATTATTTAATAACATACAAAAATTGGTTTCTATTAAACATTGTTTTTAAAACCAATTTGGAGATGGTGTTAATTGAACAAAAGTAACAAAGTTAGTATTAGGAGACAAAATCATTACAAAATGCAATCTGAGTCTGATATGTTAAAAGATTCATTTTTATGCTGAAATGGTTAACATCACTAAACCACATGGGCTAAAATAGTAATTTACTCTTATTTATTTATTTATTTATTTTAAGCGCCTAACTCATACGTTAACTAAATCTACATTACCTTTGATACCATCTGGCTATAAACCTTTTGGTATATTTTTTATGTTAAAAAACGTTAACTCTATCTCAAACATATTTAGTAATGTTTTAAGCATTATTTCTTTAACTCATTTAACTAAACGTGTTAACACATTTGTAAATGGGTTGACACTATCAAATATATTCTTTTAAATTTGTCTTCTAATCCTAATTGTGAAGAGATCCACATGTTTAATTATAGGGATTAGACATGTAACCCGAAGACGGCTCATTATTAAATGTGTGTGTTCCAAACATGACTCGTTAACTCAATTATCAAAATGAGTGATGGGTCGTAAACGTACGGGTTAGATAGGTTGACATATCAAATATATTATATTACTTTTTATTCAATTTAAACATATCAACATGCTTAATAAGACTGATTAAACGGGTTAAAAATGTCAATTAAAACATATAATGTTTACTAAATATGCTAGACATAATAATGTAAGACCTAATTTATTTTGTATCAGTATTGTGTTGTAAATTTAAATTTAAATAGTCTGAATTATATCATATGGAAACATTATTTTTATTCTAATAGTTAATTTTCACCATGTGAAGCATTTCTCATTCTTCTTTTCATTGGTTATTGAAGTAGCACGGTTTGGCTTTTGAGTTGTAATACAATTGTTGACTATGTTTTAGTAATTTGTTTATCTCATTATCATATCTATTGGGATTTCTCGCTCTAGGTAGTGGGTTTTGATTGGTATTAGAAACCATAAAAATAAATATTGGTATTCGGTACAATGTTGTTTGGACGCAATCAGTTCGGTTTGTCACGATATTGGTCCAGTACTAGTATACTATATAGCTTACAACACCAAAAAAATACTCGATTGCAAATATAACTCCATTTTCAATAAAAGATATGTATGAACTTTGATAAAGCTATAAAACAAATACTCGTACCATTAAAAGCATAAAATACATAATAGCTAACGTTTTATTTGTACTTGGCATGATGTATATAACATCATGTAAATTTGTAGAGGATTAGTTTATCCATTTAATTTCTTGATGTTGAATTTTAGTAATTGACTGTAAATCATTCGGTTAAAACTAAAACAACAAAAGAAAAAATAATAACAATAATAGTTTTTTACTAACAGCGCGTTGTGACAGGGAACAAGTAAGGAGTTATGAAATACAAGTTATCAACAATCTCTATTAAACAATTTCTTGAGATCCAACATCATCACAGATATCAAGGCGATTCAATATATATTTCTCTAAAAACAAAGATAGGTACAAAACATTGTATAGTCAATCGTTAGTAATTACAAGCTCATTAACTAAAGTTTTGATCAAAGGCCAATAAGAAAAACAAAGTAACAAAGAAATTGATTAAACAAATTATTAAGAACCAATTACAATATTAGGCCTAAAAAATGGGTAACAAAAAATAGCTAAAAATCAGCCCCAAGACCCAAGCAAGTCTTGGGGCTGAGCAAATCCACTAGTGGAGGACGCACCTAACTACTCCACCACCACTTCATTAGTGTTTACTATTGTCCTTATATCTATTTAAATTAAGAAATCACTTGAGAAAAAAAAGTCACCACCCCTCTGAACCCAATTAGAGAGATGTGGCTCATTTTAACATCAAGACACTATTTATCATCATTCACCACTATATATATATATATATATATATATAAATATATATATATATAATATTATATATATAGTAGGATGCTGGCGCAATGTGGCGGGAGCGACACATCGCATTGCAATACTCGTTTTTGATAGTTTTCTTATTCGTATAATATTTATTATAACAATGAATCATTGTGAGAGATATACATTAAAAGCAAAATAATCAGGTAACCCATTTTATTGTGTTATGCGTGGTTTGGTTGGTTCGGTTATTATTCCCGACCGAAGCCGAAAACAAAGTCATCTGTTAGTCTATTTTATTAACAAATCGGTTTTCGGTTAATCACTTTGGTTTATTTGGTTAGATTGAAGGTTTTTGGTTAGGTTCATTAGATTTTAGTTGATAGCAAAAACCAAACTTGAGCTAAAACTTTTGCTTAGAATGTTGGATCTAGTGGACCCCATAAAAGAACAGATGATTGTAAAGCCAAAATGATTGAAAGCCAAAATGATTTATAACCTCTGATTACAAATAACAGTGCTTTGAAGCTCTGCTCCTCCTAAAGGGAAAGACTCAACAATTGATGCTCTAAAGTCTGCCAAAGCCAAGGTCTGTTTACAAGATTTGTTGAAGACAAAACTCTGCTTAAACCCAAAGGTCTGCCAAAGTGAACCTCTGCTGTGAAGACTAAAGTCTGATGAAATTAAGGTCTGCTGAGGATCAACAGATGATAGGCTCAACAGAGGATTCTCAACAGATGATGTTCAACATAGTATTTGTATTATCAATGTAACAGTACTTAGACTCGAGCAGATGTTAGGAGTTTGTTAGACGGTTAGATGTTGATGTCTAGGTGACGTCAGCTTAGATGCTTCAGATGTTTCGGTTGTACTATAAATAGAACAGTGCATGTACTGTTCTAATTATCACTTTCACCTTGACATTTTTGTACGAACAAACAAGGAGTGATCAGGCTGAGGGGAAGTTGTATTCTTCATGCATACGTAAATCTGCGATTACGAATTTATAAAAGCATATTGATGAAAGCAATATCTTTATTGTTGTGATTGAAAACTTAATAATCCCGCTGCGTATTACATCTTTGTATTATCTTCTTCATTTAGCATTGTTGCTACGGCTCTGCCGAATGATATCTATGCTGGCCTATTGCATTGCAATAGTGCTAAGGAGTTGTGTGATGCTTTGAAAGAGCAGTTTGGTGGTACAGAAGGAAGTTATCAAAAAAAAACCGAGAAGTTTTAAACCAACAATATGAAACATTCTGTCACGTTAAAGGAGAATCATTAACTCAAAAAGTCGAGAGGTTTAGTTTTCTAATAAGTGAATTAAAACCAGTAGATATTAGTTTTCCAATACAACACATGAAGCATTTACTAGAATACAAGATAAAGAGTCAAAAGTTTCTAAAACACAAGCAAAGGGGAATGGCCTATTTTAGATGAGTCCACATCTGTTGCTCAAAACTCTGTTGCTGAGCCACTACACCTGGTGATCATGACACCACAACCGGTGTTGTGCAACCCACATCGAAAAAATCAAAAAAGAAACCCCCACATCCAAAAAGCCCACCAAAAAGAAGCAAACTAAAAAGGAACCTCTGAAAGATGAGATCCCAGAGGATAACCTTGTGATAACACCAACACACTATTGTTACTTCCTCACAACAGTTGGAAATATCTCCACCCATCCAAACTCCTCTTGAATCCTCACAAAAGGATCAAGTTGTAAGCACAGGGTCACCATATCAAGAGGCAGACATTTCACTTGAAAGTCTATTTCTAAGCCCATCTCCCAAGGTTGTATCTCTTTCAACTCCACAACCCTCCACTCCTGTAGGTCCATTGTACGGATCGTTTAGGCACTAATCTGACAAACCTAAGGTAAACGTGCTGAATCCATTTGCTTAGGCGACATTGGATACACTCATTTGTTTCTATTTAACACCGTTTCATTAATAGTCAACGTTACAAATCCTGGAAACACTTGGACAGAGCTTCGCCGTCCAGTACACAAAATCTTTGAATCTACAAATGAAAACACAAGACACATATATATACGAGATTAAGTTCGCTCGAAGTGTGGCATGGACAAGTTCAGGAGAACTTGTCCTAGCCATGAAAAGTTCGGGCGAACTTGTCCTAGCCAATCACAAGTTCGGGCGAACTTGTTCCTAGACATATATAGTCTTTGACATTTCGCTCCTAAATATAGACTCGACTTTATACGATGACGTAGGCAACAGACATATGCATCAACAAACTCCCCCTTGGATGTTTCCGTAGTCATCAGTCTTCAATTAAATTCCAGAATCTTTAATATATTCTTGATATTTATTTCTTTAATAACTTTAACTTCCTTGATCTTCATATCTTCTTCAATCCTATTCTCTTTACTGAGCTTGTCTTGATAAAACTTTAATCACCATGCTCCCCCTTACTTTGAGCTTTCTGGTATCTTCAATCAACGTTTTATCCAGCTCCCCTTTAAAATCTACTTCCTGTTTCAAGTTCTTCAAACACTCAAAGAAACATTTCAGATTCAAACTTTGAAATTTCATAACACAAACATTTCAAATTTTAATCTTCTATCAGTTTTTAAACCCTCTCAGTTAATCAAGTCCAAATTAATGACCTTGAATATCTGATTTATATATCAAGTTCAAATTAATGATCTTGATTAAACATTTTGAAACAAAATGATGTATTTATTCAAATGCAAGTTTCAAATTAATGAACTTTTAAAATTTTCAGATCAATTTTCAAAAGTTTTTAGATTTTGTTAAGCAACTCTAGACTTTGAAAATCAGCTTTTCATCATCAGTGGTCAAAACTAAAAGATAATATAATCTTTTTTTTTATGAAATGAATATCAAACACTAAGTATGTACAAACATATTTACAAATATATTTTTGTTGAGTTTGTGTTAAAGGATCATATCAGTTTTTGAGATATACCACCAGTACCGTGACCTTTTGATTGACTTTAAAAATCCAGTTTCTCATTCAACTACAAAGCACATTGACATCAGACATCACTTTGTGAGAGATTGTTATGAAAAAGGTTTGATTTCTTGCATCATGTCCATACTTCAGATCAATGGGCAGATGTTTTAACCAAGGCATTGGATACATCTACTTTGAAAAATTGATCTCAATAATTGGAATGCTAAACATGGATTAAAAACAAGGTTTCTTGTAAATTCATGCGTACATAGCATCAAAATGTTTTCAGAAAATCAAAAACTCATCCTTAAAAATAGTTAAAATTGAATTTTTCAATAAATCTTTAAAAGTCTGATTATAACATCTGATTGCTCAAAACCTCTGATAGGCTTCAAAATCTTATCCACTGCTAAAGTGTATCCTCTGATTTCCATTTTTACCACTTTTTCAAAACAATGATAGCTATCCACTGATAGTGTTAAAAATCAGTATTGTCCAATCCTCTGTCCTAAAACAGTGGTTTGCCACCTCAACGGTTACTTTTCTCATCAGAGGTTATACATGGACATATGTTAGCCATCAGATCTTGCAAACAGATGCCACGTCATGTTCACTTTTTTAAAACCCTATAAAAACCCTGTTTTATCCTTCATCAGTGTTTACCCTAAACTGTGTCGATTACAAAAATCTCAAAACAGCTTTTCTCTCTAACACCATGGCTCCCAAATCAAAATCTTCGAAGAAATCCACACAAGAACTTCCACACTTCACTCTCTTAATCAAAACCCACATATTTATATCGTCATACTTGAAGAAACCGACGCCAATACTCGTTATCATCCAATGATTCGAGTTTTGCAAAAGTCAAAATTCAAGCACATGTTAACAGTCAAAGCCCCAATTTACATTGATTCTCTTAGAGATTTTTGGAAAAATGCAAAGGTTCACTCATCTGCTGCTGGTGTTCCTTACATAATAATCTCAAGAGTAGGGGGAGTGTTGATGCAAATTAGCCCAATCGATCTCTCAAGTCTTCAAGTTAAATGACATACAACACCCGATGTCATTTCCTCAAAATGAGATCCGAGCAGAGTTTTTGGAAAGAGGTTATGCAGGCCAGATGAAACGTATGACAATTCTTAAACCTAACTAACCTGCTGAGATGAGATTTTTCTTTCACACAATTTTAACTTGTCTCTCAGCAAAAACCACTGCTTTCAATGAAATTCCATTGAACATGCAATATATGGGGTATGTAATTTTAACTGACACAAATTTTAACTACTCACAGATACTGTTCAATGATCTTGTAAATAATTTTCAAAACATTGCAAAAAGAAAAGCTTTTTTGATTCATCCACGCTTTCTAAGTGTTTACTTACAAGATTAAATCAAAGGTCCTGGAAGTAAAAAAGGCGCTGTGACTAAACAAGGCTGCCTCACTCATGAAACCTTCACCAGAATAACAAATCAAGATAAAGTTGAGAAAACACAAGTAGAGGAGGATGAGCAAGTTTTACCTGAACAAAATGTTCAAACTCAACCACTTGCTACTGAGCCCACTGCTCTTGGTGATCAGGGCACCACAACCGCTGCCCTGAAGCCCACACCAAAAATCTCCAAAAAGAAAACCAAAACAATCTCCAAAAAGCCCACTAAACCCAAAAAAGGGTCCCCTAGAAGATGAGATCCCAGAGGTTAACCCTGTGACAGCACCAAAGTCACAAACCACTGCTGCTACTTCTTCACAGCAGATGGTTCAAAGATCTCCAACCTGCTTTGAAACTCCTCCTTCTTCCTCACAAAAGGAAAGGTTGTAGACACAGGGACACCACTTTATGATGCTCTAGATCCACTTGGCTCTATCTTCCACAACCCCTCTCCTATGGCAATGTCGCTTTCTACACAGCCACCTTCACCAATAACTACCCTTCCACCTACTATTGTACCATTGCTGAATGCAATTGAATTAGTCTAGACACAAACCAGCACTTCTCAACAAGCTATCACTGAGAATATACTTCATCAAGAAGCTGGGTCTGATTCTTTATTCATTGCTAGCCCATCAGCACCTGAAGAGGCTACATCCCTTGGGTTACATGTAACCCTTGGTGATAGTTCAACTCAAGCAGCTACTACAATTGCTGAACTCTCAAGTTCTCAGTTGGACAGTGGTTTCATTAATAAGACTTGGTTGAAGGCAACCACTGTTGAGGCAACAACTGTTACCTCTGTTGTGGGAAGTCCTCAGTACCAAGACAAAGGGGCATCTATGTTTAAAGCTGGTCCTAAAACCACTGCTCATGATGACATAGATATAACTACCACCACTGGTAGGAGTTCAAATGATCCTCTAAATTAGGTGATGATCTAAAATATCAGGATTTGACGGAGAGAGTTACTAAGATAGAAAGTTCTGTTGATGAAATCAAAAGTTTACTGAAGCAGATGATAGCTACAAAAAGTCAACCCTCTGTTCTATCCACTGTTGATCTCAAAGAAGCTCTTAACCCTCTGTTTCAACATCAACAACATTATTTGGATCTACAACACAAGCACCAGATGAATGATGTTAGAAACATTATTGTTGGGATTGAACCCAATGAAAGGAACAGATGATACAAAGCCAAATAACACTATCCGAGCTTTGGTTAAACTATCAGAGGTTACAACCTCTGATGTACATGCACTGCTTTCCCTAAAGACTGCTCATTCTATCATCTGCCTTCAAAATCTTCAAAGGTCTGCCAGAGTTACAAGGGTCAGATGATAGAGATCAGAGTTTAGTCATTAGTTTAGTTTAATCAATATAACAGTGCTAAGCACTGATAGTTAGTATTAGCAGTGTTTTCAGTTAGTTACAATTAGTTTCCTGTCCCTATCAATCCTGACGTCATCAAAGATGCTCAGAGGTTAGATAGTTAGTATAAATAGGAAACTTCTATAACAGTTTAAACTTGTCTATTAAAAGATCAACTTTCGCATATCATCTTCTCTGCATTTTCATACTACCAAACTGTAATTGCAAAGGCTGAGGGGGAGTTTGTGAATCACATGCAAGTTTATCAACTTGAAAGCATGATGATGATGAAAACAAACGACCATTGCTTGTAGTAAAAGTTTTCCATCTTATTCCGCTGCAAATCTCTTTTAATTCAATCATTTTCCATTTTTGAAACAAAAACTACAAGTACTTCAAACTCAGATCCTAACAAGTTGTGTGGATGCGGATCGGATTGTAATAAGACTCGTGGAGACGGAAACATTCTTGTCTATATTCCTCGTAACCGTTAATACTTCGTATTAACAAGACACTCTTATGTATACGTTTATTTATAAATATACAACATTAACCGTGGTCCAATCCAAGTGTCAATTTGGTAAATTTCGATTGAGGTTGACGTAACCCCGGTGCAAAGTAAGAAAACTATAATCATGAAATAATCCAACTAACTGCTTGAAATCAATTCAATTCTCCTTACTAACACTATTGGAAATTGGTAAGGTCCGATTTATGTACTTACTAATTTGATACACCCTATCCTTTCTAATCAGTATTCAGCTATGCTACGGTACGTTAGCTTCCTATGGAATTATGGCGGGTATTTCGGTGATAGAACCAAGTGGCATACAACCTTGAATCCTATCAATTTTGTTCAAACTAGTACAAGATAAATCCCCCGTAACTCGAAATAATAATAAATGAGCGATACGAAGGACCCGTAACGAAGCTACTTCTTAATGCATATTTAATAAATAAAATGATACAAAGCGATTTTTTTTTCATCGGACGTATTATTTATAATTTATATATATATATATATATAGATTGACCAAGTCAAGGACGGTATTTAAAAGAATTGTATAAAATTTTTATATACCAAACGATCCCTTGTTTTCAACCTCGCATAACTTAGTGAAAATATGTTCTAATGAAAGACGAGATCACCTTCGAGTAATATTCGAGTACCGTAATACGATGATTAACCTATGTGACAACTCTTATTTACATCTTCAAACTCTAGACTACACGGGGGCCTGACCTGAATTCTTTGGTAACCCTGAGATACTAAGTCTTGCATCAATATCACCCGTATGAGGGCGGTGCATTCATGCTAGAAATCGCATAAAGGGATACATGGTTCTTTGATTCCTTTTGATTAAGGCTTTTCACGTCACGATACCTACTACGGCCGTGCGAGTGGTCCTGAGTAGGTACTAACTCAGATACTATATGCCTATAAGACATATTGACTCCCCGACGCTACGATAATAATATCTGGAGAACACCATATGTCTCCTCCTCTTCCTTGAACCACCCGAGGAGTCCAAATTTTATACATGATGAATTCACGATTCATAGGGGATGATCGAAATTCCCTTCAGGCCATTGTAAAGGTGTTATTTGGGAGTGGTCTCCTACATGTGTAGGAGAATGATGCAGGGGATGCCCTGACTTTCATCCATCGATTGGATACAAAGTGAACGATACCATACTCTCGTAACCAAAAGTTATACGTTAAACGGTGTTGCTTGTCCTCGTGAGTATACGAGGAGTAAATTCTCTAAGATCAGGGGAACATTGTTGAAACACCCCTTGTCTTCCTTCGACTAGTTGGTACCTTCAATTGATTTTCAGTTTGATGATTTAAGTAAGTATTCGTAAAATACGATGCTACCAAGAAACCCAATTCTTTGTTATTTTCGAGTGACGAAAATTCTTTTGCTATCTAAAGACAAGAATGGGAGAAATCTTAAGTATGATACTAATATATATATATATATATATAAATGGGTATTTGTACCACCTAGTGTTAAGAATTAAGAACTACCCCGCATGAAGTAACACGGTCAAAACTAAACTCGCATTGAAAAGGAGTAATTATGAGTCGTCTGAATATCGTAATTGGTGTCTTTTGCGCATTGAACCCACCCGGGGAAAGCTAAACCATAAATCTAGTAGTCCCGATCATTCCAGATGAAGGGACTAGTGAATCTTCCGAATACATCCCTTGGATATCATGCCCATCCAAGGGGGAATTCTTTGATAAGTACGTATTACATACCTACAATAGGAATAAGACTTCGAGTTACAACTAATTCTCTTCCAACTTGGAGAATTACTTAACATACACTACGAATTATAGATACCTCGATGTACGATACCAAGTCCAAACCGCAAAACGATCAAAGTGTAAAGCCTTTCTTAAAGCTGCTTCTGTTATTTCAAGAGGTGGCCGAGCGATTGTGATCCATGTTACTACAGTTCCCGACAGCACGTATTCCTTCCCTACCCTATGGATTCGGGCTTTCGCCCATGGTTTCATAAAACCACACGATTTTCCCAATCTAAACCAAGATAGTTTTGAGTAAGCGAACTCGACGAAACCCTCACGTTTAATTGATGATGTAGATGGCAGAGGTGCCAAGATAGAAAACATCCCACTTTTCAATACTCATATACGGTGCAGATCATACCAATCCAAGTGGGACTCGAAAAACCACGAGACCGAATAGGCAAGTGGTGATAAACCATCTTGTGAACTGTGCCACCTCACACAGATAAGGATGAAAAGTACACAATTGGTACCCCCCCAAACGAAAACATTTATTTCATTAACGTAAACTATAAGGTACAAACGTTGGAGATTTAAACGATGCCACATTTTAGCAGACTAAATATCCACTAGTTCACAAAAGTTCATTAAAATGGGAAATGATTACTTCTTGTTGTTTCCATCAACGATATCCTTATGAAACAGTAGTAAAGCGTGGCTATGTTCCAACCCTGCGGGGGATACTCCATTGATGGGGAATCTTGATTCGATGACTCGTCACTTAGTCATCTTTTGCAAAGTTACCTACACGTCTACGGTTAATTTTGATTCCATAATTAGGAGCATCATGGTGACACTTGTGATCGTTAGACATGCATCACGCCTTAAATATTTCTACGGATATAATAGCGTTTAGACGTGGTATTACTGGAATTAAAACCGCATTGGGTACACACTCTACCATTCCTGCTATATGGGAATTTTTATACGATTGTCTCCCGGAAAATCACATTGATGTTATCGAAGCTACTAAGTTGTTTCCTTCTGGAGAAGAATAAACAATTGTACAATAGCTGTAGCCAAGCTCCCGAAACTTAACGCAAACTGGAAGTATTATTATAGAAATTTCATATCCTTATGACGTAATCCGACTACTGGTGAGTAGTGCGAGCACACCAATGAGGTAAGTGTGCAGATTCGTTATTACTCGTGTACATGCTCGCCTTATGGAAGCCTTAGGCTCTTAAAAGCCTTTCTCTTTCTTATTCTCTACCTTAGAGCAGGGACTCTTGTGGTCGATTAGTATTAGCTAAGGTATTCACGTACACGACAACAAGGGAAGATTGTCGCGCACCACTCGGTGAGACCAAATTTATTCCCTTAACACAAACATGCGGAGCATGATGCTCACCATTGCAACGTTGAGAGTACCCATACTCCTCCTCTATAGGAGGTGTTCAATAACTGTTAAACGAAATCATAAATGAAACTTATGGTGTATGAATGGTGAAGATAATGAACGCGAAGAAAACGTAATAATTTCAATCAGCTATAAGCTGAGTACGAGACTCCTATTCTACTGTGAGTCCAACAACACTCTCACTTTTAGATTGAAAGTAATGACAAACGTTACCCTAACAATATGTAGGAATTATGGATGGACAAATTACACAGCTACTATGTAGCATAATTATCATCCCTGTACGATGATGATACGAACGAAAAGCGAAAACATACTTGTCTGTTGAATGACTGACTCAACTGTAAAGACTGAGTTTCCAACGAATTACTAAACGGAATTTCGGGACGAAATTCTTTTAACAGGGGGGACTGTGACAATTGTGAAAAATCCCGGTAAACTTTGATTGGTACAAGTCCGTGGTAACCGGACGTGATATGTATATCATGATATTGTTGTGATTATGTGTGATGATACGAATTCTGGAAAATGTTACACTGAGTATAATAGGAGCATATGCCAAGTAATTACCAAAAACATTACATTGACGCTATGCGTCACCTACATGGCAAGACAAAGTCGTGAATGGATTGATGACTCTGGGAACACGTCATGGTTAACATGACACTATTAAGGGCCAACGGTGTGAGGTTGGTGTCCTTAGCTTGTAACAACATGTTAAACGGAGCTTTCCGTTTAACAGCGCATTAAACATTTGGCGATGATTATTAGGCCATTGGTAGGGTTATTTGAGATTCTGAGTTCAAGGAACATCTTAGTTATGTGCCATAGACCATGATATAAGATTTGAAGCCAATCAAAGCTCGGCACGCAAAACGAAGCAGCTTCCCGGTTAGGGAAACGCCTTCGTTTTGAATACAACAAAAGGCAACCAAACATGCAAGGAACGGTCAATCAAGCTTAGAAACACTTAAACTACCCTAATACGAGGCTTTTATGATTAAAACATAACTAGGTTCGGATTTCGAGACGGTTATGCACGGTTTTTAAAACCGAGTCTTTTAACACTAAAAACGCGAAAAAATGAGTCCGTTTTGCAAATCGGGCACGAGATGGGACCCGAAAATGAACCTAAACAAGCAGCCGAGATAAAATCATCTTTTAACATGAAAAACAAGCACGACAAAGCGTAGGTGGGGTAGGGGCACCCCACCTTATTATATACAGGTTTTTTTTTTCTTTTTTTTTTCATTATTTTCTTATTTTTTCCATCAAAACTGCAGATTTTCTTTAAGTTCCAGCTGATCTTCACCTAAATCAAGCTAAATCAAAGGTATTTGCAAGTTTTAAGTGGTTTTGATGTTGATTTCTTGAGAAAACATGAACTAGCTTATGAAAAGTCTTTTTAATCCATGATTTTGGAAGGTTTAAACATGTTTCTTGGCTGATTAAGAACACCTCATGAATTCCCTGATGTTATATGATAGCCAAGATCACAAAACTTTGGCTTTTGATACCCTAATTGACACCTAATCGACCAAAATCGCATAACAAATCAATTAACCGAAAAACAATGAAACAAAGTTTTCATTGACATGGGTTATGGCATGTTTGGATTGTTCTTGGTATATAGGTACTGAATATGGCTCACACCACTTCTGGACTCAAGAAAAACACTTGGAATCGAATGAATCGCTAGGTATATCACCCGAAATCAAATCTAGAGTAGGCAAAATATTGTTTGGACCATAACTTGGTCCATGGGTATTGGATTGAGCTGAAATTTGGTTTGGGATGTAAGATATCCACAGGAAGGTCCACATAAAATTTTAGAATTTTTAAATTTTCTATGATTTTAGGTGAACTTTTGACTGTTGTACCAAACAAAATTCGGAAAAAAATATAAACTAAGTCAATAAATCACCAAAATTTACATAAACACTAAGAAACATATGGGAAAGGTTCTGGGCAGTTTTGGAGTCAGTTGGTTGGGTTTTGATAAGGATAAAAAATCCGCATTTTATGAGTTTTCGGTAGCCGGAAACACACTGAAACGAAAGCAGAAAAATCCCAAATTTTTACAGGGAGTTTCAAGATATTTAAAGAAGTTCTTGGAATATTTTGGGAATTGTTGGACATTGGATGATAAACAAAATGAATTATTCAGTTAAATACTGTTTTACAAATGATTTATTTGAGAAGTTAAAATAGCTCTATAAATTCCCAAAATATTTTTCCTTGAATCTATATATTTTTACTGACTTTCACAAAAAGTTCCAGAATTTTGTGAACTATGTAGATTAAATGGGATTTTTCGAATTTTAAAACGCTTATTTTAACTAAATTCGGCAGTTTACCGAACAACGAACCTGCCGAAACTGGGAACAGACCAAAACCTATTTTGACTATAATTGGAACACTGGGAGTATTTTAGGAAGTTCCAGGGTAAGCGGAACACTCTTGGGTGTGTTCCACCACCATTCGGGAGAATCCTTGACGGCAAGAATGGAAACTCAAATTTGGGCAACCTAAACTCCTCAAACACCCAAATTCCCTTAATGAAAAGTTAATCTTTCTTGAATAACCATGTGTTGGCACTCTCTAAATCTTAGTTCCGTTATCCAAACACATAAAACAACTGACTTTGGCTGGCACGCGAACCGGTGCCTGGGAGCCAAACGTGAAAACTAATCTGTGATATCCCGGGTTTTTCGGATAACTTACACGTGACACTTGTCGAATAATATGTGTGCTAAGTATTAAACGTGCATGGAATGAATACGTGATGAGTGTTTGTGTGATTGTTTTAATGATTGAATAATTAGAGTTGATATGTGTACGAACTGAACCGAACCGCGACACGTTCCAACCTTGGTTCATGGTGACTCTAGGAGTTCACGAAGTTTAAACCTTGAACCTAAGCCTTCGGCTAGAAGAAAACAACGATCAACCCTAGTCTCTCGGCACTCTAACTATTCGGCCAAAACCAAACCACTCTAAGACTTGGCCGCGAGATCAAATCCAAATCAAACTAACTCACCTTAATCTTTGGCCGCAAGATAAAACCCAAACCGACCCAACCCAAGTCCCTCGGCCACACGTACTAACCAAAACCGAAACCCTCACCTCTTGGCGCTATATATATACACATACCCATGCATGTGTCAAACACAAACACAAACCCTAACAAGAAAAGCTGCCGTCGGCTGCCTTACCCTCTCCACCCTCTCGGTCGCAGCAGCAGCAGCCATCGCCATCTTTGTCTCCTGACCGCAAACAGCCCTTGCACTCCTTGTCGATCACGAACAGCTTTCCTTTTCAGTCCCTTCAGTCGCGGTTTGCTGGAACAGCCGGGTTACTCTTGTCCGCAATCTCGGCTTGTTTACCTAGTAATCAAAGGTGAGAATTCAACATATGTTACAAGATAGTGTTCGGTTATTTGTGTGTTGATTTTGGTTGTTTGTTCCGGAGTGATTGATTTAATGAAACAATGGTGTGGTTTTCGGAATATACATGTTTTAATCGACTTATGTATCATAGTTACAAGTAGGGTTGTTTTCGGAAGATATAAGCTTGCCAAGCATGATTGAACGAATGTTAGACTAGCTGATTTGTTAATGATGTTTGCGTTAGATGATCGTATGATTTCGGAGGGTTTAAACCGAATTGAATGTTATATTGAAAGCTGATTGTATAGGCTGTGAATTGTGTATAAAAACTAAAGTTATTGAGAAGGGTTTGCATGGATAGGTTATTAGTATTAATCTAGGACTAGAAATCAGAGCTAGATCGCTTAGGGTAATCGCATGAACGGGATTACACGAGTTCATAATAATAACATGCTGAAACAGGATGCTGAGTGAAAGTTTCAGCCGACTTCATCAGGCTGTAACTTAGTCATTAGTTGTCGAAAAACGGATTTTCTGATGTCTAGAACGTAGAGATTTGAATAAGGAATCCAATGGCGCTGGATTCATAATTTTCTGAAGTCGTTTGATATTTTTAAAGGGCTAAACAAGTTCAGCAGCTAAAGCTGTTAAAAATGCTGAAATTCTGTTGATTGTTTATCAGGTTAGATTTTAGAATCAGTAGGGAGTTGAGTCATGATTTTTGTACAGCAACTAGGTATAGAAATTTCCGGGCAACTCCAACTGGAATTTTGTTAATCGGACGATCAGTGATTTTTAAATAAATTCTCCCGTGGACTGCAGTCAGAAAGCGGTAAATCTGACTGCAGCTTAATGAATTAATATTTATGGTTAATTGGTAAAGATTTAGGACTTGGAAAAATTATATAAATTTCTATGGTATAGATGTCACCTACTGTAAAAATATTGGAATTTTTGGAATGTTAGAACTATTTTATAAAAATCCTAGAAAACAGCTGAATAATTGAGTGTTAAGCAGAAAGTTGATAACTTGTGATTGTGTGCATAAAGTGTTGTATGGTTTTGGAATATGTTCATGATAAGTTGTTTGATTTCTATGATCACATGAGAATACTTGCATGCATGTTTGAGTGTTAGATATGTTGTTTGTATGTATCACTTTGTGAGTAAATTGCGTGTGGAATTTGTATTGGTGTGATTTCACACTGACGTGCAATTAATTGGTTTGTTAGGACGCAACTAGCGGTCCCATCTCTTATAACATCTTTGCTACACTAACCGAGCAAATAAAGGTGAGTTCACGGCCCCTAACTTTATCCGGTTTTTAAACAACAGGGGGAGAAACATGTATACACTCTCAAACTCAATCTCTTTACGTTATACGAATTTAACGTCACATAACTATACGGTAACTAAGTTAATGTTAATGTAATGTTATGGTCACTAAGCAGCTTTATCACTTAAGTCCTCAATAATCTCCTCGGATCGTTAGTATTTGGGTTAAATAGCGGGGGAATTATAAGTAGTACTACTGGGCCCGACAAGCCCCATCCGAGCTAGTCGCGCTAGCCGACCTGGTATGGTCAACGGGTGAATAATTGGCCTAACACCGCCATGGTCATGTGATAGGCCTGGCAAAACGGAGGCACAATAGTCAGCTTCGATCGCGAACTCTTACGTGACATGACTTTAGGCTAGCTACCTATATACATTAATATTGAACTTAATTACGGATCAACTTAATATTCCGGGTTTGGAATATTGGAAACATCAACTTATTATCCCGGGTTGGGGATAATGGAAACAACAACTTAATATTCCGGGTTGGGAATATTGGAAGCAACAACTTATTATTCCGGGATTGGAATAATGGAACTGATACGTTATTCCGGGTTGGGGATAACGGAGTAACAAACTATAACCGAACAAACTAATGAATGAAAACCTGTGAACTCACTCATCTTTAATGTTGACACTTGTTTCTTTACATGTTTCTCAGGACGCTAGGAGCTCTAGGTGCACGCACATGCATTGAACAAGACATCTTTATCGAGTCTTATTTATTAATATTGTTTTGGGATTTTTCATTTGTTTTTGGCGTTTGTGTTGGCGCCGCATCACTACTTATTTATGCTTCCGCTCAAACTTTAAAAACTGATACTCATGCTAAATATTGGTAATATAAAATCGACAACAAATGATTTTGGAAAACGTATAATCAAATCATGTAGAGTCGTTCAACGTACTAGTGTTTCAGATTCTGGTTTGTTCACACACCTCGTGGTAAAACTCCGCAAGTGGAAATTGAGGGTGTGACATAATCATACCCTAACATCCATCACCACACCAGGATACTATATGTACAATATGGACTGAAAATAACCACTTGGACCCGAGTTATAGGCGTTACCGACCTAGCGACTGATATTAGTTATTACTTGCATGGTTGCCGTTAAAGCCGAACCAGCTTACATATACTCCTATTGCTACCTGTGATACTACTATCCTGTGAGTTTTTATTTCCCCACTTTTGAATTGTTTTACTGTTTTCTTGGGACTTGCATGTTACAAACTATGTTAATTACACCAACTTGTGGGGTGATTTTTCACTCCCCAACTTTTAAACTGTTTTACTGTTTTCTGGGGTGATTTGCATGTTACCAACTGTGTTAATTGCACCAACTTGTGATGATGTGAATTATCTAACACACGAACACCCTCCCCACTACAAGTGATTAGTGTAAGCCGTGGACAGTGGATAGTACTATCGGTTTGACAAAGCCAGGCCGCGCCCGACAGGATGTCGGCATTAAGGTTTGCACGCGTCCTAAACTCGGTTATGTTGTTAGGCATAACTACACTGGGGGGCGTTGAACTGCACGTGACGCAGTTGGTGGGCCGGGAGTGCCTGGGTGACACGGTCCAGTGGGTGGCAGTGTCTGTGATGGCCTGGCCCGAGGCAAAAATAGTCAAGGTTTCACTTGTGTTCTCGTGTAATTCCATCTGTGACTATGACCAGTGCAATTAAACTTGTGAACACATATTGTTCCACAACAACTAAACTAGTGGAACTCACCAGCAGCGTTTAGCTGACCCTTTTTAAAACTAACATGCATTTCAGGTAACTTGATACTGGTGTGATCCATGTATGTTGTTCAAGACATGTTTATATGCGAACCCTGATATAGACGCATGTGGCTTAGAAGACTTATGTAGTTCGTGGGAACACGCAGTTGTAACATATATGTAGTATGTAATCAACCTTTTGTAAGTAATAAAATGTAGTGTCTTTATAAACAATGTGCTTGTACCAGAGGTGTCTGTTGCATCCCATATTTTTTCTTCCACTGCAAGTTGGGGTGTGACAGAAGATGGTATCAGAGCCATTGGTTATAGAGAATTAGGTGCCTTTAAGGATACCTAGACTATAACTACAGGCTCGGACCTTAGTGGACATCATTGGAAAAATTAACCTCTTTCTAAAAGTGGTTAGTGAATACTGTAAAGTATCCTATTTGCAAGTACCAGGATGGCCTTGTGGGGCAAGTGGGTTATTATGGTCCAGAACGTAATAACAGACTTGCTCATACGAGGTAGTGTTGGGAAAGCCGCGGTAATAAACACACTTAAATACGTGGAATGATACATACGTGTACCAAGGTGATAGTGTGTGAATGTTTGTGCGTGAATTGATACATGAATTGGGATTGGTGAATAATGCGTTACTACATATGCCTTCGGGATAGGCAGAAAAGTGGTATTACAGTTCATTCCACATTCCTACTGACCACATGTTTAATATACACTAGAGTTGGATTCCTATCACTCTCACAGTTGTTAATTATACTTTATAATGTGAGAACCGAAGCCTTTAGTGCGATACGATCTCACCAACTCTATTCTAATAGCTACTACAACGACGATTATGTACCAGACTGAGACTTCAATAAGAACAAAGATACCCAAAGAACGCGCAGGTCGTTCTGATAGACTGGGAGGATGTGTACGGATCCTTATTCCACTTCTCGTTGCTTCACATTCGATTGTTATACAATCACAGAGTTCAAACATTTTACGAAACTTTTCATCCTTGAATCCCCGATTCATTTGATTGTCTGTTGGATTTCTCTTTTGCTTACTATATTGGCTTTAACCTTCACGTCGTGTGATACTATGATGCTTAGTGGTACTCCTTCGCACATGTCCTGACAAATAAAAGCCAAAACGTACCGGTTGTCACAGATAATTTGGATTCTTCTCCTATTATGGAACCAAATACAACTATCTCTGGTAGGAATTCAATGATCCTATTAAGTTAGGTGATGAATTAAGATACAATGATTTGACGGAAAGAACGACATCTATGGAATCCTCAATGGAAGAAATGTAAAGCATGATGAACAAATGTTAAAAAATCTAAAAGAAACCCCCCACATAAGAAAAGCCCACCAAAAAGAAGCAAACTAAAAAGGCACCTATGGAAGATGAGATCCAAGAGGATAACCTTGGGACAACAACAAAGTCACTAGAAACCATTGTTGTTACTTCCTCACAACAGTTGGAAAGATCTCCACCCATGCAAACTCCTCTTGAATCCTCACGAAAGGATCAAGTTGTAAGCACAGTGTCACAATATCAAGAGGCAGACATTTCACTTGAAAGTCTGTTTCTAAGCCCCTCGCCCAGGGATGTCTCTCTTTCAACCCCGCAACCCTCCACTCCAATCCCACATACATTCATACCTTTGTTGGATGCAATTGATAAAACTCAGACACATATCAGTTCCTCTCAATCACCAATCAAAGAGAGCAAACTTCCACAAGTGACTCAGTGTTAGAAAAATCAACTTGCTAACCACAAACAGTTGAGGAGGCTACACCCATTGAGTTACAAGTAACTCTTGGTGGTAGTTCAAGTGAAGCAGCAACTACAACTAGTGAAACAATAGTTTTTCAGTTGGACAGTGGTTAACTCTATAAGACTTACTTGAAGGAAACAACTGTTGAGGATTCAAATGTAACCTCTGTTTCAGTTGGAAGTCCCTAGTACCAAAAGAAAAAGGGGCATTTGATTCTGATAATTTGGAGTCTTCTCCTATTATGGAACCAAATACAACTACCTCTGGTAGGAATTCAGATGTTCCTATTAAGTTAGGTGATGAATTAAGATACAAGGATTGGAAAGAATGACATCTATGGAATCCTCAATGGAAGAAATAAAAAGCATGATGAAACAAATGTCAAAGAATTCTGAAAGAAACCCCCCGCATCTAAAAAGCCCACCTAAAAGAAGCAAACTAAAAAGGCACTATGGAAGATGTGATCCTAGAGGATAACCTTCTGACAACACCAAAGTCACAAGAAACCACTGTTGTTACTTCCTCATAACAATTGGAAAGATCTCCACCCATCCAAACTCCTCTTGAATCCTCACAAAAGGATCATGTTGTAAGCACAGGGTCACCATATCAAGAGGCAGACATTTCACTTGAAAGTTTGTTTCTAAGCCCCTCTCCAGGTCTGTCTCTCTTTCAACCCCACAATCCTCCACTCCAATTCCACAAACATTCATACCTTTGTTGGATGCAATTGATAAAACTCAGACATATATCAGTTCCTCTCAATCACCAATCAAAGAGAGAAAACTTCCACAAGTGACTGAGTCTGAGAAAAATCAACTTGCTAACCACCAACAGTTGAGGAGGCTACACCCATTGGGTTACAAGTAACTCTTGGTGGTAGTTAAAGTGAAGCAGCCACTATAACTAGTGAAACAATAGTTTTTTGGGCAATGGTTTACTCTATTAGACTTCCTGGAAGGAAACAACTGTTGAGGATTCAACTGTAACCTCTATTTCAGTTGGAAGTCCCCAGTACCAACAAAATGGGGCATTTGGTTATGATAATTTGGAGTCTTCTCCTATTATGGAACCAAATACAACTACCTTTGGTTGGAATTCAGATGATCCTATTAAGTTAGGTAATGAATTAAGATACAAGGATTTGACGGAAAGAATGACATCTATGGAATCCTCAATGGAAGAAATGAAAAGCATGATGAAACAAATGTTAAACAATTCTAAAAGAAATCCCCCGGATAGAAAACGCCCACCAAAAAAAAGAAAACTAAAAAGGCACCTCTGGAAGATGAGATCCAAGAGGATAACCTTGGTACCACACCAAAGTCACTAGAAAGCATTGCTGTTACTTCCGGACAACAGTTGCAAAGATCTCCACCCATCTAAACTCTTCTTGAATCCTCACAAAAGGATCAAGTTGTAAGCACAGGTTCACCATATCAAGAGGCAGACATTTCACTTGAAAGTCTGTTTCTAAGCCCTCTCTAAGGGCTGTCTCTCTTTCAACTCCACAACCATCTACTCCAATTCCGCACACATTCATACCTCTGTTTGATACAATTGATAAAACTCTGACACATATCAGTTCGTCAGAATCACCAATCAAAAAGAGCAAACTTCCAATAGTGACTGAGTCTGAAAAAAATCAACTTGCTAACCACAAACAGTTGAGGAGGCTACCCCATTGAATTACAAATAACTCTTGGTGGTAGTTTAAGTGAAGCAGCCACTACAACTGGTAAAACAATGGTTTTTTGTTGGACAGTGGTTTAATCTATAAGACTTCCTTAAAGGAAACAATTGTTGAGGATACAAGTGTAACCTTTGTTTCAGTTGGAAGTCCCCAGTACCAAGAAAAAGGGGCATATGGTTCTGATAATTTGAAGTCTTCTCCTATTATGGAACCAAATACAACTACCTCTCTTAGGAATTCAGATGATCCTATTAAGTTAGGTGATGAATTAAGATACAAGGATTTGACGGTATGAATGACATCTATTGAATCCTCAATGGAAGAAATAAAAAGCATGATGAAACAAATGTTAAAGAATTCTGAAAGAAACTCCCCGCATCTAAAAAGCCCACCTAAAAGAAGCAAACTAAAAAGGCACCAATGCAAGATGTGATCCCAGAGGATAACCTTCTAATAACACCAAAGTCACTAGAAACCACTGTTGTTACTTCCTCACAACAGGTGGAAAGATCTCCACCCAACCAAACTCTGCTTGAATCCTCACAAAAGGATCAGGTTGTAAGCACAGGGTCACCATATCAAGAGGCAGACATTTCACTTGAAAGTCTGTTTCTAAGCCCCTCTCCCAGGGCTATCTCTCTTTCAACTCCACAACCCTCCATTCCAATTCCACAAACATTCATACCTCTGTTTGATGCAATTGATAAAACTCGGACACATATCAGTTCGTCTCAATCAGCAATCAAAGAGAGCAAACTTCCACAAGTGACAGAGTCTAAGAAAAATCAACTTGCTAACAACAAACAGTTGAGGAGGCTACACCCATTGGTTACAAGTAACCCCTGGTGGTAGTTCAAGTGAAGCAGCCAGTACAACTGGTGAAACAATAGTTTTTTCAGTTGGATAGTGGTATATTCTATAAGATTTCTTTGAGGAAACAACAGTTGAGGATAGAATTGTAACCTATGTTTCAGTTGGAAGTCCCCAGTACCAAGAAAAAGGGGCATTTGGTTTGATAATTTGGATCTTCTCCAATTACGGAACCAAATACAACTACCTCTGGTAGGAATTCAGATTATCCTATAAAGTTAGGTGATGAATTAAGATACAAGGATTTGACAGAAAGAATGACATCTATCGAATCCTCAATGGAAGAAATGAAAAGCATGATTAAACAAATGTAAAAGAATTCTTAAAGAAACCCGCCACATCCAAAAAGCCACCAAAATGTAGCAAACTAAAAAGGCACCTCTGGAAGATGGATCCCAGAGGATAACCTTCTAAAACACCAAAGTCACTAGAAACCACTGTTGTTACTTCCTCAAACAGTTGGAAAGATCTGCCACCCAACCAAACTCTGCTTGAATCCTCACAAAAGGATCAGTTGTAAGCACATGGGTACCATATCAAGAGGCAGACATTTCACTTGAAAGTCTGTTTCTAAGCCCCTCTCCCAGGGCTATCTCTCTTTCAACTCCACAACCCTCCATTCCAATTCCACAAACATTCATACCTCTGTTTGATGCAATTGATAAAACTCGGACACATATCAGTTCGTCTCAATCAGCAATCAAAGAGAGCAAACTTCCACAAGTGACTGAGTCTAAGAAAAATCAACTTGATAACCACAAACAATGGAGGAGGCTACACCCATTGAGTTACAAGTAACCTATGGTGGTAGTTCAAGTGAAGCAGCCAGTACAACTGATGAAACAATAGTTTTTCAGTTGGATAGTGGTATATTCTATAAGATTTCCTTGAAGGAAACAACTGTTGAGGATAAAATTGTAACCTATGTTTCAGTTGGAAGTCCCCAGTACCAAGAAAAAGGGGCATTTGGTTTTGATAATTTGGATTCTTTCCTATTATGGAACCAAATACAACTACCTCTGGTAGGAATTCAGATTATCCTATAAAGTTAGGTGATGAATTAAGTATACAAGGATTTGACAGAAAGAATGACATCTATCGAATCCTCAATGGAAGAAATAAAAGCATGATTAAACAAATGTAAAAGAATTCTAAAGAAACCCGCCGCATCAAAAAGCCCACCAAAAGTAGCAAACTAAAAAGGCACCCTGAAGATGGATCCCAGAGGATAACCTTTACAACACCAAAGTCACTAGAAACCACTATTGTTACTTCCTCAGAACAGTTGGAAAGATCTCCACCCAACCAAACTCTGCTTGAATCCTCACAAAAGGATCAAGTTGTAAGCACAGGGTCACCATATCAAGAGGCAGACATTTCACTTGAAAGTCTGTTTCTAAGCCCCTCTCCCAGGGTTGTCTCTCTTTCAACTGCCACAACCCTCCACTCCAATTCCACAAACATTCATACCTCTGTTTAATGCAATTGAATAAAAATCAGACAATATCAGTTCCTCTCAATCACCAATAAAAGAGAGCAAACTTCCACAAGTGACTGAGTCTAAGAAAAATCAACTTGCTAACCACAAACAGTTGAGGGGCTACACCCATTGAGTTATAAGTAACTCCTGGTGGTAGTTCAAGTGAAGGAGCCATTACAACTGGTGAAACAATAGTTTTTTAGTTGGACAGTGGTTTACTCTATAAGACTTCCATGAAGGATACTACTATTGAGGATACAATTGTAACCTTTATTTCAGTTGGAAGTCCATTGTACCAAGAAAAAGGGGCATTTGGTTTGATAATTTGGAGTTTCTCCTATTATGGAACAAAATACAACTACCTATGGTAGGAATTCAGATGATCCAATTAAGTTAGGTGATGTATTAAGATACAAGGATTCGACGGAAAGATGACATCTATGGAATCCTCAATGGAAGAAATGAAAATCATGATGAAATAAATTTTAATGAATTCTGAAAGAAAACCCCCGCATCCAAAAAGCCCACCAAAATGTAGCAAACTAAAAAGGCACCTCTGGAAGATGAGATCCTAGAGGATAACCTTGGGACAACACCAAGTCACTAGAAACCACTATTGTTACTTCCTCATAACATGTTGAAAGATCTCCGCCCATCCAAACTCCTCTTGAATACTCACAAAATGATCTAGTTGTAAGCACAGGGCCACCATATCAAGAGCAAACATTTCACTTGAAAGTCTGTTTCTAAGCCCCCTCCCAGGGCTGTCTCTCTTTCAACTCCACAACCCTCCACTCCAATTCCACAAACATCATACCTCTGTTTGATGCAATTGACAAAACTCAGACACATATCAGTAACTCTCAATCACCAATAAAAAAGATAAAACTTTCACAAGTGACCGAGTCTGAGAAAAATCAACTTACTAACCACAAACAGTTGAGGATACTGCACCTATTGAGTTACAAGTAACTCCTGGTGGTAGTTCAAGTGATGCAGCCACTACAACCGGTGAAACAATAGTTTTTCAATTGGACAGTGGTTTACTCTATAATCCTTCCTTGAAGGAAACAACTATTGAGGATACAATTGTAACCTTTTTCAGTTGGAAGTCCCTTTACCAAGAAAAAGGGGCATTTGGTTCTGATAATTTGGAGTCTTCTCCTATTATGGAACCAAATACAACTACCTATGGTAGGAATTCAGATGATCCAATTAAGTTAGGTGATGTATTAAGATACAAGGATTCGACAGAAAGATGACATCTATGGAATCCTCAATGGAAGAAATGAAAAGCATGATGAAACAAATTTTAAAGAATTCTGAAAGAAAACCCCCGCATCCAAAAAGCCCACCAAAAAGAAGTAAACTATAAAGGCACCTCTGGAAGATGAGATCCCAGAGGATAACCTTGGGACAACACTAAATTCACTAGAAACCACTGTTGTTACTTCCTCGCAACAGTTGGAAAGATCTCCACCCATCCAAACTCTTCTTGAATCCTCACAAAAGGATCAAGTTGTAAGCACAGGGTCACCATATCAAGAGGCAGAATTTCACTTTAAAGTATGTTTCTAAGCCCCTCTCCCAGGGCTGTCTCTCTTTCAACTCCACAACCCTCTACTCCAATTCCACAAACATTCATACCTCTGTTTGTTGCAATTGATAAAATTCAGACACATATCAGTTCCTCTCAATCACCAATCAAAGAGAGCAAACTTCCACAAGTGACTGAGTCTGAGAAAAATCAACTTGCTAACCACAAACAGTTGCAGAGGCCACCCATTAAGTTACAAGAAACTCTAGGTGGTAGTTCAAGTGAAGCAACCACTACAACTAGTGAAACAATAGTTTTTCAGTTGGACAGTGGTTTACTCTATAAGAAAAGGAAACAACTGTTGAGGATAGAATTGTAACCTCTTTTTCATTTGGAAGTCCCTAGTACCAAGAAAAAGGGGCATTTGGTTATGATAATTTGGAGTCTTCTCCTATTATGGAACCAAATACAACTACCTCTGGAAGGAATTCGATGATTCTATTAAGTTAGGTGATGTATTAAGCTACAAGGATTTGACAGAAAGAATGACATCTACGCAATCCTCTGTTAGTACATAATGTCTATGTCTTAGTCTTGGATCGAGTCTGTATAGTTTTGGCTAGAAAATGAAGGATATTTATGTATTTAGTACACAAGGTCGCCCGAAATCTTCATGTAAGATCATGTTCGGCCGAACTTGGTCAAGACAAGTTCGCCCGAACTTGATCACCTCCCAGGGAACTTGTGTGGTATAAATAGGTGTCTTGTTTCCTTCATTTGTAACTTCTGCAATTTTGGCATACAGACGGCAAAGCTCTGTTGGTGCATAATGTCTATGTCTTATCTTATATCGAGTCTGTATAGTATAGAGCTGAATAGGCTAGGTGAATGAAGTATTTATGTAAAGTGTAAGCAAGTTCGCCCATGATATAATGCATAGCCAAGTTCGGCGAACTTGCTTAGGCAAGTTCGGGCGAACTTAGGTTCCTCATTGGCGAACTTGCATGTCTATAAATACCTAGCTAGCCTACTTCATTTGTAACTTTGGAATTTAGAGGCGAAGCTCTGTCAGTTTATAACCAGAACATTTGATCTATAAAACTGACGTTTAACTGATTAAATCTTGTCTATTGGTAAACACGACATAATATTTCCGCTATTATGGACGTTAGATATCAAATTTAGGTTCCTAAGCATCGAGGATCGGTCCTACAAGTGGTATAAGAGCTAGAACAACCTGATTTGATAGTATCAAGACAAGAACACTTCTATTTCTACTCCATTCTTCTTTTTGCTTAACTTTTGATCATAAAATGAAGCATTCAGGTCAAAATCTTTTGAATTTTGAATATATCATGCAAAATACAACAAAGATAAACCCTTGAAAGATTGGAGACCAAATTCAACCGAATTCATGTCGAAATTTTGAAAAAACCATGTTTTTAAAATCTCCTGGATCGAATTTGTTGGCCATGTTCGGCCGAACTTATACTAAAACATCATTTTCAAGTGATTTTTAGCAAGTTTGCCCGAACTTGAGTAGTTTTTGACAAAATTTCAGCCAAGTTAGCTCGAAGTTACACAATTTTTCATTGATTTTACATCAAGTTCGACCGAACTTGTGTAAATCACAAAGAAAATTTAAGTAAGTTCGCCCGAACTTACTAGATTTTTATCAAATTCGTGAAGATAAGTTCGCCCGAAGTTCTGTAGGATTTGTGTCTCAAGTTCGACCAAACTTTAAGGCAAAGTTTTCAAAACAAATTTAGCAAGTTCGACCAAACTTGTTAGAAAAGCTGAGAATTCTTCATTTGTTGCTACAAGTTCGACCGAACTTGTAGTAGGTCTAATTGTTTCCAAGTTTTTGAAAATTTTCAGCGTACACGTTTCGTTATTCACAATGGAAGATCAACTAAGAGCTTTTTGTCCGGAGCTAGTTCTCAAATGCCAATTTGATTAATCAAGTCAATCTTGATATGAAATGGGAACGACTGTCAAACCGCCCAAGCTAAAGAGCATGGACGAGTACGAAGCATGGAAAGAGAAATTTACTTACTGGGTTCAAGCCATGCACTTTGCTGCTGGGTGTCAATTGAAAGAGGCTACACTGTTCCGGTAGATGAACATCAACAAGTCCTTGAAAAGTACAACTATTCAACAATACAGAGAGACGAATACATTGCTGAGAAAAAGATGATCAGTCTCATCCAACAGTCTGTCAAAGAAGATATCCTGATTTTGCTACCAGAATATACTACTGCAAGAGATCTTTGGTTGTCATTACAGAAGAAGTATCAAGGCAACGCCGAAATGATCAAAAGCAAGAAGGCTCTTATCCTGAAAGAGTTCGATATCTTCACTATGCTAAAGAATGAGACCATAAAGCAAATGATCGAGCGTTTATGTCATCTTAAAGTGCAAATGCGAAGACACGGTCACGAAAAGACAGAACAAGAATACATCGACAACTTGCTGATGCACTACCAGAGGGTGAATGGACTACGTATTTGATGGTTCTGAAGAACAGTGATAGCGGGAATTTTTCAAGTTGTCGACATTTATCGATAAACTCAAAGGCTATGAAATGGAACTTCTGAAGATGGCGAAGTCAAAAAACGCTAATGTTGTTCAAGACGTCGGTCTGTATTACAAAGCCAGAATGCTAGATAATGTTTCGAGTCATAAAATTCAGACGGCTTTTAGTGCAAACATGAATGCTTCTCCACAAAATCAGAATCAATCACAGCCTCAGTATGATCAGAGTCCTCAAAGTTCTTACTCAAGCCCTGGTTCAAATTCAACTTATCAAAGCCAAGCGAACCAGAATCAACAACAAATTTCTGATCCGAATGTGTATAAATACAACATCGCAGTGAATTTGAACAATGTTGTTTCAGAACAAGTTGCAAAACAACATATGTCACTACTCGCTACCGTTTTAGAATCTTATGAATGTCTTGTTACCGGTAAGATCGGAAACCCCAAGATGACCGCAGAAGATTATGACCAGGTAGACGAGGAAGAACTCGAACTAATGGACATCAAATGGTCCTTAGCTTCGATCATCAGGAGAGTGACAAAGTTCGTTACACTCACAGGTCGTGATATTGGAAATTCCAGCAACATATTGGGTTTTGACAAAACCAAAGTCACATGCTTTAGATGTCGTCAAAAAGGGTATTTTAAAAGAGAGTGTAAGAACACAGAAGCGACCGAAAATCAAAGTCCTTTCAGAGGAGGAAATGAATATTACAAAAAGGCACTTCAATATAAACCGTTTCCGAAGAAAACTCGATTGAAATCCAAGAAAAGCCTGACAATAGCACCATTGAGAAAGCTATGGTGGCATCCAGTGATGATGATGGTTTTGATTGGAACTCTTACATTGGGAAAAAAACGGAGTTGCTTTGATGGCGGAGATAGTTGAAGATAATTCTGCAGAGGAAGCAACGGCAGCAGCAGAAGCAGCGGCAGCAGTAGAAGCAGCAGCTTTCGAACAAGCTCTTCTGGAACAATACTTGCATCAACAGCAGGAAGAAGAGGAATATATACATATGCAGAAACAAGGAATTTTATCCTCTAATTCTTGTGATAGTTTTGCAGGTCACTTTGATGGAAGCTTGAAAGAACAAGTGGTCGAGGAGAAAAAGATTGATGAAGTGATCATTGATGTCACTCAGGAAATGTAAGTCGAAGACCTCAAGGATATGGCAGATAAAGCTTTAATGTCAAATCTAACCAAGGTAGGTCCAGAGGTAAAAATTGTCGAGAAAGAAGTTGTCAAAGTACAAGTTGTTGAGGTTGAGAAACCTTGTACAAAATGTACTGAACCTTGTGTCGAATGTGCTGAAAAATCAAAGATCATCGCTGAAAACAATGTGCATAACGAATTGTTGAAATACGATTATCGCACAATGAAAGAAGCGTATGATAAAATGAAAAATGATTATGGCAGACTCGACAGAAATAACATCGAACAACATAATAATATAAGGATGTTGAGTGGAACAGTAATGGATAAACAAAGGGCAATTAACATTTATATTAACACCATTGCTGAAACAAAACAAAAACTTCAAGACATGACAATCGAAACTGAAAGAGTTCAACAGTTGTTGAGAAGTTATACCACAAATGCATATGTTATTGATCACATTCTTCCGACAATCTCATTGGAAGAAAAACCTAAAAAGAAAACTGGCAAAGAATATAGCAATGTTCCTCCACCCCTTTGCGAGAAGTACTGTCGCAAAACCACAGACGGGATGGATAAGGCACTCAATGTTGAGTTACTTTCTGAGAAAAAAGATTAGTTGTCTGAGAATATTGATATAATCTATGCTAAATATGATGATGATAACAATGCTGTGGTTAACAAAGTGGTTGAAAATGTTCTAAGTGATTTTGATGACGGCAGCTTCAAAAACGCCAACTCGAGTTCAAAGAATTCCGATTCACAGTCTGAAAATGACGATAAATCGTCAGAGGATGGTCTAAGTGACGATCCTAATATTGTAATGTACAAAATTAAGGATTCGGATAGACTATACTTTGATGATAGCTTCCCGATTCAGAATGTGAAGGAAGAATTGCTTGATAAATTTTTAAACTTGTGGAACTCACATAAGAGGAATTGGAAATTAACAAACGAAAATTCTATTCCAAACCTAAAAGAAACAACTACCGAAGGAATGGTGGTGATCATCCGGAAAACAGGAGAGCAGGGTTGGGACTAGAAGAATCAGATGAACCAGTAAAGAAAGTGTCACCATTTCATGAATATAAAAACAAAAACATGAATTTTGTATATGGGACAAACACGGTTCATGAAGAGAGTTTGATTGGTAAACAATCAAATGATGAGTTTAAGAAGGAGAAAGAAATTCGAGATAAAGCCAAGGTTACAAGTGGTGCCAAAACATCAAGTGGGATAAAACCACCCACTAAAGGACATCCACTTGATAATAGGACATGTTTTAAGTGCAATGAAATGGGTCATATTGCACGACATTGTCTGAAATCAAAACCAATTTATCCTCGAAGAAGAGAATCAAATGTTGTAAAACCAAGGTATCCAGAGTTTGAAAAACCAATCAAGATTTTGAAAAGAAATGAATCTTTGACAGAAGTTAAACCTAAAATAGAAAAGAAGTTTGAAAATTCTATTTTTGAAAAAGGAGAAACTTCTAGGGCAAACGAAAACAAATTTTTTTATCAAGAAAGCTAATATCAAATCTCAAGCCTGGATTACCAAGAAAAGTTCGACAACATCTGGTGTTATTAAGTCTGAGTCGGTAAAGACTGATAACATGAAAAAATCTAAATTTGAAATTACTAAGTGTGAGCCTTTAAGACTAGTGATAGCAAGAAAGAATCAAAATCTGAAATCATAATCGAAACCACATCTGAAACTGTCAAAAAATACAAGTGGAAACATTCAAAAGATAAAAAGAAGGTAAAGTTTTCAAACATAAACATCATAGAAAATTCAGATGAAGAATTCGTTTATGTGATGTTGCTTATACCAATTCAACCAAGACCAAAAAGGGTTGGGTCTCGCTTTTTAAATAGATTGTTAAAATGTGCAGGGACTCCAGAGATCCGTACTTTCAAAGTGGATTTTGGATAGTGGAGCGTCCAGGCATATGACGGGAATGAAGGCATTGCTATTCGACATTAAAGCTATCAATGGTGGATATGTTGGATTTGCAGGAAATCGAGGTGGAAGGATAGTCGACGTTGGAAAACTCTCCAATGGCGTAGTTTCATTTGATCGCGTGAACTATATTGCAGAACTTGAGAACAATCTTCTGAGTATATCGCCGATTGTTGACAAGCAATTTACAGTCCATTTCAATGACAAAGAGTGTATTATCTTGAAGCGGGATTCAAAATACCAGATGAGTGGATTCTGATGCGAACACCGCGAGAGAATGATTTATATGTTCTTGATATGGGTGTCGCTACCACTTCATCAAAATCAGCACAATGTTTTGTATCAAAGGCTACTAAAAAAGATTCTATTCTTTGGCATCGTAAGATGGGGCATATTCATTTGTGAAAAATGAATTTCTTGGTTCATAATGATCTTGTAGAATGTTAAATCTTCGAAGTTTTCAAATGTCTGATCATTGCTTGGAATGCAAAAAGGGAAAACAGATCAAGAAATCTCATCTGAAGAAAATTCTAAACTCAATCAAGTTGCCATTAGAGCGTCTCCACATGGATTTATTTGGTCCTTTAAATGTTCGAAGCATCTCAGGAGACTTATATTGCTTGGTCGTGATAGTGACTATTCGAGATATTCGTGGGTATTCTTTCAAGAATCAAAAGACGAAACGTTCGAGAACTTGGTTATTCTATTCAAGAAACTCGAGAATCTTTATCATCTGCCAGTCAGACGCATTAGAAGTGACAACGACACAGAGTTTAAGAATAACAAAATGAAGGAATTCGGCAACGCAAAAGGGATTCTGCACGAGTTTAGTGCTCCCTATACTCCACAGCAAAACGGAGTAGCTGAACGGAGAAACAGAACTTTGATTGAAACTGCGAGAACCATGCTTGCAGATTCTAAACTTCCTATCAGCTTCTTGAGTGAAGCGGTTGCTGCGGCTTGCTACACGCTAAACAGGGTTCTCACTGTCAAACCAACAAAGAAAACATGTTTTGAGATGATAAACCGACGGAAGCCAAATTTGAAGTTCTTAGAACCATTCGGTGCACCATGTACCGTAATAGACCAAGATGGCAAATTCGGAGCTAAATCTCTTGAAGGTTTCTTTGTCGAATATGCGAGTCCGTTGAGAAGAGTATATGTTCCTTCATTGAGAAAGGTTATTGAAGCGCAGCACGTGGATTGTTTCAACTACACGGATCCTATTCAAAGGAAAGGTGACGCGTGGCTGTTTAACTATCAAGACCTTTGGAAGTCATTTGACTTTCCCGAAGAACCAACTGACGAAGAAGTTGCAGGTTATATATCTTCACCACTCAGCGAATCAAGAACAAATTGTTCGACCAATTGTGGTTAATCAACCCACGTTGGATTCATCTTCTTCTGGCGCAAGTTCAAGCAATAATGGTGTTCCGGCTGAAAATGTTTCTGAAACATTATCAACACCTGCTACTCCTCCAACGAATACCTCTACTGAACCAGTGAATACAACCACGGAGCCCAGATGCCTCAGAATTAAAATTCTGATTCAGATGATGCACCAACATTTGATGCTGATGGGGAATCATCTTCTTCAGATAAAGAAGTGGAGCAGCTAACAAGTCTTCTTAATCAATCTGCAGTCCCGAACAACAGAAATGAAGCTTCATCAAGCTCTCCAAACATTGAATTGGTTGTTGATCTCAACATCACGAATCGGCAAAACTCAGTAGATGTTCCAAGTGAAGAATTGCCGCGATCATATTCCTATCATCCGTCAACAAATATTAGCAGAGAACTTCAAACTGATGTTAGAACTCGAGGGCAAATTAATAAAGCACTCAATTGTTTCTACCTACACGTTGCTGCAACCCAGAACTATTGTTTCTATTTATGTTTCATCTCTCAGATTGAGCCTAAGACAGTTAATGAAGCTTTAGCCGATGAAAACTGGGTACAAGCAATGCAAGAAGAATTATTGCAGTTTGAGAAGTTGGGTGTGTGGAAGCTTGAAGACTTACCAGAAAATCAGAAAGCAACTGATACAAAATGGGTCTTTAAGTGTAAACGTGATGATAGAGGAGTTATTGTTCGTAACAAAGCTAGGCTTGTTGTCAAGGGATTTCACCAGCAGGAAGGGATAGACTACACTGAAGTCTATGCACCAGTAGCTCGATTGGAATCTATTCGAATTTTTCTAGCTTTCGCATCATGGAAAGGATTTAAGGTCTATCAATTAGATGTCAAATCGGCTTTTCTGTACGGCAAATTAGGCGAAAAGGTGTACGTTGGACAACCACCAGGGTTTGTCGATCCACTCAAAAAGAAGAAAGCGTACCTACTGTACCGCATGTGCATCGACTACAGGGAACTCAACAAGGTTACTGTCAAGAACCGATACCCGTTACCTCGCATCGACGATCTCTTCGACCAACTGCAAGGGTCAAGCTACTACTCCAAGATTGATCTACGGTCCGGTTACCACCAGCTACGCATCAGGGAGGAGGATATCGCTAAGACGGCATTTTGTACTCGGTATGGCCATTATGAGTTCTTGGTCATGCCCTTCGGTCTCACCAACGCACCCGCGGTGTTCATGGACCTCATGAACCGTGTGTGTAAACCATACCTGACAAGTTTGTCATTATGTTCATCGATGACATACTCATCTATTCTAAAAGTGAAGAAGAACATGCTGAACATCTACGATTACTGCTAGGATTACTTCAACAGGAGAAGCTATATGCCAAGCTTTCGAAGTGTGATTTCTGGATTCGGGAAGTTCAGTTTCTCGGGCATATCGTAAATGAAAAGGGTATCCATGTCGACCCTGCCAAGATTGAAGCTATCAAAATCTGGGAAGCACCCAGGACACCGACAGAGATCCGCCAATTTTTGGGTTTGGCTGGTTACTACAGACGCTTCATCGAGGGATTTTCAAAGATCGCACAACCGCTTACTACCCTCACCCAGAAAGGCATCAAGTATGCTTGGGGTGACAAGCAAGAAGCAGCATTTCAATTGCTAAAGCAGAAACTTTGCAGTGCACCCATTCTGTCCTTGCCGGAAGGGACAGATGACTTTGTAGTATATTGTGATGCTTCCATTCAGGGGTTGGGATGCGTACTCATGCAACGCGATAAGGTCATCGCGTATGCGTCCCGCCAACTGAAGGTTCACGAGAAAAACTACACAACGCATGACCTGGAATTGGGAGCAGTAGTGTTTGCACTTAAGATTTGGAGACACTACCTCTATGGGACGAAGTGCACAATCTTCACAGACCACAAGAGCCTCCAACACATCTTTGATCAGAAGGAGTTGAACATGCGACAGCATCGCTGGGTCGAACTCTTGAACGATTATGAGTGTGCCATTCGGTATCACCCGGGTAAAGCTAACGTGGTAGCTGATGCCCTCAGTAGGAAGGAACACTTGAAACCTCGCCGTGTACGAGCATTACAACTCACTATTCATTCGGGGCTACCCGAACAAATACGCGACGCCCAGTTAGAAGCAGTTAAGGAGGAAAACATCAAGGCCGAATCGGTGGGAAAAATGTAACGCGATTGGGAAGTAAAACCCAACGGAGCCCGGTATTTCATGAATCGCATATGGGTACCTCTCTACGGAAACCTCAGAGAACTAGTCATGGACGAAGCTCACAAATCTCGATACTCTGTCCATCCTAGTTCGGATAAGATGTATCAAGACCTTAAAGCTGCGTATTGGTGGTCCAACATGAAAGCTGATATAGCCACCTACGTGAGTAAGTGTTTGACTTGTGCAAAAGTCAAGGTAGAGTATCAAAAGCCATCGGGGCTACTTCAACAACCTGAGATCCCAGTGTGGAAATGGGATCAGATCTCGATGGATTTCATCACTAAACTCCCGCGAACTTTGGGTGGTTGCGATACCATCTGGGTGATTGTGGATCGTTTAACTAAGTCCGCACACTTCCTAGCTATTAAAGAAACAAATAAGATGGAGAAGTTGACTCGCATCTACATTAAGGAAGTAGTTTCTCGGCACGGAGTGCCAACGTCCATCATCTCAGACAGAGATGGTCGCTTCACATCCAACTTTTGGCAGTCACTTCAGAAAGCGTTGGGAACACGCATAGATATGAGCACAGCCTATCACCCTCAGACTGATGGTCAAAGCGAAAGGACCATACAGACCTTGGAAGACATGCTTAGGGCATGCGTAGTAGACTTTGGAAATAGTTGGGAAATCCACCTGCCTTTAGTGGAATTCTCATATAACAACAGTTATCATACGAGTATTTCGGCAGCACCGTTTGAGGCATTATACGGTCGTAAATGTAGATCACCGGTCTGTTGGGCAGAAGTCGGTGACAGTCAACTCACAGGCCCTGAGTTAATACTTGAGGCTACTGAAAAGATTGTACAAATCAGAAACCGCATGGCGGCGACACGAGATCGACAGAAAAGCTACGCTGATCAACGACGCAAACCGCTCGAATTTCAAGTAGGCGACCGCGTCCTACTAAAGGTGTCACCCTGGAAGGGTGTAATCCGCTTTGGAAAACGAGGCAAACTAAACCCACGGTACGTAGGCCCGTTTGTAATCTTGAAACGTATTGGACCCGTAGCTTATCAATTAGACCTTCCTGCTGAACTCAGTGGAGTTCACAACGTGTTTCACGTGTCAAATCTGAAGAAGTGTCTATCAGATGAAACTCTAGTTATTCCATTGGATGAGATTCAAGTGGATGAACAACTGCACTTTGTGGAACAGCCTATCGAGATCATGGATCGTGAGATCAAGACTCGAAGGCACAGCAAGATTCCGATCGTTAAGGTTCGTTGGGACTCTAAGCGTGGACCGGAGATCACGTGGGAAAGAGAGGACCAAATGAAAAGCAAATACCCACACCTCTTTGCAGCTGAGCAGCAAACTAACGATACCAACAACTAAATTTTCGGGACGAAAATTCTTTCAACATGGGGATGATGTGACAACCTGGAAATTTCTCATACTTTCGCGTACCATTGTTAACTAAATCCTTGTGCATGGCACTTGGGAATCTTTGTGCATGGCACTTGGGAACTTCTTGTAACTTCGCGTACCATCGTTAACGAACTAACTCTTTGTGCGTGGCACTCTAAACATGTACGCTGCATTCTAAACCGCGTTTACTCAATTTTCGGGACGAAAATTCTTTCAACATGGGGATAATGTGACATCCCGGTTTTTCGGATAACTTAAACGCAATACTTGTCGAATAAATTATGTGCTACGTGTTAAACGTTTATAAGTTGGTGCGTTATTATGTGATATCCGAGTTCGTGTTTTATGTTAGTTATAATGTATAGACGTAGTAAATAAACAAATGAATCGAGCCGAACCGCGACACGAGCCGGCCTCTTTTCTTGCGACTCAAGGAACTAAACTTGGGGATCAAGTTTTAACCCAAACCTTAAACTCAACCCATTCGGTCGCGAGCAAACAACCCAAACCGACCCACTCAAGTCCCTTCGGCCGCGAGAACAAACCCAAACCGCAAACCTATTCTTCTTTTCTTCATTTTTTGCGCCTATATATACAAACACATGCATGCTTCCTTCACAACACAAAAACCCTAATATCTAAGAAGCCGACGGCAGCCTTGCTACACTCCCTTCGGTCGCGAGCAGCCCCTTGTTCATCATCTCGATCTGATCAGCCCTACATCATCTCTCGGTCGCGACAGCAGCTTGTCCCTTTCATTCTTTCGGTCGTGATCTAGCTTGAACATCCGAATCGGTCCCGTCCAAGTCTCGGCTTATTCACTTTGTCATTAAAGGTTAGGATTTATCTTTTGTTACAAGATCATATTCGGATATATGTGTTTGAATGTAGTGATTGTGTTGTTTTCGGGTTGATTATGTTAGATTGAAAGTTTGATGTTTGTTCGAAATCTGGAAAACATAGGCTGTGTTTTGTCTATAAAAACTAGAGATATTGATTAGGGTTTGCATGGATGTGATATATGTATTGATCTATGATTAGAAAATCAGTTCTTGATCGCCTAGGTTCATTGTATTGACGGTTTATGCGAATTAGTGGTGATAAAATGCTGAAACAGGTTGCTGAGTGATAGTTACAGCCGACTTCATCTGGCTGTAACTCGGTCATTAGTTGTCGAAAAACGGATTTTCTGAAGTCTAAAACGTAGAGATTTGAATAAGAATCTAATGGCGCTGGATTCATATTTTTCTGAAGTCGTTTGATATTTTTAAGTGGCCAATTAAATTCAGTAACTAAAACTGTGGAAATCCTGAAATTTTGTTAGTTGTTTATCGAGTTGGATTTTATAATCTGTAGGGAGTCGAATCATGAAATTTGTACAGCAACTAGGTATGGAAATTTCCGGGCAACTCCCACTGGAATTTTGTTAATTGGACGATCGGTGATTTTTAAATAAATTCTTCCGTGGACTGCAGTCAGAAAGCGACGAATCTGACTGCAGCCTAGTATATTAATATTTATGGTTAATTGGTAAAGTATTAGGACTTGAAAAATTTATATAAATTTCTACAGTATAATCACCTGCTGTAAAGTAATTGGAATTTTTGGAACGTTGGAACTATTTTATAAAAATCCTAGAAAACAGCCGAATTATGAGTATGTAAGCTGAAACTTGATAACTTGTGGATGTGTGCACCAAAGTGTTGTATGGATTGGATTATGTTCATGATAAATTGTTTTGATTACTATGTTCACATGAGGATACTTGCATGCATGTTTGAGTGTTAGTAATTTTGATTGTGTGAATCACTTTGTGCGTAAATTATGTGTAGAATTTTGTATTGGTGTGTTCACACACTGACTTGAAATCAATTGGTTTGTTAGGACGCAATTAGCGGTCCCATCCTTTACGACTTCTTTGCTACACTAACCGAGCAACTAAAGGTGAGTTCACGGCCCCTAATTTTATCCGGTTTTAAACAACAGGGGGAGAAACATGTATACACTCTTCAAACTCAATCTCTTTACGTTATACGAATTTAACGTCACATAACTATTCGGTAACTAAGTTAATGATAATGTAACGTTATGCTCACTAAGCAGCTATATCACATAAGTCCTCGACAATCTCTCGGATCGTTAGTATTGGGTTTAAATAGCGAGGAAATTATAAGTAGTACTACTGGGCCCGACAAGCCCCATCCGAGCTAGTCGCGCTAGCCAACCGGGTATGGTCAACGGGTGAATAATTTGGCCTAACTTCGCCATGGTCAGTGATAGGCCTGGCAACACGGAGGCACAACAGTCAGCTTCGATCGCGAACACTTACGTGACATAACTTTAGGCTAGCTACCTATATATGTTAACATTGAACTTAATTACGAATCAACTATATTATCCCGGGTTGGGGATAATGGAAACAACAACTATATTATCCCGGGTTAGGGATAATGGAAACAACAACTTTATTATTCCGGGTTTGGAATAATGGAACCAACATCATTATTATTCCGGTTAAGGAATAATGGAACTATCGGTATTATTCCGGGTTGGGAATAATGGAACTAAATCGTTATCCCGGGTTAGGGATAACGGGGGAAACAAACTCATAACCGAACAAACGAATTTATGAAAACCTGTGAACTCACTCATCTTTAATGTTGACACTTGTTTCTTTACATGTTTCTCAGGACGCTAGGAGCTCTAGGTGCACTCACTTGCATTGATCAAGACATCTTTTATCGAGTCTCATTTACAAACATTGTGTTGGGTTTTTCATTTGTTTTGGCGTTTGTGTTGGCGCCCGTTTCACTACTTATTCTATGCTTCCGCTCAACCATAAAAACTAATGCTTCCGCGAAACATTGGTAACTAACTAAGACAATATAAAATCTACGATGAATGGTTAAACAAATGATTTTTGGAAAACGTATTATCAAATCATATAGAGTCGTTCGACGTACTAGTGTTTCAGATTCTGGTTTGTTCACATGCCTCGCGGTAAAACTCCGCAAGTGGAAATTGAGGGTGTGACAGATTGGTATCAGAGCCACTAGCTATAGAGAACAAGGTTTGCATTAAAAGTAGACCTAAACTATAGCTGATTACACGACACTAGACGTAGTTTGGCACCGAACTGATTATATCTTATTATGTGATGTACCACAACTGTGTATGTAGATTATGACTTCATAATAAGAAATGAAAACAACTCGTAACTAACAACACAACCTAACAGGCAATGTCATCATCATCATCATCATCATCACCCGACAAACTTACGCCACCAAGAGCGCCAGGAAAGGCACCTATGGTGGAACCCTTACCATCTTATGGCGTGGAGACACGCTCAGCTGCGAGGAAAAGGCTCGCTCTGGGGGAGGAGTCGTCATCACGCCCAACCATCGCTGTGCCGGTTGAACCGGTTAACTCGGTAGAAGTAGGGAATGACCTACTTAGAAATATGATACAGAAACAACAAGAACAATTGGAAAGAATGCAGGAAACCATCCTAGCACAGGGATGGATGATCCGACAACTGACAGGTAAAACTGGCTCGCTCGAGGAAGAGCAACATACGAGTAAGATAGCTCGTAACACCTTAGCCAGAGATCTGCGTGCTGAGCAGATAAGAGCCGACTGGCTCGAAGACAGAGTCCTGGAAAATAGTTGGAGAATTCAGGAGCTAGAGTAAAATCAAGCACCTGCACCAGCACCGGCCCCTCCAGTGCCGGTAGAGGAGGATCCGGAAGAGGATCCGGAAGAGGATCCAGAGGAGGATCCGGAAGGATCCAGAGGAGGATCCAGAAGAGGATCCAGAAGAGGACCCAGAGGAGGATCCAGAGGAGGATCCAGAGGAGGACCCAGCTGCAGAAGCCGGGAATGCCGCGCAGGATGACAGCAACGACAGTGATTTAGGGGATGGAGACGTAGACGACTAACACGTCTCGCTTATTTTATTTACTTTCCTTCAGTCTATTTATTTTCCCACATGTTTTTAAACTTGAGACTTTATAGTGAATTCATATGTTTGGTTGGCACTTTGTAAGACGTTGAAACTTCATTTAATCAAGTATTTCTTTTGACTATGTAATATATTTGAGTTGATATAACTTGATAATTATTTAAGTACGAAGTAGGATAACTATATTGGATATATAGACTTATCGGGGTGTGTTTATGTTGTTTTTCGAAGATCTAAATGGCAACTGGACGACGAGGAAACCTTAACATGACGCCCGAAGAACTAGCTGCCATGATTCAAGAGCACGTGAACGCAGCTCTAGCGGGTGTTCAGAACCAACCGGCAGGTAACCATTATTAAATTTTCAGGAGAAAATCTAATAGTTGGGCTAGTAGAATTCCTCGCTGACTACCTGTTCTCTGTCAGCAGGAGGGGGATTTAACCCCTACAAGATGTTCCTCGACGCGAAACCAAGCAAATTCTCGGGGGCAGAAGGACCCATAGGACTGGTCCGCTGGATCGAAAAATCTGAATCGGTATTTGAAATGTGCAATTTTTTGGAGGCCAACAAGGTCAAGTATGCAGCCTCAACACTGGAAGATGGGGCACTAACTTGGTGGAATGCACAAGTCCAAACGCGTGGACTTATTGCTGCAAATGCAATGGCCTGGGCCGAGTTTAAGGCCCTAATCAAAGAAGAGTACTGTCCGCGAGACAGAGTCCAACAGTTGGAGCAAACATTATGGAACCACAAGATGGTGGGATCTGAAATCGAAGCATACACAGCGAAACATCACGACCTGGTATTTCTGTGTCCCGATCTGGCAACACTGTGGAGAAAAGACTCGAGTTCTATCTTGGGGGTCTGGTCCCGGAGATTTAGGGTATGGTGATGGCTAGCAACCCTGCAACTGAACATCAAGCAATCAGGTTGGCGCACAAACTCACCGATAAGGCGGTGGAACAAAAGAAGTTGCCAGCTCGGGGTACGATTGAAGTTGCCCCTGACAATAAAAGAAAGTTTGAAGACTCGTCTGCTCGACAGTCTTCGTCATCCCAGCCGCAACAGGGGAACCAGAAACGGTTCAATCATTACAACAGCCACCGGGGTCACCAAAATCAGCCCGCCAACAACAACAACAACCAGAACGCAAGTAGCTATGTAGGTCGAAAGCCGCAGTGCACCCGCTGTAATCTTCATCGTCACGGCCCTTGTGCCAGGAATCGCTGCCAACGATGTGGCAAGGTGGGACATGCGGCAAAGGATTGTCGTGGGGAAATCATGTCTCGACAAAACCAAAATCAACCCCAAGGCCCACAACAGGGTGTTAACCGGGGATGCTATCAGTGTGGTAGCACTGCCCACTTTAAAAGAGACTGCCCACAGCTCCGTAACAACAACAACAAATGGTGGGAACAACCACAACCACAATAACCACAACAACAACAATGGAAATGGCGGCACAGGAGGTGCCAAAGGTCGCGCATTTACATTGGGCCGCGGAGAGGCCAGAAACGACTCGAACGTGGTCACCGGTAAGTTTCCCCTTAATGAACATTTTGCTACTGTGCTTTTTGATACGGGTGCGGATAGGAGCTTTATATCTGAGACTTTTAGGAAGAACCTAAATCTCACGCCTAAACCCTTAGAGACCCCTTATGTTATAGAATTAGCCGATGGTAATTCTGTGGATGTGACCCATATAGTATCCGGCTGTCAACTCAAACTCGCGAGTCACACTTTTACCATTGATCTGATGACAACTACCCTGGGTAGTTTTGACGTGGTAGTCGGAATGGACTGGCTATCCGACGTCCGGGCTGAAGTTCTCTGCTTCGAAAAATCTATCCGTATTCCGCTCTCTAACGATGAAATCTTGACGGTGCAAGGCGAGAAGGCAAGCGCCGTCACCAACATCATCTCTTACATGCAAGCGCAGAAGTATCTTCGGAGAAAGAACTCCTTCGCTTTACTCGCACTGGTTACCGAACAGCCTAAGGACGAGAAACGTATAGAAGACATCCCTGTCGTCCGTGATTTTTCCGATGTATTCCCAGAGGAATTACCTGGTCTTCCACGCCATCGACAATTGGAGTTTGAAATCGAATTGGCGAACCATGCAACTCCTATCGCCAAGGCTCCATACCGCCTAGCTCCAGCCGAGCTGCAGGAGCTGTCTACCCAACTTCAGGAGCTGTTAGAAAAGGGATTTATCCGACCAAGCGCTTCGCCATGGGGAGCTCCAGTCCTTTTTGTCAAAAAGAAGGACGGGACCTTCCGCGTGTGCATCGACTACAGGGAACTCAACAAGGTTACTGTCAAGAACCGATACCCGTTACCTCGCATCGACGATCTCTTCGACCAACTGCAAGGGTCAAGCTACTACTCCAAGATTGATCTACGGTCCGGTTACCACCAGCTACGCGTCAGGGAGGAGGATATCGCTAAGACGGCATTTCGTACTCGGTATGGCTATTATGAGTTCTTGGTCATGCCCTTCGGTCTCACCAACGCACCCGCGGTGTTCATGGACCTCATGAACCGTGTGTGTAAACCATACCTCGACAAGTTTGTCATTGTGTTCATCGATGACATACTCATCTATTCTAAAAGTGAAGAAGAACATGCTGAACATCTACGATTACTGCTAGGATTACTTCAACAGGAGAAGCTATATGCCAAGCTTTCGAAGTGTGATTTCTGGATTCGGGAAGTTCAGTTTCTCGGATCGTAAATGAAAAGGGTATCCATGTCGACCCTGTCAAGATTGAAGCTATCAAAAACTGGGAAGCACCCAGGACACCGACAGAGATCCGCCAATTTTTGGGTTTGGCTGGTTACTACAGACGCTTCATCGAGGGATTTTCAAAGATCGCACAACCGCTTACTACCCTCACCCAGAAAGGCATCAAGTATGCTTGGGGTGACAAGCAAGAAGCAGTATTTCAATTGCTAAAGCAGAAACTTTGCAGTGCACCCATTCTGTCCTTGCCGGAAGGGACAGATGACTTTGTAGTATATTGTGATGCTTCCATTCAGGGGTTGGGATGCGTACTCATGCAACGCGATAAGGTCATCGCGTATGCGTCCCGCCAACTGAAGGTTCACGAGAAAAACTACACAACGCATGACCTGGAATTGGGAGCAGTAGTGTTTGCACTTAAGATTTGGAGACACTACCTCTATGGGACGAAGTGCACAATCTTCACAGACCACAAGAGCCTCCAACACATCTTTGATCAGAAGGAGTTGAACATGCGACAGCGTCGCTGGGTCGAACTCTTGAACGATTATGAGTGTGCCATTCCGTATCACCCGGGTAAAGCTAACGTGGTAGCTGATGCCCTCAGTAGGAAGGAACACTTGAAACCTCGCCGTGTACGAGCATTACAACTCACTATTCATTCGGGGCTACCCGAACAAATACGCGACGCCCAATTAGAAGCAGTTAAGGAGGAAAACATCAAGGCCGAATCGGTGGGAAAAATGGAACGCGATTGGGAAGTAAAACCCAACGGAGTCCGGTATTTCATGAATCGCATATGGGTACCTCTCTACGGAAACCTCAGAGAACTAGTCATGGACGAAGCTCACAAATCTCGATACTCTGTCCATCCTGGTTCGGATAAGATGTATCAAGACCTTAAAGCTGCGTATTGGTGGTCCAACATGAAAGCTGATATAGCCACCTACGTGAGTAAGTGTTTGACTTGTGCAAAAGTCAAGGTAGAGTATCAAAAGCCATCGGGGCTACTTCAACAACCTGAGATCCCAGTGTGGAAATGGGATCAGATCTCAATGGATTTCATCACTAAACTCCCGCGAACTTTGGGTGGTTGCGATACCATCTGGGTGATTGTGGATCGTTTAACTAAGTCCGCACACTTCCTAGCTATTAAAGAAACAGATAAGATGGAGAAGTTGACTCGCATCTACATTAAGGAAGTAGTTTCTCGGCACGGAGTGCCAACGTCCATCATCTCAGACAGAGATGCTCGCTTCACATCCAACTTTTGGCAGTCACTTCAGAAAGCGTTGGGAACACGCTTAGATAAGAGCACAGCCTATCACCCTCAGACTGATGGTCAAAGCGAAAGGACCATACAGACCTTGGAAGACATGCTTAGGGCATGCGTAGTAGACTTTGGAAATAGTTGGGAAATCCACCTACCTTTAGTGGAATTCTCATATAACAACAGTTATCATACGAGTATTTCGGCAGCACCGTTTGAGGCATTATACGGTCGTAAATGTAGATCACCGGTCTGTTGGGCAGAAGTCGGTGACAGTCAACTCACAGGCCCTGAGTTAATACTTGAGGCTACTGAAAAGATTGTACAAATCAGAAACCGCATGGCGGCGACACGAGATCGACAGAAAAGCTACGCTGATCAACGACGCAAACCGCTCGAATTTCAAGTAGGCGACCGCGTCCTACTAAAGGTGTCACCCTGGAAGGGTGTAATCCGCTTTGGAAAACGAGGCAAACTAAACCTACGGTACGTAGGCCTGTTTGTAATCTTGAAACGTATTGGACCCGTAGCTTATCAATTAGACCTTCCTGCTGAACTCAGTGGAGTTCACAACGTGTTTCACATGTCAAATCTGAAGAGGTGTCTATCAGATGAAACTCTAGTTATTCCATTGGATGAGATTCAAGTGGATGAACAACTTCACTTTGTGGAACAGCCTATCGAGATCATGGATCGTGAGATCAAGACTCGAAGGCACAGCAAGATTCCGATCGTTAAGGTTCGTTGGGACTCTAAGCGTGGACCGGAGATCACGTGGGAAAGAGAGGACCAAATGAAAAGCAAATACCCACACCTCTTTGCAGCTGAGCAGCAAACTAACGATACCAACAACTAAATTTTCGGGACGAAAATTCTTTCAACATGGGGATGATGTGACAACCTGGAAATTTCTCATACTTTCGCGTACCATTGTTAACTAAATCCTTGTGCATGGCACTTGGGAATCTTTGTGCATGGCACTTGGGAACTTCTTGTAACTTCGCGTACCATCGTTAACGAACTAACTCTTTGTGTGTGGCACTCTAAACATGTACGCTGTATTCTAAACCGCGTTTACTCAATTTTCGGGACGAAAATTCTTTCAACATGGGGATAATGTGACATCCCGGTTTTTCGGATAACTTAAACGCAATACTTGTCGAATAAATTATGTGCTACGTGTTAAACGTTTATAAGTAGGTGCGTTATTATGTGATATCCGAGTTCGTGTTTTATGTTAGTTATAATGTATAGACGTAGTAAATAAACAAATGAATCGAGCCGAACCGCGACACGAGCCGGCCTCTTTTCTTGCGACTCAAGGAACTAAACTTGGGGATCAAGTTTTAACCCAAACCTTAAACTCAACCCATTCGGTCGCGAGCAAACAACCCAAACCGACCCACCCAAGTCCCTTCGGCCGCGAGAACAAACCCAAACCGCAAACCTATTCTTCTTTTCTTCATTTTTTGCGCCTATATATACAAACACATGCATGCTTCCTTCACAACACAAAAACCCTAATATCTAAGAAGCCGACGACAGCCTTGCTACACTCCCTTCGGTCGCGAGCAGCCCCTTGTTCATCATCTCAATCTGATCAGCCCTACATCATCTCTCGGTCGCGACAGCAGCTTGTCCCTTTCATTCTTTCGTTCGTGATCTAGCTTGAACATCCGAATCAGTCCCGTCCAAGTCTCGGCTTATTCACTTTGTCATTAAAGGTTAGGATTTATCTTTTGTTACAAGATCATATTCGGATATATGTGTTTGAATGTAGTGATTGTGTTGTTTTCGGATTGATTATGTTAGATTGAAAGTTTGATGTTTGTTCGAAATCTGGAAAACATAGGCTGTGTTTTGTTTATAAAAACTAGAGATATTGATTAGGGTTTGCATGGATGTGATATATGTATTGATATATGATTAGAAAAATCAGTTCTTGATCGCCTAGGTTCATTGTATTGACGTTTTATGCGAATTAGTGGTGATAAAATGCTGAAACAGGTTGCTGAGTGATAGTTACAGCCGACTTCATCTGGCTGTAACTCGGTCATTAGTTGTCGAAAAACGGATTTTCTGAAGTCTAAAACGTAGAGATTTGAATAACGAATCTAATGGCGCTGGATTCATATTTTTCTGAAGTCGTTTGATATTTTTAAGTGGCCAATTAAGTTCAGTAACTAAAACTGTGGAAATCCTGAAATTTTGTTAGTTGTTTATCGAGTTGGATTTTATAATCTGTAGGGAGTCGAATCATGAAATTTGTACAGCAACTAGGTATGGAAATTTCCGGGCAACTCCCACTGGAATTTTGTTAATTGGACGATCGGTGATTTTTAAATAAATTCTTCCGTGGACTGCAGTCAGAAAGCGACGAATCTGACTACAGCCTAGTATATTAATATTTATGGTTAATTGGTAAAGTATTAGGACTTGAAAAATTTATATAAATTTCTACAGTATAATCACCTGCTGTAAAATAATTGGAATTTTTGGAACGTTGGAACTATTTTATAAAAATCCTAGAAAACAGCCGAATTATGAGTATGTAAGCTGAAACTTGATAACTTGTGGATGTGTGCACCAAAGTGTTGTATGGATTGGATTATGTTCATGATAAATTGTTTTGATTACTATGTTCACATGAGGATACTTGCATGCATGTTTGAGTGTTAGGAATTTTGATTGTGTGAATCACTTTGTGCGTAAATTATGTGTAGAATTTTGTATTGGTGTGTTCACACACTGACTTGAAATCAATTGGTTTGTTAGGACGCAATTAGCGGTCCCATCCTTTACGACTTCTTTGCTACACTAACCGAGCAACTAAAGGTGAGTTCACGGCCCCTAATTTTATCCGGTTTTAAACAACAGGGGGAGAAACATGTATACACTCTTCAAACTCAATCTCTTTACGTTATACGAATTTAACGTCACATAACTATTCGGTAACTAAGTTAATATCACATAAGTCCTCGACAATCTCTCGGATCGTTAGTATTGGGTTTAAGCGGGGAAATTATAAGTAGTACTACAGGGCCCGACAAGCCCCATCCGAGCTAGTCGCGCTAGCCGACCGGGTATGGTCAACGGGTGAATAATTTGGCCTAACTTCGCCATGGTCAGTGATAGGCCTGGCAACACGGAGGCACAACAGTCAGCTTCGATCGCGAACACTTACGTGACATAACTTTAGGCTAGCTACCTATATATGTTAACATTGAACTTAATTACGAATCAACTATATTATCCCGGGTTGGGGATAATGGAAACAACAACTATATTATCCCGGGTTAGGGATAATGGAAACAACAACTTTATTATTCCGGGTTTGGAATAATGGAACCAACATCATTATTATTCCGGTTAAGGAATAATGGAACTATCGGTATTATTCCGGGTTGGGAATAATGGAACTAAATCGTTATCCCGGGTTAGGGATAACGGGGGAAACAAACTCATAACCGAACAAACGAATTTATGAAAACCTATGAACTCACTCATCTTTAATGTTGACACTTGTTTCTTTACATGTTTCTCAGGACGCTAGTAGCTCTAGGTGCACTCACTTGCATTGATCAAGACATCTTTTATCGAGTCTCATTTACAAACATTGTGTTGGGTTTTTCATTTGTTTTGGTGTTTGTGTTGGCGCCCGTTTCACTACTTATTCTATGCTTCCGCTCAACCATAAAAACTAATGCTTCCGCTAAACATTCGTAACTGACTAAGACAATATAAAATCTATGATGAATGGTTAAACAAATGATTTTTGGAAAACGTATTATCAAATCATATAGAGTCGTTCGACGTACTAGTGTTTCAGATTTTGGTTTGTTCACACGCCTCGCGGTAAAACTCCGCAAGTGGAAATTGAGGGTGTGACAGATAGTCTCTGCAAGGAGTTTGAGGGAATCATGAAAAAGAAATTCGAAATGTCCTCGATGGGCGAAATGAAGTTCTTTCTTGGTTTACAAGTAGATCAGCTTCCAGATGGTATTTTCATTCATCAGACTAAGTATGTTCACGACATCTTGAAGAAGTTTGGAATGGAAAACTTGAAGCCTCTATCTATGCCTCTTGCTCTAAATCACGGCATTTGTGTTGATGAGACTGGAGCCAAAGTTGACGAGACGTTATACAAATCGATGATTGGATCACTGATGTATCTGAAGGCATCGCGCCCAGATATTATGTATCCAACCTGCCTATGCGCCAGATATCAGTCAAGCCTGAGGATCTTACACATGCAGATTGTGAAGCGTATATTCAGATATCTGAAAGGATGCCCATGCACCGGCTTGTGGTACCCGCAGAACGACAATTTTGATCTCACAGGCTATGCTGATTCAAATTTTGGTGTAAATAAGTTGAACTCAAAATCAACTACAGCGGGATGCCGTTCTTCAGAAAAGAATGGTAACCTGGCAGTGTAAGAAACAGACTACGGTCGCTCTCTCTACCTGTGAAGCTGAGTATATCTCGGCCTCCAGCTGTTGTTCACAGATTCTGTGGATTCAACAGCAGATGAGAGACTATGGTATGCAATTTCTAGACACTCCGCAGTATGTTGATAACAAGGCAGCCATCGATATCACTAAAAATCAGGTTCATCACTCACGCACAAAACACATTGAAATTCGTTATCATTTCTTTCGTGATTACTACGAAAAGAAATTGGTGCGAATAGAACAATCCACACCGATGAACAAAAGGCTGATTTTTATACTAAACCATTTTCTTTGTCACAGTTTAAATACTTGTTGAGAATTAACGGTATGAAAAATTTGCTGACAGGTGCGGACGCTGAGGTTGAATACGGATCGGACGACGAGTTCGTATGATCCACATTGGTTTGTAAATATTTTTCTATTTTAGAATTTTGTTAAAAACTTAAATCCAAAAAGATGTTTTTGATTTTAGGGGGAGAAATGTTAGAGAAAATACAAAAACATTCGACAATGTTAAAATCCAAAAACATATAAAAATTCAAAATGTACAAAACATTGAAAAAGACAAAAAGAGTTCAGTGTCATAAAAGGAAATGATAGTACATCAGTGGACTATCACAGTATGCTAAAGAAATGTAAAGTTTTAAAAGTGATAAACGAGTCTTACTGTGGATGTGTCGATAGGCTTAACACATTCAGTAAATTGTTTTCGAGATATAAACTAAATTTTACAACTGCTTAATTTTGTGGATTAACACATCTTGGATATATGGACTTAGTACTCCGAAATTTCGTTTGAAAGATTGCCTAATTCTGAGATACGAGGTCTTTATAGATAGTTGATATCTGGGGTATTATACAAGTTCTTCTGATTTTGCGGAAGCAATGGCCTAGAACTTCTATAATATTTTTGCTATAAACTTTCAAACTGCATGCAATATTGAAAAGAATCGAAAGATCTAATCATTTGCAATGCTAAAAAGATTCCTTAAGTGGAACACACCTTAAAGACGAGCCTTCATCTCTTTGTCTGTACGGTAGTACTAACCTAAGCTCTCAAGGTCTCGCACAACCCAGATACAGATATCAATTATGCTATATTCACCTGTAAGATGAAATCTAGGGAATCTGGATACGGGAGTATATTCAAGAAGTGGGAACCACAGATAAGTCAAGTTTCATGAATTCTACCTTAACATATCTTGAAACAGTTGAAAAATGTGGTAAAGCTTAAGTGGATAAACATACGACAATCTAGGTAAACGAGTTTAAAACTTAAAGTCTGATAAAGGTCAACGGTACTGGTGATATGTCTCAATCAACTGATATGATCCTTAGACACGAATTCACAAAAATATGTCTGTAAATATGTTTGTACATAGTTTACATTGCTTATTACATTGTATTTCAGCTTTACAGATAAAAATCAAAAAGATTTTCGATGAGTTTTATCATAAACTTACAAAAATACAAAAAGATTTTATTTCTACATTGTTTTCAGCAAACCAATGTTGGAGAACGGATCTTCGAAGTATGGTAAGGTGCTAGAACTGGTGGGAATCTCTTTGACAACGGGCTGGGAGCTAATCTGTTAATCTGAAAAGTCAAAATGATGAAAAGTTCATTATTTGAAACTTTGATTTTGAAAAGATCAACAGTTTGTTCGTAACGGGTCAAACCGGGGTCATTAACTTGGACTCGGCAGACAAATTGGTTAACCAAGGTCATTAGCTTGGACTTGGTCAACTGAGTGGATTTTCATAACTGGTAAAAAGTTGGAAAGTTCAGGGGTCAAAATTAAAAATTGAAAAAGTTCAAAATTTGTGGTTTGGAAAGTTCGGCCGAACTTGGTAAACAAATCAAGTTTAACAAACAACAAGTTCGACCGAACTTGCAGATGGTTGTGTTGTTTTATTGTTAAGTTCGCCCGAACTTAATTGGGCTTTTATGAATGGGCTTAGCAAGTTCGCCCGAACTTGACTTGGTATAAATACCAATCAAGTTCGGCCGAACTCACTTATCAGTAAACACTCTATGAGCGAACTTGAGTTTTTGAGAGATTTTGAATGATTTTGGCATTTTCACACCGTTATGCTGTCCAATTTGAGTCGATCTTTGGTGATTAGCACACCAATTATCATGGCTGAGGTGAGATTGACCATTGGACTGAGATTGAACGTTAATGAACGAAACTTGATAAAAAAACTTAAAATCTGATAGATCTAGGAGGTGTTGATTAAAATTGAACATAGATCTTTAATCTACACAAAAAATCAACCGTATAAACACTTTTGATTGAACAGAAATGGTCGTTTGAACGTTTGAACAGATATGTAAGTTTGGAGAAGACGACAAGTTCGGCCGAATTTGTTGTCAAATTCGACTGAACTTGCATTATTGTTTTGTTAATAAAATCTGATTTGAATGACATCTTCGACCGAACTTGTTGTCAAGTTCGACCGGACTTGTCTAAACATGTGAATAAATGAAATTTTAATATCTTCGACCGAACTTGTTGTAAAGTTCGACCGTACTTGTCCAAAAAAATGATTTAAAAAAAATTCAAATATGTTCGACCGAACTTCATGTATTTGATTATGAATTTCATATGGAAGTTCGCCCGAACTTGGATCTTGAAAAACTGTGATAAGTTCGCCCGAACTTATCATTCAATGATGAACATGTGTTTAATACATGTTCGGGCGAACTTAGGCAGAATGTTGAACGAATATATCAAGTTCGCCCGAACTTGATATAAATGTAAGAAAATTTTTGTGATTTTTTCTTGAAATGCGTGCTAATTGTTTTGCGTCATTTTTCAGGCACATGTACCAGCGCGTGTAATTTCTGTTGAGTTCTCTAAAACTCACAATATGTGCATTACGCTTGACAAGTCTATCTGTCCGTCACTGAAGGAGTACGACAATATATTAAAGTTTCTCGAGGAAAGTCATATTCGCCGAGCTATTACAGAACACACCGTATCATAACGATCACATATCGTTCACTTCTGGATGAACGCAAGCTTAAGCGAAGATGAGAAGACGATCACTTCATCTGTGCAAGTCGGCAGTGAAGTTAAACCGATTACAGTTACCGAAGATGATATTCGACGAATTTTGCAGTTCAAAGATAATGAAAACGATCCGATTCATTTAGACGAGAAGATGGTTCTTGGGTGTTTCTTCCATATGGGGTATAAGGGGAGTGTGAATAAACCAACGTTGAAGAAAGGGGAAGTGCCAAACCCCTATAAGCTTTTGATGCATGCTCTAATTCAACATTCAGCCATCGCAAAGCCGGTTTAGATGATGTTCAAGACTATTTGGCTAGCATGGCAACGACGCTTATTTTGAAGAAGCCGTTCAATGTTTCTAAGATGGTTTTTACTCACATGTCAAAGAACATGGAAGATTCAAGGCTATGCCTTTATCCGAGATTTGTTCAGATGATGATTGACGAGAAGTATCCCAACATTGCACGAGATCCAAATGATGTGTTTTATCTAGTTCATCTTGACGAAACGACTGTGAAGAAGCTTATCAAGTTCCAAAAGCAAGCTTCCGCTCCTGTTGCGAAACCAGTGTTTGGAGCTATAAAAGATTCAAATTATGTCTCGCCACCTGATAACAAGTGGAGAAAGGATGGTAGTGATGACGAGAAAGAACTTAAAGCTGAGCCAGAATGGTTTAAGGAATTCAAACCAAAGGCTAGGAGCGAATGGTTTTTAAAGACAGAAGCTGATAAGCCTAAAAAGAAACGTGCTGTGAAGAAAGTCGAAACTATGCTTGTCGACGAGGATGAACCTGAAAATGTTGAAGCAGTTGCTGGATTGAGAGCTACGGTGGTTATTGAGAGTCAAGAAACTGTGAAAATGACTCAAGATGATGTGATTTCTGCTACTTCTGAAAACGAAGAATCTGATGAAGAAGTTCCTGCCAAAGAGCCAAAAAAGACTGAGGCAGAGATTAGAGCAGAAAAGGAAAGAAAATTGGATGCGGATTTTGATCCTAATACTAAAAAAGAATCTGATGAGGAGAGACCGAAGAAAAAGTCTAAACGTACAAAGTCTCCAGCAATTGAAATTTCTAAGAAGACTACAGGGTCACCTCATACCAAAGGGAAAAGAAAAGCAAAGAAAGCTCAGAAAGCTGTGAGCAAGAGATATAAAAGTAAGGTGAAAGGCACAGAAGCTACACAAGAACCTTCTGGTGCTCAGGAGAAAGGAGCATCACAAGAACCTCCTCCACAAGAACCTCCTGTTATTGTTCATGCTGAAACTGAAAGGCCAGGAGTTACACAAGAACCTCCTGTGTCTGGATTTGTTGAAGTTCCTATTGCTGAATCTCCTATTGATCCAAAGACTTCCGTTCCTGAAAGTTCTACGCCTAAGAAGTCAACACGAAAACTGCAACACCTAAAGATTCAACACCAAAGACACCAAGGGGAAATCTGTTTGGTGATATGCCACATGGTCCAATCAGTCTCGAAGACTTGGATGAATTTTTCCTAGAATATAATGTTGATATGTTAGAGAAACGTGTAAAGGTGTTAGAAGAAAAAGTGGCACAGAATGAAGTCGAGAAAGCTGAGCTTATTCAGAAGATAAATCAAAGTGCTGTTGAGAAAGAAATGTTAGACGATAAAGTGAAGGTGTTAGAAAATGAACATGAGTATTTCAAAGCACTAATTGAGAGTTTGCAAGACGCAAATGAGAAGTTACAAACTGAAATAGCTGATCTAAAGACTATTCAAGCATTGAACGATCAAAGATTCAACAGATTGCAAACAATCTGAATATTGATTTCATTGCTGAATACGATCGTCTGGATCGTCAAGAAGAAAAAGAACGTGCTGAGAAAGAGTTAACTAAAAGTGGTAAAGGGAAGCAGATTGAGGGTGAAGCCCCTAAATCTTCTGCTGAGAAATCTTTGATGTTCCTGAGAAACCAATTGAAGATATTTCGAAAACTTCTGAGTCTGATATCCAAAAGGTTGATGAATCTGTCAAGTCTTCTGATTCTATCATTGTTACCGAAGAAAAAGACAATGATGAAGCCGAAAAGGAAGATAAGAATGAAGACAAAGAGGAAGAAGGTTATGAGGATTGGAATGTTGGGGATGATGACGATGATTTTGATCAAGGTGGTGATGATTTTGATCAGGGAGGTACATGTTTAAAGATCAATGAAGCCAAAGTATCTGATGAGTTTGATTTTTCTGATCTTATGAACGATGAGTTGAACAGGATGGAAGATAAAAGTCAGGGGGAGTCAGGGCAGAAAGGACCAACTGATGAAGATATTGATTTCATAGATTTTGATCGTTCTGCAAAGCCTGTGTCTGTAGTACCTACGAAGCCTTTGATGCTAATGTTAGAACATAATATGGAAGAAGGTGAGTTGTACATAATTACTCAAAAGAAGATCTGGCAAAACTAGTTGAAGTTGAAGCTGAGAACTTAGAGTTTGATTTTGAGGAAGTTATGAATGTTAATACATTTGAACCGAAAGAGTATCAGTATGAGAGAAGGTTTGAAGCTGATGAGTACAATCGAGTGATAGTTGAAGATTGGTCTTCAGATGATGAACTAGATCAGAAAGCTAAGTACGTCGGTCAAAATTTAGAAAGTTTTCCTACATTTGAAGAGATGTACAAACAACTTTATGAAGATATGTTGAAAGATAAGATTGCTGAAAAGTTACGAGAAGGAAAGATTCCTAAACCGATGACCAAAGAAGAGATAGCTGAAGCGAAAAAGTCCTGGTTCAAGGAGATGCCACGTGAACGTAAATTTCGACATCCACTAGCATTCTCACCAGAAATAAAGATGTTTCTTTGGGAGATATACTGAGTTGGGGATGGTTTAAAGAGCTCAACGTATATGCAATCAAAAGAGAATTTGGAGTGCAATACTTCAAATATCTTGCTGATTTCAAGACATTGCCGTACTGGGATATGGAAGAGTTAGTACAAACAGTGAATGTTACTTATCATATGAAGACAGTTGATCAGTTGTTGTGGAAGATGATTAAGTACGAAGCTGTTAAAGGTTGGAATCACTGGAAACCGTTTATTCCAAGACGAAGAGTTAAGATCAATAAGGTTACAGGGGAAAAGGACATAACGTTAATTATGAAACGTCCTAGAGCCATGAGGAATATGCCACTTATGCCGATTGAACAGAACTTCTATCCTTTATTCAAGTGGTGGCAGATAGATCCAGCTACTTGCGAAGCAGTGATTGTGTTAAAATTTGAAGATCATCTGGATATTGCTAAGGAACGAGTTGAAGTGATGGGTCATCAGGGTATGAGAGGTTTGTGGAGGACGATAAGAATTCAAGATCCTACGTGGTTGGTTAACTGCTCGAGAGAAGATATAAAATGCCTTTTCTACAGCAAGATTGTTTTTGAAGAAAGAGAAAAGGTACAGGGGATGCAGCATCAGAAAGTTGTTAACGTTTGCTATGCACGTGAAGTCAATTCTGGAAAAATGTGGCAGACGAAGTGGAGGGATCTGGAAAGAGTGGAGTTTCTAAAAGAAGAAACCAGAAATGAGGCGATTAAAGAAAGAATGGAAAAAGCGGTAAGACAAAGTTCGCTAAGAATGGCTAATTTTAAAAGACCACCGCCAACTGATCAAACGCCTGATCAGAAGCAAGAATGGCGAAGGAAGCCATTCAAGAACTTCTTCGGTCGGGTGCGTTAAAGTTTAAATGAAGCCAGAGTTTTGAAGACTGATAAAAGACGAAGACAATATCCAAGGGGGAGTCTGTTGGTGCATAATGTCTATGTCTTAGTCTTATATCGAGTCTGTATAGTATAGAGCTGAACAGGCTAGGTGAATGAAGTATTTATGTAAAGTGTAAGCAAGTTCGCCCATGATATAATGTATAGCCAAGTTCGGGCGAACTTAGGTTCCTCACTTGCGAACTTACATGTCTATAAATACCTAGCTAGCATACTTCATTTGTAACTTTGGCATTTCAGAGGCGAAGCTCTGTCAGTTTGTAACCAGAACATTTGATCTATAAAACTGACGTTTAACTGATTAAATCTTGTCTATTGGTAAACACGACATAATATTTCCGCCATTATGGACGTTAAATATCGAATTTAGGTTCCTAAGCATCGAGGATTGGTCCTACAAGCTCTGTCGGATCTGGATCTGAATGTATTGAACTATCATGATCAATAAAACAACATTTAAACAGCAAATCTTGCATATTCGGTTAATCTTGTCATATAATTTCCGCTTGTATGGACAATAGATACAATTTAGGTTCCTAAGCTAAACGGGAGACGATCTAACAAGTGGTATCAGAGCCACGGTACCTAAATTGGTGCAATCATTGCAAGATCTACTCTTATTCTACTTCTTTCTACCATTTTTTCTTCATTTTTCAAAGAAAACAATGAATTCACGGATAAAAGTTGCTAATTTTTGAATATGTCATGTAAAATACACTTGTGATAAACCCCTGAGAGTTTGGACATCAAATTCAAACGAATTGATATCAAAAAGTTCAAAAAACCATGTTTTGCAAACAAATTTTTGGCCGAACTTAACATCAAGTCCGCCCAGACTTGATTAAAATTCTCTGATTTTTAATCAGGTTCGCCCGAACTTGACTGTTATTTCAAGTGATTTTGAGAAGTCGCTCGAACTTGCATCAATTTTCAACTAAACTTACATCAAGTTCGCCCGAACTTGATTAAGTTTATTGAATTTCTATTATAAGTTCGCCCGAACTTAGCAATTCTCTTGAAAATCAATCATAAGTTCGCCCGAACTTATATACGGGAGAAAATTTTCAAAAGTCAAACATAAGTTCGCCCGAACTTGTGTAAAACAAAACTGATTTCTCACAAACTGCAAGTTCGCCCGAACTTGTCAGTGTACTGATCATTTTTTGAAGTTTGTGAACGTGTGTTTTTCAGTAAATTCGTCGGTTTTTTAAGATGGAAGATCTGCACAATGCATTCATGAGTGTTTCAGCTTCTAACGCTCAAATAGTGAATCAAGTGAACATCGACAACGAGATGGGCACGTCTGTAAAGCCTCCAAAACTCGTGTATATGGACGAATATGAGGGATGGAAAGAGAAGTTTATGAATTGGGTCCAAGCTACATATTTCCACAGCTGGGTGGCAATAGAGACTGGTTATACATGGCCCAGAGATGAGAATGACAATGTTATCGACATCAGCAAGTTGCCAACTTTACCGAAAGATGCTTACGTCACCGAAAAGAAAATGATAAGCTTGATCCAACAGTCAGTGAAAGACGATATTTTAGTGCTTCTACTGAAATTCAAGACTACATAGGAATTTTGGAAATCTTTGAAGAACAAATAGCAGGGAAGTGTAAAAAATGGTCAAAAGCAGGAAAGCACTGTCATGAAAGAATTTTACATATTTACAATGATTAAAGGGGAAACGATGAAACAAATGATCGAAAGGTTTTGTCATCTGAAAGTGATCATGAGGAAACACGGACTTGAGAAAACAGAAGAAGAATACATTGATAAGCTAGCTGACACTTTACCTGAGGGTGAGTGGACGACTTATCTCATGGTACTCAAAGAAAGTGCGAGTTGGGAATTCTTCAAATTGTCCACATTCATTGATAAACTGGAAGGGCATGAGATGGAGTTGTTAAAGATAGCCAAATCGAAGAATGCAACGTGACTCAAGATGTAGGGCTGTACTACAAGTCAGGAGCTCAAGATAATATCAGTAGCCCGAAAATCAAACTGCTTTTAGCGCGAATCTGAATTCTTCGAATCATTCGCCGCAGAGTCAAACACAATCATATCCAAAATATGATCAAAGTCCGCAGAGTCCTTCGTATTCAAGCACAGGCTCAAATTCTTCATATCAGAATCAAGCAAATCAGAATAATCAATCGAATTCTGATCCAAATGTATACAAATGCAACATTGCCGTTAATCTAAATAATGTTGTTCTGAAGAAGTTGCTAAACAAGACATGGCACTTCTCGCCATAGTGTTAGAATCATATGAAAGCCTGGTGGCCGAAAAGATTGGAAATCCGGAAATGACCGCCGAAGACTATGATCAAGTGGATGAAGAAGAGCTTGAGCTGATGGACATCAAATGGTCCTTAGCATTGATCATTCTAAGGGTTACTAAGTTTGTTGCACTAACCGGCAGAGATATCAGGAATTCAAGCAACAAATTGGGGTTCGATAAAACAAAGATTACTTGCTTCAGATGCCGATAGAAAGGGCATTTTAAGAGAGAATGCAAGAATCCAGAAGCAATAGGCAATCAAAGTCCATTTGGAGATGGCAACGAATACTACAAGAAGTCACTTCAGTTCAAGCCATTGCCAAAGAAGACTCAAGTCGAAATCCAAGAAAAACCAAACAACAACAACACTGAAAAGGCTATGCTCGCTTCAAATGAAGATGACGGTTTTGACTGGAATTCATATTGCCAAGAAGACCGGTGTTTCTCTTATGGCCGAGATTGTGGAAGACACATCTGTTGAGGATGCAGCCATGGAAAGTGCATTACTAGAAGAGTACATGCAACAAGCTGAGGAAGAGGAAATTTATTAGCATACATAGATGCAGGGTATCCTTTCCCCTAACATGTCTACTAGTTTTGCAGGTTGTTTTGGTATACAACAACTATGGAGCATGTTGCTGAGGAGAAACCAGTGATTGAAGAGGTCATTAACATGACCAAAGAGATGAATGAAGAAAACCTCACAGAGATCGCCAATAAGGCTATGATGGCAAATTTAACAAAGGTAGGTCCAGAGGTAAAGGTTGTAGAAAAAGAAGTGGTTAAAGTACAAGTCGTCGAGGTTGAGAAACCATGTACGAAATGTGCTGAACCGTGTATTCAATGTGCTGAAAAGTCTCAGATCATAGCTGAAATCAATGTGCATAATAATAATTTCAAATACGATTATCGCACAATGAAGGAGGCATATGACAAAATGAAAGATGAATACAACAGGTTGGATAGAAATAACATTGAACAAGATGATACTATTAGAATGTTAAAAGCTACTTTAATGGAAAAACAAAAAGCAATTAACGTTTATATAAATAACATCACTGAAGTAAAACAAGAATTTCAAGACATGAAAATCGAAACCGAAAGGGTTCGACAATTTCTAAAGAGCTATACCACGAATGCCTATGTCATCGATCACATTCTTCCGACGATTCAATCGAAAGAAAATGTTCAGAAGGCCAAATGTAAGAAACGTTGAGATTATACCAATGTTCCACCACCCCTATGCGAAAAATATTGTCGCAAAAAGGCTGAGGGGATGGAAAAGGCACTCAACATGAACTTTTAACTGAAAAGAAAAATGAGTTTCCTGAGAACATTGATATAACTTACATGAGTGATGATGGCGAAGCAGTGGTTAAGCAAGTTGTTGATAACGTCTTGAGTGAATCTGATAATGGCAGCTATGAAAATGCCAACTCGAGTTCAAACAATTCTGATTCACAATCCGAAGATGACGATATATCATCGCAAGATAGCCTAAGTGATGATCCTAATGTTGTCATGTACAAAGTTAAGGATTCTGATAGACTATACTTCGACGATAGCTTTCCGATTCGGAATGTGAAAGAAGATCAACTTGACAAATTCTTCAAACTCGTGGAAGTTTCATCAGAAGATTTGGAAATCAATGAAAAGAAGTTTTACTCCAAACCTAAAAGAAACAACTACCAAAGGAATGGTGGTGATTTTCCAGAACATAGGAGAGCTGGGTTGGGTTTGGATGTGGAAGAAGAACCGGTTAAGAAAAAGTCACCATTTCGCGAATACAAAGATAAAAATATGAAATTTGTATATGGGACGAGCACGGTTCAAGATGAAAGTTTGATTGGAAAGTAATCAAATGATGAGTTTAAGAAAGAAAAAGAACTTCGAGATAAGGCCAAAGCCGCAAGTGGTGTAAAACTCACTAGTGGACATTCTCATGATGATCAGACTTGCTTCAAGTGCAATGAAGTTGGTCACATTCCTCGCAAGTGTCCAAAATCAAAATCGGTCTATCCTCGAAGGAAAACAAGTTCGGATGTTGTAAAACCTAAGCAACCAGAGTTTGTAAAACCAGTTACAATTTTGAAAAGAAATTATTCTAAACTTGAAGTTAAACCTAAAATTGAAAAGAAGTTTGAAAACTCAACTTTCGAAAAAGGTGAAACTTCCAAGAGAAATAAATCAAGGTATTACATTAAAAAGGCAAACATAAAATCACAATCCTGGATTGCTAAAAGGAAGTCATCAACATCTGAAGTTACCAAGTCTGAGCTTGTTAAGACTGGTAACAATAAAGAATCTAAATCTGAGAATAAACCTGAAACTGTCAAATCCTCAATTGGTATCAAATCATCAAAAGGTAAAAAGAAAGTTAACTTTGAAAATGTAAATGACAGTGGAGGCTCAGATGGAGAGTTTGAGGATGATTACGAAGCTTTTTATCCTAAACCCAAGACCAAGAAGGCTCGGTTCATGCTTTTTAACTACATGATAATGTGTGCAGGGGCTCCAGAGGATCCGTTCTTTCAAAGTGGATTCTGGATAGTGGAGCGTCAAGGCACATGACAGGGATGAAAGCTCTGTTGTTCAACATCAAAGTTATAAATGGCGGATATGTTGGTTTTGCCGGTAATCAAGGTGGAAGGATAGTCGCCGAAGGAAAACTTTCCAATGGAGTAGTATCATTTGATCGTGTGAACTACATTGCTGAGCTAGAGAACAATCTTCTAAGCATCTCGCAGATTTGTGACAAACAGTTCACAGTTCACTCCAATGACAAAGAGTGCATGATATTAAAGCCGGGTTTCAAAATACCGGATGATTGGATTCTCATGCGTGCTCCGCGCGAAAATGATCTCTATGTGTTAGATATGGGCAACGCTACCACATCATCAAAATCGGCTCAATGTTTTGTCACCAAATCCACGGAGAAAGATTCTATTCTATGGCATAGAATATGGGGCACATTCATCTGAGAAAAATAATTTTTCTGGTTCATAACGATTTGGTCGAGGGGGTGAATCTTCGAAGCTTCCACATGACGGATAACATTCTTGAATGTAAGAAAGGGAAGCAGAAGAAGAAATCGCATCCTAAGAAGATTCTGAATTCTATAAAGTTACCGCTTGAACGTCTTCATATGGATCTTTATGGTCCAGTAAATGTTCGAAGTATTTCAGGAGATCTATACTGCTTGGTCGTCACAGATGATTATTCTTGATATTCATTGGTTTTCTTTCAAGAGTCAAAGGATGAAACGTTCGATAATCTGGTGATTCTTTTCGTGAAGCTCGAAAATTTATATCATCTGCCTGTCAGACGTATTCGCAGTGACAATGGCACGGAATTCAAGAACAACAAGATGAAAGAGTTTTGCCACGCCAAAGGTATTCTGCATGAATCAGTGCACCTTATACTCCACAACAAAATGGCGTAGCTGAGAGGAAGAATAGAACTTTGATCGAAACAGCAAGAACCATGCTTGCAGACTCAAAACTTCCAGTTAGCTTTTGGAGTGAGGCGGTTGCAGCGGCATGTTACACATTAAACAGGGTCTTAACTGTCAAACCGACTAAAAAGACATGGTTTGAAATGATCAACCGAAGGAAACCAAACTTGAAATATCTCAAGCCATTTGGTGCACCATGTACAGTAATTGATCAAGATGGTAAATTTTGTGCTAAATCGCTTGAAGGTTTCTTTTTCAGGTATGCTAGTCCGCTAAGGAGAGTTTATGTTCCTGCTTTGAGAAGGGTGATCAAAGCACAACACGTTGATTTCTTTTGGTACACAACTCCTATTCAGAGAAAAGGCGATGCGTGGTTGTTCAATTATCAAGATTTGTGGAAGTCATTCGACTTGCTAGAAGAACCTTCTGATGAAGAACTTGCAGCGCTTTATTATCTTCAACAGTCGGCAAACCAAGAATAGATTATTAGGCCAATTGTGGTTAATCAACCCGCGTTAGGTACTTCGTCTTCTGGTGCAGGTCCGAGTAATAGTGGTGTTCCGGTTGAATAAGTTTCTGAAGCAGAACCTACTACAACTCCAACAAGTGTTTCCACTGACCCAGGAAATACAACTGTAGAGCCCAATTTTTCTCAGAATCAGAATTCCGACTCTGATAAAGCACCAACTTACGATGATAATGGAGAAGAATTCTCTTCCGATGAAGAATCCGAGCAGATATCTAACATGTTGAATCAATCTGCTGGCTCGAGCAATCAAATTGAAGCTACATCTAGTACTCCTAATGTTGAATTGATCGTTGATCTGAATGTTACAAATCAGCAAAGTTCAGTTGATGTTCCTAGCGAAGAAATGCCACGATCTTATTATTATCATCCTTCAACGAATATTATTGGTGAATTACAAACTGGTGTGCGAACAAGAAGTCAAATCAACAAAGTGTTAAGTTATTTCTATACCCGAGTTGCTCCTACTCAAGACTACTGTTATTATTCGTGTTTCATATCTCAAATAGAGCCGAAAACTGTGAATGAAGCTATGGGTGACAAGAAATGGGAGAGAGCAATGTAGGAAGAACTGTTACAGTTCGAGAAACTGGGAGTCTGGAGACTTGTAGATTTACCACCAAAGCAGAAAGCAATAGATACGAAGTGGGTCTTCAAGTGTAAAAGGGATGATTGAGGTGTGATTGTTAGAAACAAAGCTCGGTTGGTTGTCAAAGGTTTCCAGCAGCAAGAAGGAATTGATTATATGGAAGTTTATGCACCGGTTGCACGATTAGAGTCAATCTGCATTTTCCTTGCATTCGCAGCTTGGAAAGTTTTTAAGGTGTACCGGTTAGACGTGAAGTCCGCATTTCTCTACGGTAAGCTACGCGAACAAGTGTACGTCGGCCAACCACCGGGTTTCATCGATCTGCTGAACAAGAACAAAGCTTATCTCCTTGACAAAGCCTTATACGGATTACACCAAGCCCCGAGAGCTTGGTACGAGACGTTATCGCAACATCTTGTTGGAAACAGCTTTACTAGAGGCACAATGGATAGTACATTGTTTACCAAGGATGTCGAAAATCATCTAATTATCGTACAAATCTATGTGGACGATATCATCTTTGGTTCAACAGATGATAGTCTTTGCAAAGAGTTCGAAAAAATCATGAAGAAAAAATTCGAGATGTCTTCTATGGGCGAAATGAAATTCTTCCTCGGATTACAAGTCGATCAGTTACCAGACGGCATATAATTCATCAAACGAAATATGTTCATGATATTCTGAAGAAGTTTGAAATGGATAGCTCGAAGCCGCTTTCGACTCCTCTGGCACTGAATCATGGGATTTGCATTGATGAGACTGGAACCAAAGTGGATGATACACTCTATATCGGTCGATGATAGGATCTCTGATGTATCTGACGGCATCTCGCCCAGATATCATGTATCCTACCTGCCATTGCGCGAGATACCAGTCCAGTCCTCGAGTGTCACACATGCAGATAGTCAAAAGAATATTCCGTTACTTGAAGGGATGTCCAAGCACCGGCTTGTGGTATCCAAAGAACGATAATTTTGATCTAAAGGGATACGCTGACTCAGACTTCGGGGTGGACAAGCTAAATTCTAAATCTACAACGGCCGGTTGCCAGTTCTTTGGAACACGCTTAGTAACGTGGCAATGCAAGAAACAAACCACGGTCTCTCTTTCTACCTGTGAGGCAGAATACATTTATGCTTCCAGCTGTTGTTCACAAATCCTATGGATTCAACAACGGATGAGGGATTTTGGATTGCGATTTATTGATACGCCTTTATATGTAGATAACAAGGCAGTAATCGACATCACTAAAAATCCTGTTCATCACTCTTGTACTAAACACATTGAAATTCGTTATCACTTCATTCGTGACTGCTACGAAAAGAAGTTGGTGCGAATAGAAAAATCCACACCGATGAACAAAAGGCTGATTTTTATACCAAAGCATTTCCTTTAACAAGATTTAAATATCTCATGAGGCTTAACGGTATTAAAAATTTGCTGACAGGTGCGGAAGCAAAGGTTGAATACGGATCGGACGACGAGTTCACGTGATCCACATTGGTTTGTATATCTTTTAGATTAGTATTTCTCAAAAAAACTAAATTGCAAAAATATGTTTTTGATTTTAGGAGGAGAAATATTTTAGAAAATACAAAAACATATGAAAAATTCAAAAAGTACAAAAACATTGAAAAAGACAAAAAGAATTAAGTGTCACAAAGGAAATGATAGTACATCAGTGGACTATCACAGTATGCTAAAGAAATGTAGAGTTTAAAAAGTGATAAAAGTCTTACTGTGGATGTGTCGATAGGCTTTACACGTTCAGTAAATTGTTTCTGAGATATAAACTAAATTTTACAACTGCTAACATCTCTCGGATATATGGACTTAGTACTCCGAAATTTCGTTTGAGAGATTGCCTGATTATGAGATACTAGGTCTTTATAGATAGTTGATATCTGGGATATTATACAAGTTCTTCTGATTTTGCGGAAGCAATAGCCTAGAACTTCTATAATGCTTTTTGCTATAAACCCCTAAACTGCATGCAAAGCTGAAAAGAATCGAAAGATCTAATCATTTGCAGTGCTGAAAAGATTCCTTAAATGGAACACACCTATAAGTCGAGCCTTCATCTCTTTGGCGATACGGTGGTATTAACCTGAGCTCTCAAGGCTTCGCATTAACCCAGATACAGATATCAATTATGCTATATTTACCTGTAAGATGAAATCTAGGGAATCTTGATACGGTGGTATATTCTGAGATGGGAACCATAGTTAAGTCAAGTTTCATAATTCATACCTAACATATCTTGGAACAATTGAGAAATGTGTCGAAGTTTAAGTGGACAAACACATCGACAATCTAGGTAAATGAGTTTAAAACTTAAAGTCATCTAAAGGTTAACGGTACTGGTGATATGTCTCAAACAACTGATATGATCCTTAGACACGAATTCACAAAAATATGTCTGTAAATATTTTGTACATAGTTTACTTTGTTCTGTACATAGTTTATCTGCTTACAGATTAAAACCAAAAAGATTTTCAATGTGTTTTAGCATAAACTTTATAAAATACAAAAAGATTTTATTTCTACATTTGTTTTCAGCAAACCAATGTTGGAGAACGGATCTTCGAAGTCTGGTAAGGTGCCAAACTGGTGGAAATCTAATTGACAACAGGCTGGGAGCTAATCTGTAAAATCTGATAAGTCAAAACGATTAAAAGCTCATTAATTTGAAACTTAATTTTGAGAAAATCAACAGTTTGTTCATAACGGGTCAAACCAAGGTCAATAACTTGGACTCGGCAGACAAATCGGTTAACCAAGGTCATTAACTTGGACTTGGTCAACTGAGTGGATAGTTAAAACTGGTAAAATCTGAAAAGTTCAGGGTCTAAATTGAAAATTTTGAAAAATATGAAAAATTTAAATTTTGAAATTGACCAGGTTCGCCCGGACTTGTAATCAAGTTCGACCGAACTTGCACATGCTTTGAAAGTGATTAACAGTCATCAAGTTCGCCCGGACTTATGACTATCGTTAATTGATTGGTTTCATAAGTTCGCCTGAACTTGCAACTATAAATAGATGACAAGTTCGCCCGAACTTCATTACTGTCTTCAGAGCGAACTTGATAGCGAAATTGGCGTTTTGTGAAATTGGCATTCATACGTCGAAGTGCTACCCGATTGTTTAGTGATTAGTGGTGATTTGCAGATCACTCATCATGGCTATGGTGAGAATTCATGATTTGGACCATAGATTGAACTAGTTTGAACGAATTAGATTTGTGTTTGATTGTTGGACATGTTCTGGATCTTTAATGAATAAATTGAAACTTAAAACGTGTTAAACAAACAAAATCGACCATATAACTGTCATCAGTTTGATCAGAAGTTCAAGAATTGAATTTGCAGGTTTGGTGAACAAGATGACAAGTTCGCCCGAACTTGTCTATTGGTTCGTTGAACCAAGTTCGGCCGAACTTGTCATCAGGTGTTAATATGTTGATAAACAATAAGTTCGCCCGAACTTCCAAACAAATTTGTAAAAATGATTTTCATTACAAGTTCGCCCGGACTTGTATGAATGTGCTTTGATAAACCTTAAACAAGTTCGCCCAAACTCGTATGAAAAGTGATTATAATTGATTAGCAAGTTTGGCCGGACTTGAGGATTAATAATGTGTTTTTGTTATACAAGTCGACCGAACTTGTAGTAATGAAATGTGTAATTGTCAATCAAGTTTGCCCGAACTTGATGGAAACTTGTGAAAATTGTAAAATTTCGACTAATTTTGTCTCGATTTTTGTGTTTGCAGAATATTCAGCTATCGTTTAATAAATTTCATAACACGTGCATCACGCTGGATAAAGCTATTTGTCCATTTCTCGGAGCATTTGATGATATTTTAGCGTTTATGGAGCGAATTTCGATACGCAAGGTTATCACAGAAAAGACAGTGGTCTATTGGTCGCACGTCTACAGATTTTGGAATTCAACGGCGATGAACGATGACGATACAACGATTACATCAGTGGTACGTGTTGGTGAAGAAGATAGAGAGATTATTGTGACAAAGGCTGATATCCGAAAGGTTTTGAACTTCAACGACAACAAAGATGATCCTGTGATGCTTGATGAACGAATTGTTAGAGGGTTTTTCTGTCGTATGGGGTACAAGGGGCATGTCAATGATTCAACTCTGAAGAAAGGATCAGTCCCTAATCCTTACAAGTTTTTGATGCATGCTATTATTCAGCCTTCAGTCATCATAAGGCAGGTTTGGACGATGTGCAAGACTACATGGCCTGCATGGCCACGGCGCTTATTTTGAACAAGAGATTTAACTATTCGAAGCTGGTTATCACGCATATGAAAAATAATATGGGATCGAATAGATTGGTGATGTATCCAAGATTTATCCAAATGTTGATCGATGAGAAATTCAAGAAGATAGCAAAAGATCCGAACGACATTGTGTATCTGAGTCATCTGGATGATACTACATTGAAGAAGCTTATCACTTTCCAGAAATAATCATATGCACCTATTGCAAAACCTTTATTTGGTGCAATAGCTTCTGAGAACTACGTCGTGCCACCAGAATACAAATGGCGTAAAGATGATAGTGGCGACGAGAAGAAAGGAATGCTGAATTGGAATGGTTATCGACATTCAAAGAGAAGCGAAGTGATTGGTTCCTCAAGAAAGTTGTAGATTAAGAGAAGAAGAAGATTCGCATAAGCCAAAGAAGGTTGATACTATGTTGATAGATGAGGAAGAGCCTGAAAATGTTCAAACAGAAGCTGGTTCTAGTGAACCTGTTGTTATTGAAAGTCAAGAAGCAGAGAAAACGACACAGGAAGATGATGTGATATCTACGACATCTGATAAAGATGAAGAAAATGATAGTGATGATTCTCTGGAAATTGCAACAAAGATAGCTATGGCTGAATCGGCTGCAGAGAAAGTCAAAGAAACCGATGCTGATTATGAGCCCGAACAAGAAAAAGATGCAGATGAGGAGAGACCAAAGAAGAAAGCAAAACGAGTAAAGTCTTCAGCAACTGATGTATCTACGAAGACTACTGGTTCTCCAAAACCAAAGGAAGGAAAGTTCAAAAGCTAAAAGCAGACGTTATATTGGAAAGCCAAAACGCATAAAAGTCCCACAAGAACCTTCTGGTGCAAATTCAACAGGAGATACATAAGAACCTCCTGCGGCTGAAACTTTAGTGCAGATAGCAATCACACAAGAACCTCCTGAGTCTGAGTTGCTCGAGATTCCTATTATTCAATCACAAGATCCTCCAACTGCTACTCAACATGAAAGCTCAACTCCTAAAGTGTCTACACCAAAGAGTACTCCTAAATCTACACCAAAGACGACTCCTAAATCAAAGTTATTTGGAGATATTCCGAATGAGCCGGTGGATATTCAGGATATGAATGATTTCTTCCCAGAATCAGATGTCGATGAGCTCGAAAAGCGTGTGAAAATTCTGGAAGACAAAGTAGCGAAGAATGAAACAGAGAAAGCTTAGTTGGAAAAGATGGTGAAACAGAGCAAAGTTGAGAAAGAAATTCTGTCGGACAAAGTCAAATTCTTAGAAGGCGATCGAGGGTGTCTAAAGGCCTTAATTGAAAGCTTGCAAGACGCTAATGAAAAATTACTCAAAGAGATAGCTGAATTACGATCAGAACGTGAAATGAATGATCGTAGATTTAACAGACTGCAGAAAGTATTGACAAATAGTTTGGGAATAGACTTTGCTGCTGAATACGCCAGAATGGATTTGCAAGAGGCAAAGGAAAAAGCAGAGAGGGAACTGGTTGAACAGGGTAAAGGAAAGAATGTTATAGAGAGTATGCCTGAAGTTACTGCTCCTGTGATAGAATCTGCGAAAGCTTCTGAGTCTACTATTGTTCCAGAAACGGAAACAGAAAAGAAAGACGATGAAGAAGCTAAGATAAAGATGATGATGATGATAATGTATATGATACAAAAGACGACTCTGACAACGATGATGGTAATAATGATGATGATGAGGGTGGAGTCGGTCTGAAAGTAGTTGATGCTAAAATAACTGATGAGTTTGATTTCTCTTCGTTGCTGAATGATGAAACAAATAGAATGGATGATCAAACTCAGGGGGAGCAAACGGGGGAACATAGCAGAAAGATGATGATGTTGATATGTCAAATGCTATTACTTCTGCTATGCCGATTACTGCGGTTCCTACAAAGCCTTTATTTCTGATGCTCGAACATAACGTTGAAGAAGGAGAATATGTGCACAACTATTCGAAGGAAGATTTAGCGAAGCTGATTGATGTTGATGCTGAATCATTTGATTTTGATTTTGATTTTGAAGAACAAGTTTTGAATGTGAATACGTTTGAGCCGAATGAGTATCATTACAAACGAAGGTATGAAGCTGATGATTAAAACAAGGTTATTGTTGAAGATTGGTCTTCTGATGATGAAAAAGATGAAGCTGTGAAGTACGCCGGCCAGAACACAGATAGTTTCCAACTTTTGAAGAGATGTACGGACAGCTAAATGAAGATATGTTGAAAGAAAAGATAGAGGAGTCTGTACGTGAAGGAAGAATCCCTAAACCAATGACAAAAGAGGAGATTGCGCAAGCAAAGAAGTCCTAGTTCAAAGAAATGCCAAGAGAACGAAAGTTTCGACGCCTATTAGCATTCTTTACCAGAGATAAAGATGTGTCATTGGAGATATACTTAGCTGGGGTTGGTTCAAAGAGTTGAATGTGTATGCCATCAAAAGAGAATTTGGAGTTCAATACTTCAAATATCTGGTAGATTCCAAAACATTGCCGTATGGGATGTTGAGGAGCTGGTGCAGACTAGAAACATCACATATCACATGAAGGTTATTGATTAGTTGTTGTGGAAAATGATCAAGTTCGAAGCAAACAAAAGGGTTCAGGTATTGGAAGCCTTTTATTCTGAAACGTCGAATCAAAAGAGATAAGAAGACTGGGGTTAAAGACATAACGTTGATTATGAAGCGTCCACGAGCGATGAGGAATATGCCCTTAATGCCGATTTAAACAGAATTTCTATCCTTTGTTTAAGTTGTGGCAGGTTGATCCTAATACTTGTGAAGCAGTGATTGTGTTATGATTTGAAGATCATTTGGATATCACTCTGGAAAAGGTTGAAATGTTTGGAGCTGAAGGTTTAAGAGGGCTGTGGAGAACGATTAGAATACTAGACCCGATGTGGCTAGTAAATTGCTTAAAGGAGGATATCAAGTGCTTATTCTTCAGCAAGATCTGTTATGAAGAACGTGAAAAGGAACAAGCGATGCAATATCAGAGGGTTGTTAATGTATGCTATGCGCACGAGTGAACTCTGGTAGAATGTGGGAATCGAGTTGGAGAGAGATTGAACGCGAAGAGTTTCTAAAAGAGGAAAGGCCCTCATGACTAGTTTCTTGAAAGAACAAAGGAGGCAAGGTTAAGACGTTTTCAATTTATGACAAAGGTGCCGCCTACAGATCAAACGCCAATTCCGTCGCAAGAAAGAAGAAAGAAGCCGATAAAGAACTTCTTTGGACGCGTGAGGCAGAGATAGAGCTGTGAAGACTGATCAAGTCGAAGACGATATCCAAAGGGGAGTCTGTTAGTACATAATGTCTATGTCTTAGTCTTGGATCGAGTCTGTATAGTTTTGGCTAGAAAATGAAGGGTATTTATGTATTTAGTACACAATTTCGCCCGGAATCTTCATGTAAGATCAAGTTCGGCCGAACATGATACAAGTTCGCCCGAACTTGATCACATCCCAGCGAACTTGTGTGGCTATAAATAGGTGTCTTGTTTCCTTCATTTGTAACTTCTGCAATTTTGGCACACAGCTGTCGGATATGGATCTAAATGTATTGAACTATTATGATCAGTAAAACAACATTTAAATAGTAAATCTTGCATATTCGGTTAATCTTGTCATATAATTTCTGCTTGTATGGACATAGAACAATTAGGTTCCTAAGCAATGAGACATTACTCTCAATGGAAGAAATGAAAAGCATGATGAAACAAATTCTAAAGAATTCTGAAAGAAAACCCCCCATCCAAAAAGCCCACCAAAAAGAAGTAAACTAAAAAGGCACCTCTGGCAGATGAGATCCCAGAGGATAACCTTGGGACAACACAAAATTCACTAGAAACCACTGTTTTTACTTCCTCGCAACAGTTGGAAAGATCTCCACCCATCCAAACTCCTCTTGAATCCTCACAAAAGGATCAAGTTGTAAGCACATGGTCACCATATCAAGAGGCAGACATTTCACATGAAAGTCTGTTTCTAAGCCCCTCTCCTAGGGCTATCTCTCTTTCAACTCCACAACCCTCCACTCCAGTTCCACAAACATTCATACCTCTGATGCAATTGATAAAGCTCAGACACATATCAGTTCCTCTCAATCACCAATCAAAGAGAGCAAACTTCCCCAAGTGACTGAGTCTGAGAAAAATCAATTTGCCAACCACAAACAGTTGAGGAGGCTACACCCATTGAGTTACAAGTAACTCTTGGTGGTTGTTCAAGTGAAGCAACCACTACAACTGGTGAAACAATAGTTTTTCAATTGGTCAGTGGTTTACTCTACAAGACTTCCTTGAAGGAAACAATTGTTGAGGATACAATGTAACCTCTTTTTCAGTTGGAAGTCCCTTGTACCAAGAAAACGGGGCATTTGGTTGTGATAATTTGGAGTCTTCTCCTATTATGGAACAAATACAACTACCTCTGGTAGTAATTTAGATGATCCTATTTAAGTTAGGTGATGTATCAAGATACAAGGATTTGACGGAAAGAATGACATCTATGGAATCCTCAGGGGAAGAAATGAAAAACATGATGTAACGAATATTAAAGAATTCTGAAAGAAAATCCCCGGATCTAAAAAGTCCACCAAAAAGAAGCAAACTAAAAAGGCACCTCTGGAAGATGAGATCCCAAAGCATAACCTTGGGACAACACCAAAGTCACTAGAAACCACTATTGTTAATTCCTCACAACAGTTGGAAAGATCTCCACCCATCCAAACTCCTTTTGAATCTTCACAAAAGGATCTAGTTGTAAGCACATGGCCACCATATCAAGAAGCAGACATTTTACTTGAAAGTCTGCTTTCTAAGCCCCTCTCCCAGGGCTGTCTCTCTTTCAACTCCACAACCCTCCACTCCAGTTCCACAAACATTCATACCTCTGATGCAATTGATAAAGCTCAGACACATATCAGTTCCTCTTAATCACCAATCAAAGAGAGCAAACTTCCCCAAGTGACTGAGTATGAGAAAAATCAACTTTCCAACCACAAACAGTTGAGGAGGCTACACCCATTGAGTTACAAGTAACTCTTGGTGGTTGTTCAAGTGAAGCAGCCACTACAACTGGTGAAACAATAGTTTTTCAATTGGTCAGTGGTTTACTCTACAAGACTTCCTTGAAGGAAACAACTGTTGAGGATACAACTGTAACCTCTTTTTCAGTTGGAAGTCCCTTGTACCAAGAAAATGGGGCATTTGGTTGTGATAATTTGGAGTCTTCTCCTATTATGGAACCAAATACAACTACCTCTGGTAGGAATTCAGATGATTGTGATTGCTAGGATCGGACCCAACTTGTGAGCTTCCGGTCAGATTTGCTCAGCTAATAGAGGTATAATTCAATGTTAGTTGTTTGAACAAACAAAAACAAGCGAGATGATTAATGTTAAGCCGTCTATA